>CM020182.1:539430-557947 GCA_009805545.1 Oryza longistaminata
TGAAACAATAAATCGGTATTTATAATTTTTATCAATTAATAATAATACAACTAGGTGTATAATTTATTTTCTTGGAGAAAAAGAGCTATATTTATCTATAATTGCAATTATAAATACTAAATATTTCCGATTCCGAGAAAAAGAAAATCTGAATTCGTTTCCTGAAATTTTCCAAAATTGGTTTTGGGCGGATAGCAGCATTTCCAAGAGTGGCAAATATTCCCTGTAAAATAACTCGAGTAATGGTTCTCTTTTTTGGCGTAAAATAAAGAGAAATCTGGCGTCTCGTCGTCTCCTCCGCTCCTCCTCTCCTTGCGCCAACAAGCCGACTCGCGATCTCCATCGGGCAAGAAGAGCAGAGCAGAGCAGGGGAGGGGATCCTGCAGGTCACCATCCTCTTTCTTTCTCTGAATTCATCTCTCTCTCTCTCTCTCCCACCGGGACTCTACTTTTGTCTGGAATTTGCTCGCGTTCGTTCGTTAACCCTAGCTTCTCTTCTAGATCTGGAAGAAGCTCTTAATTTCATAGCCTTAACCTCTCTTAATACTACAAGTAACAACAACAGTTTTGTTGTTTGTTGCCCCCAAAAAGTTTAGGCGCACGCATCACCCATGGCCACCTTCGAGCTCTACCGGAGGTCCACCATTGGCATGTGCCTCACTGAGACGCTCGACGAGATGGTCTCCAGCGGCACCCTCAGCCCGGAGCTCGCCATTCAAGTTCTTGTCCAGTTTGATAAGGTATCTACTTTACCATATCTCCTTCTACCTATTATTATGTATACTATTGAAAAATTCGACTCCTCATTTTGTTTGTTATCATCTATGTGATTAGTCTATGACGGAGGCCTTGGAGAACCAAGTCAAGAGCAAGGTTTCTATCAAGGTATCTGCTCTTATCACGGAGTTGCAATGTTGCTGTTCCTACCCCCCAAAAAACCAAGCCTTACTTGTGCTGTGCATAACTTTAATCTCTATCTGTTTCGACCTTACTCATTATTTATGCTTGAGAACTGATATGCGCTTGTGATGTAATTTCTCCGGTGCTAGAATTGATACACTTGGTTGTGGATTCAGCGTTGCCATTCGATTTTCTTTTCCGTACACACCTTGCTAAAGGAATCAAGTCTAAAATTTGTTTCTTGCATATATTATATAATTATTATTATTCATAAAGGAATCCATTCACGTCCGACACGTACCTGTCCTGTGTATGCTGCTCTGAGTTCTGAGGGATATTGCACAAACTTTGTAGTAATGAGTAAGCGAGTAACAGAATTAAGACCTATCAGCAACATAATACACGGGCATAACCAGACAAACCTTGCACTTATCACATATATGCTTTTATTTTTTCGGTTGTACAAGCATATTTCCACTTATCTTATTTTGCAACACATCAAGTACTCCTTGAGTTGCTCAGATTCCAAGCTGCTCATATGTGTTTGGCCCCCCAAAAAAAAAAGAAAAGAAAGAAAAACCTTTTATTGGATAAACAAGCCTGAGAAATGTCAAGATCTTTTCTTGCCAGCATAATCCTCACCAAAATGAAATTATGAATAAAGATTAGTGTCATTCTTTCTGATACCCATGTAGTTTGTTATTCTATGGCATGATAGAGATTCTTTTTTGTTTGTGAATTGGGGGTAATCACAGAAATGGACTGATATTATTGCCCAACAATGGGTGACTTGTTTACGTATCTTACTGTAATCCGCTTTACTCCTGTCCCCTTGCCCCTTTTTTATAAATGGAAGTCAAAAGTATGCAAAATATAGGCAACTCGCACATTGCAATAGCCTCAGACCCTAACTACTACATCGCAACCATGTGCGAGTTAGGAATGCCACACCCGGATGTGTGTCCTCTATGCGATCAGGAGGAGACTATACAGCATATTTTGGTGACTTGTGTTTTTTCCTGGCAAGTATGGTATTTAATCTTCCAAATGGTTGGATGGGCGCTGCAGCACTGCAACCATCAATGAATCGCTTGTCTAGCTGGTGGTTCAAAACAGTTAAGGATACTCCTAAAGAGGTAAAGAAAGGGCTGAACTCTTTGATTATCCTAGTGGCATGGGAAATATGGAAGCATCGCAATGATTGTGTCTTCAATGGTGCCTCCCCGAGAATCTCGGCTGTTTTGCATGCGGTGGCTAGAGAGAGTTCTCTTTGGTGTATTGCTGGAGCAAAGGCACTCCTCGAAATTCTGTGTGGGTTGCTCCCCCTGGACGGCTAGTTTCTCCTAGGGGGTGTTTCGGTTGCACGTCGCGTTTCGTGATGTTTTTTGGTGTTTCTGTAGGGGTCCTTTGGGTCACTCGGTTGTACAATTTCTCTTCTTAATGAAATGAATCGCAGTCCTCCTGTGGTTTCGAGAAAAAAAAAACTCACAAATTGCAATATTGCCCATATTAAAACACTGATTTTTCCCCATAAACCAAAACAAGAAATAAAGTAACTAAGTGACCCTGGTGTGTACGTATTTATTAGAACTTCTTTATCTGCAATATTGTGCAAGAGAAACAAGCCGCAAACAGCGTTGGAGCTCAATAACAAACCAGTAATGATGCTAGAAACCGTACCAAACATAAGACGGTACTCTGCTAGAAACCTTTTTTTTTGTGCCAAGAAGCGACTTGACCACTCAACAACATCTCAATTTCCCTTCTGATCACAAGCAATCTAGGGCTCATCGCTAGGTTCGTACGATAATCACACTTCCCTGTTCTCCATTCTTGTCATAGTTCAGTGCTCTGCTCCTCTAACTGTGCTCGTAGTATCAATCAGTCCTCTGGGCCGTTCGTAGACGCAACAGGCAGCTCACCAAGTTCGGGTGAATCGTTTTGTCGTGTTTATTCTTGTCCCATTAGTCACTAGATAGTTCAGCACTGTTCTTGTTATTCTATTAATGCATTTGTATATGACTCATTTTCACGAAAGGTGCATCAAGAGCATTATATTACTGTAGCTATGTAGTTGTTGTCGGTGAGCTTTGCTCCATGCTAAAAGAGTTGGGCTAAATCTATAGCATTTAAGAATTAGTTATAGCTGGGAAGATCATGTTTGTCTTGTAGATTCGACTACCTGATAGCAGCTATCCACCTGGATGATGAACAGATCTGTCCATGACAACCTGCTGGGCTATGGTGCATGCATGCACCCATGTGATAAGTATGTAAAACGCTATCCTAGATATAGTTTCGCAAGAATTGATCTCTATTGCTACCGGAGACTAGAAAGGTGTTATGGATTGGCTAGGGCAAGGGTCCGAAGACCGGGGGATATAGCACTCGCCCTCTAATAGCAGAGGCAGGGCTTCTCCCTGCTGAGCTAAAAGAGGCTCTGAGGCTTAGGGCTAACTTTAGAGATTCATTGATTGATTGATAAGAGTACATGGGGTCACTTTATATATAGGGAGGACAGGCTTGACATCCAAGGAACTAATCTCTAGTATTATAGAAACCAGTCCAATCTCTATCTCTAACTTTCTAATAAACCTCATCTCTTTCCTAATTAGATAATCTCCTACCTATATATGAGTAATTCCTAATTTATGATGCCTAAACTGCTGCATGGGCCTGGTCGATGCCCATAACACTACACCCCTCGCGGACAGATAGTTAGTCTTCGAGCACCAGCAGATATCTTCTTGGAAAGAACTTCAATGGTAGCAGTCGGCAAATCATCAAAGCGAAGTTTGATATTTTTCTTTGAGTTCTGGCCAAGTTTGAATTCCGTAGGCTCGCTCAATCAACTCATACCACATTGCGGCAAACCTGGTCTGGTGGCTTGATGCAATCCACCACTTCTCTTCCTCCATAAATTCGCTGCTCAACAAAGAACTGCTCAATACTCTCCGACCAAATTTGTGGATCATCCTCACCATCGAACGTTGGGAGAGGTTCAAGGTGGCGAAATCTCCACATCCAATTGAAATCCCCGCTGCACGCCATCGAGGGTGGGGCATCAGTTGGCTCTGATACCAAATGTTATGGATTGGCTAGGGTAAGGGTGCGAAGACTGGGGGATAGGGCACTCGCCCTCTAATAGCAGAGGCAGGGCTTCTTCCTGCTGAGCTAAGAGGCTCTGAGGCATAGGGCTAGCTTTAGAGATTCATTCATTGATTGATTGATAATACGGTACGTGGGGCCCCTTTATATATAGGGAGGACAGGCTTGATATCCAAGGAACTAATATCTAGTATTATAGAAACCAGTGCAATCTCTATCTCTAACTTTCTAATAGACCTCATCTCTTTCCTAACTAGATAATCTCCTACCTTTATATGAGTAATTCCTAATTTATAATGCTGCCTAAACTGCTGCATGGGCCTGGTCCATGCCCATAACAAAAGGAGGTAAACGCTATCTTAGCTTCTAAATATGGCACACCTTTATCATCCATTTCTAGTTTTGGCTTATGGAAAAATCTTCAGTTAAAGCATTTATGATATTACAAAATTGCAGATGACGTTTTGTCGGCATCTGAACTCTCGTGAATCTGCTGCTTGCCCCTTCTTAGTTGTTCCTTAAGTTGTTTCGGCCTTTCCAATTTAGCAGTACACTTAATCCTCATGATCCAACCATGGCCATCAATTTTCAATTTTCAACTCTGAGCACTCTCGACCAATCTCCCATCAGCTGGCACCTATTCAGCTGTTTAAGACATACATTCACAAAGGAGATTGCATGTTCTGATTTTCATTTTTACTTGTAAAATGTAATGTTTGCATAGCCATTTTGTATGTTTAGCCTGAAAATGGTTGAAGCATAGTTACCAGTTCATTTGTTTTGGTGTTTTACCTGATAATGTCCAGTGTATGTAAGACGTGTGATAATTGATAAATTCATATATCCAGCCACTCTTTTACAACTGTCACTGTGTGGGTTTAAGAAATCCCTCTTTTGACAAACCGCAGTTCTCTTTTTCTTTTCCAAAGAATTGTTAATCCCACACTGAATTGCTGTATTAGGAAGGGATCACCTCTACAATATGTCATTTATGATATGTGGTGTTGAGATGTTACGTGTTCTGTTTTATTTTTGACGAAAATGCAGGAGAACTGGCATTCCATTAACCATTAGCTAAGAAATTTACATGGTTTTATCAGTCATAAACTGGACTTACTATTTTAGAATCATGAACTAGAGTTTTGCTAATGGAAATTTTACCATTTTAAAAATCATGAACTGGAGTTTGAATTAATCTCTGTTTTATTTATTTTTCTAACTTGCTATCCTGCTCCAGAAATTATCCATTCTAGTTACATGAGTTTAAGCCTCTTGTCATTTTGGATGCAATGTCGAACAGACCTGTATTTGATGGATTTTTTTGTTTATTTAAGAATAAGTTCTCTGGTACAGGCTTAGATACGATGGATGATTGACTAACTTTTTGAGCCTGTATTTCAGATATTTTGTAGTTGGGCTGTTTACTGATGAATATTCATTTCCAGTAACCTCGTTGGCGACATTTAAATCATATATATATAGAAACGTAGGGAGTATCGCATAAGTTTTTCTTTTTATTTCTTTGCAAAACTTCTAAAACATTTATAAAGAGTATACTATTCCTAGCAAGAAGTTATAAATCACCCATATATCGACTTTTTGTTGTCGTACAAGATATATCTGAGATGTTAAATCAACCTCGGACTGAACGGTGAAGTCAAAATCCTCCCAATCACAAATTTGATAGTATATTCTTCACAATAATTTGGAGAAATTGAAGAGGTCAGCTATCTAGATATCCATCTCAAAGTCATTTTCGAAAGGGGAAGTGATAACATGGTCCCCCGCCATTGTCTTGGCACAATCCTGAGGAGGAAGAGTGGTACGCCGTGAGGATTGGTTTTTCCCCTTTTTTTCGATTTAGTGGTGAATTATGTCGTACGTGTACTATACTGCAAATAGCACGTCCAAGTAAAAGTTTAGGATACGCTTCTGATCGATGCTTGTCAATTCTTCCTACCGTTGGCTCCATTTTCTTGCAACATCCATCCTTTTATGTGCCGTATCATCTTTTTTTGCGTTCGAGAGATATAGAAAATTATTCCATTTGTACAATAATTTGGTTCACTCATCGTGTGAACTGCGCATATCGGTATTTCAACATCCCTTTTTGTTTGCGTATGTAATTTTTCTAGGATTAATGTAACCTGTCATGAACGATGCTGCTTTGCGTTACATTTCACATAACCGTGAAACCGACAAGGGGGAACAACTTAATTGCCTCTCTTTTCATGACATATACTACTTTCTCTCTTTTATTTCTAGCTACGAACCGCACAACAACGACCGTCATATATAGCTGTGCTAACTGCCTAATTAAGCTTGATAATTTTTTTGGTAGAATATATTGACAGTTCTTAAACTTGAGGATATTATTAACACCTATAAAATATGAAATTTACAATTTGATCCTTTAAACTTCTAAAACCATGATCCGTCATAGACGTTGTTTAGTCCCATTCAAATATCTCCATTGTCCCTGTCGCCACAAAGTGAGACCCGCACCGGTATATTTTACTCTTTTACATAAGACAACAGTAAACAACAAACCAAAATTTCTGCACTCTTGAAGGAAGCCTTAAACAAAATTAAAGATGAACTTCTCTTCATCAGCCATGCATATATGCAGAGGTGTTGTGTTGACTCTCTAATAAGGCCCTTAAACAACGTGATCGATCGAGATTGGCATATGCATATACAGCTGTGCACGCCGTACCAAGAACGATATGTTCCGTACGAATATTCTCCCCTATCCAAGTTTAAAAGGCCTGCTACAACGCAGCTGTGTGCGTTTCAGGAGTTCAGACGTTTAAAAGACGAGATTTTACATATGCAGCACAGGGCTGAACAACAGTGTCCATCACCTTTCTGTTGTTGACCAGGAGTACGTGCTACTAGTATCTACTCCTATCTATATAGGGCCAGAAAGAAAAAAGATGGAGTGATCTGCATTCTGATCAGTACAAGTATACTACATTTATCGTTTGATTGAACTTCACTTCGTTGATCACTTTGCGAAGCACTTGTCTTCCACATGGTCATTCTGAGATCACTTTGACACAGAAACACGTCTCAATGAACAAACAAGTTCCGTACAGCCACTAACATGCAATGCAAACTTGTTAACTATTTACTCCCTGCACGTTCACGTTGTTCGACGTGACCCAGCTGGGAGAGATAAACAGTGCTTGTGCACATTTGCATGCAGTGTTTACTTGGGAGAGAACAACAACAGTAAGACAGTGTAGCTGTAGAGTAAAGTAGTCGTCCTAGTGAGAGCAAGGATAATAATATAACCCACTTCCTACTATTAGTCCATCTTAAAGTCAACACATATAATAGATTCGCTATAAGACTAGCTATAATTTTCTTCTCCTATTTCTGTCTCTCACTTATACATTTAATGTATTTGTCTTGGAACTTGTGTTAAGCTAGCTCTTGCATGAGAGCCAACACCCTTCTCTTTTGTTTACCTCTCTCCTCCACATAAGCTTATAGTAAACTTATAGCTCACTATTATACTTCCTCTTTTTCTACATGTAAGCACATGCATCAGTTTAATTCCAAATATAAGCACACCAAACCCATATTTCAATATGTAGACAAGATGCTCAAGTGCTGGCGTTGTTCCATAACATAATGTCGAACAAAATAATAGGCCACTGAATTGAGTTACGTTACTTTGTATTTGTATTAATGTTTGACATATTTATTAAGTATGGTTCCAAATATGTTATTTTGCTTTTACAAATCATTGTTACACAATATTTTAAGTATAATCTGAATATAGCAAGCTAATAGACCTAAAATTTGCTACTATTTTACTAATAAATGTGTTTACATTACCGGGCTGCTAACTTGTGGACGTTATTGCTAGAAACAAGGTTGCAAAAGGTCCATTATTTTGTTATGCATTAGATTGAGAGATAGACGTGGTCCTGTACATATACATGATTAGAAATGGAATTATGAATATGGTATGCTCAAATACGTAATAAAAGGGCTGCATGTGTTTAGATTTAAAAAAATCGGATTATACTTGCTCAGAGAGTAGAAGTACACGCGAATAAGGAAACCATAGTTTATGCCTGCATGTCGAGTTGGTCCATTGGACCTTAGTAGAGCACGGGGGTAGAGTAGTCTCACGCTACAGTGACGTCTCCCCGACTACAACTACGAGTCCGTGGCTGCTGAGGTCCACTTCTGGCTGGCTGGCTGGCTGCTGGCTACTGCCTCCATCGTGTATAGGTTCGCCCCAGATTGGGATCGGTTTCCAAGCCCAACCGATGCTTTTACATGCATGCATGTGGCACAGCCGCCCCTACCCTAGGGACGTAGTATAACTGTAGCACAAGTAGCAGGACAGCTGGGTTAGATCCTATAGCAAGGGTTCAAAAAAGGAGTAGTATATGGCTGTGTTTAGTTCAGCGCAAAGTTTGGATTTTGGTTAAAATTGGAGATGATGTGACTGAAAAGTTGTGTGTGTATGACAGGTTGATGTGATGGAAAAGGACTGAAGTTTGGATCCAAACTTCGGATCTAAACACAGCCTTAGTTCACACCAAAATTAGAAGTTTGGTTGAAATTGTAACGATGTAACGGAAAAGTTGGAAGTTTATGTGTGTAGGAAAGTTTTGATGTGATGAAAAAGTTGAAAGTTTGAAGAAAAAATTTGCATCTAAACTCGGCCTATATTTACTTTACAAATGCAGAGCTCTGTGTGCCAATTGGCATATACTACCTCTCTGTTTCCAAATCTATGACATTTTTTTCAATAATGAATGTCAAACAAAAAAGAAATGAAGGGAGTAGAAGAAAAATGCATGTGTAAATTAGTGAAAGGGACATACATAAAAAGTGTTATGTTTTAGCTTTCCTCCTGCTGATGCTTTTCCATTAGACTTGGCTTCCAAGTTTCCGAAAAGGTTTATCTAAAAGCGATAGAATGCAACCACAAAAGGAGAAAAATAAAACATTTAAAGTAAGACACGAGCAGGACTGGTCACAAAGAATACTAGGCTAATCAGCAACGACCCTCTGCTAGCTTGACTGTTCCTTTTTTCCTTTCACTAATTAGCAGCACAAGTTGCAATGTTAGTTTATCTACATGCCACATGCCCCCAATGATCTCTACACCATTTTTTCTTGTTTTCTGATGGAGTTCCGTACAATGCAGTGTGTTCTGTTAGTGATAGCTGACAAAAGATGAAAGTGCCTTGATCAGGCTTCAGCATGTTTGTGTAATCCAAAGTACTAACTCCGTCCCAGAAACACCGTAGTTTTGCACTGTTTATGTCTAACCTTTAGTCATCCGTCTTATTTGAAAGATTTTTATGATTAATATTTTTTATTTAGATGATAAAACATGAATAATGTTTTATGTGTGAATTTTTTTTTAAATTTTTTTAAATAAGACAAATAAGGCTGACGGTGAATATTGGACATGGAAATCCACAACTGCATTTAAAATGAGATGGAAGTAAATTAAGCCTCTATGTTGACCCCACATGTTTGTGTAATCCAAAGTTGGACACTCTGGATAAGAGCAAGATGCATGAGAGTAACCTATCTTAATACTCTAGCTGACTCTTCAAATTGCTGGCAAATGCAGATGATTACTGCATTACACTATTATATTACTTTCATTAACACATGGAGATATTTCTCTACATATATTTAAGACAGCTTCCATGTGATGTTGGCTCATGAGAATGTGCAGTGGTGTCTGGTGTGTCTTGTTTAATAATTTCTGAGGAAAAGTAGAAAGTAATATCTCATTATTTTGCCTTTTTACCAGCCTTTTATTTCCACTTTGCCTTTTGAGATGCACACTGAAATATTCCTGCAGCTAAAAGGGCTAGGCTTCTTGAAGTCCTGACAGCCACATATAAATACACAGGAAGAGCCAGGAGCAACAAAGGCTTTTCCAACTCCTCTCTTTGCATGTGTTGTTGTTGTGGAGGTAAACAAGAGGAGGATAGTGAAGACTGAAGAGAGGAGTAGTACTAGTGAGTAGTGAGTGGTGAGAGGGGAGAGAGATGGAAGTGGAGGCTCACCATGGCTTCCTACCACCAGCAGCAGGGAGGCAGCACCTTTATGGCCATCCCCACCATCAACTTTCAGGTATCTACATGTTGGTCACTTTGATCTCTTCTTGGTTGGTTGTTGAATGTTCTTTGGCTTGCCTGTATGCCTTGTTTGGTGATCTTTGTTTTGTGCTGTGCCAAGGAAATTTTGGTTCTTGGTGGATCCTTTGAGCTCCTCGAGTGGTTCTTATGGTTGGGTATTCAGTTCAGTTCAGTTCTCGGAGTGTTTTCTCTTGTCAGATTTCCTCTTTTTTTTTTTCCATGTTTACTGATTTCTTGACAATGGCCTCCTGTCTTGCATATGTTTGATCTCTTATCATCAAAAGAATAAGCAATTTTTGGGAGGTTTTTGTGGCGAGAATTTCTCCTGGTGTTTGCCATCTGTTCCATTGGAACTAATTCAGGATTCCTTTCAGAGAAAAGGAGAATTAATTCAGGATCATTGTATGCATTTTCATGTGGTGTTCACCGGTTTAATCTCTTTTGTGAATGTAAATCGAAAGGTTTGCAGTGCGAATCACATGAGAGTGTGTGCGAGAGAGGTATTGTTGGTGTTTAGTGTGAACTTACTACCATTGTCAAATAACCAACACAATGTCACACAAAAAGTTCAGAAAAGGAACCTTCACTGTTGCTTGGAATTTATATGCATTGTGAGCTTCATTATTTTTCCCTAAAAAACATATTTTCCGTTATTTTTTTTTGTTTCAGATGTACTCTGAAATTGCAGGTGTGGGAGAAAGAACTGCAATTCTGATTTAGTGGTTAAAAGTGTTCTCCTTTTTCTCAGGAGATGATGAGTGGTGGGAGTACATCCCTTGCCCCTTCTGCTACATTGAGGTGGAGGTTCCTTTCCTTTGTGACCATCTCCAGGAGGAGCATTGCTTTGACATGAAAAATGCTGTAAGAAGAACGCGTCGCACCTGCAACCTATTCCTTTTCTTCTCTTCTTGCTGCAAATGCATTTCCATGTGCCTGTCGATGCATCTCTGAATTTTGATGAATCAAGCTTCAGTGTTAACTTGAGCAAAAAATCACAAGGAAAAACTTTAACCTTGTGCTAGTACTATAATCCATTGATGAGACTGCACAGTGCAGTGGAGTAGTAAACTACACACAAGCTGTTCACTGTAGTTGTGAACTTGTAAATAGTCCTCACCTCTGTTCAGTCTAATGGTGATTGGTGAACAGTTCACTAAGCAAAATATTCTCCAAAGATTTACTGTAGATTGTGATTCTTCTCAGATTGGTGATACTGTTGGGATCAGTCCCTCTATGATGATGATCTGATCGAATGACTTTCCTCCAGGTGTGTCCAATCTGCGCCGACAACCTTGACAAGGACACTGATGAACATTTCAGGGTTCAGCACTCACATCTACTCAAGGTAGAGTACTCAAATTTCTCATTGCTTTCACAGTGATTTCACTGCTACTAGTGCCATGATCAGGCATTGCAATTTGCAAACCACATTGGAGCTCCTGTAGATTAAATCTACTACTGGTAGTAGCTCATTGCCATTTGGTATTTTGATCATGATCCACAGAGGAGGAAGTCTTCTTCTTCTTCTTGCAAGCCAAGCTCAGCAGCAGCTGACAAGGGATCATATGAAGAGGACTCCTACTTTGAAGCACCCTCACACTGCATGGGCAGGCCGGCTCCTGATTCCTCTCCTGACCCTCTTCTCTCCCAGTTCATCTGCTGCAGCCTTGCTCCTCCGGTCGATTCGTCGCGCCGCAGCGAAGCCGGCTTCGCTGCGGAGGGCCATGGTTCATCTTCCTCAGATGATCAAAAAAGGTGAAGAACTGAATTGTGCAGTTGCTGCTGTTGGAGCAGCCTGAAATTTGGTGACAATGGTGCTGAATCTGAACAATGCTGACTGATCCAAATGCAATCTTTGATGCTTGCAGGAGAGAGCAGGGTGTGATGGATGATGCATCAAAGGAGGAGCTTGAGGAGAGGTTGCAGAGAATCGAGTTCGTGAAGCAGATGCTGATGACAACAATTGCTTATTAGAAGACTGTTTCTCTAGGGTTCATTTCGGCAGTTTGGGTAGGCTTTTCAGGATTTGGGACAAGTGCAGAATGATGTGCCATTTATGCTGACCTTTGGCACATGTATACCTACAATGTTTGGATATCTATATAATCATCAATCGTAATCCTATCAATTTAACCTTAGTTATTATGATGAGAAACAACCAAGTTATACCTTTGTTGGGCATCACCTTTACCAGTAATAAACATTTTGGCGCATAAAAAATATACAGGACGCTGGAACTGGCTCGACAAAGAAGAGATGCTACTACTACATTCTATTTCATCATAATCAAGTATAACCACATTCTATTTCATCGTAATGTTGACAATGTTCGACATCAAAATTTAGGATGCATGCTACATCAGGTATGCATCATTGCAATACATAAAACTGCAACATCCGTACTGTTCAGGGACACCAGAATGAATTCCTTTCCCCCAAGGTCTGAAACGTCAGATTAAGTGCTGATCTCTGGGTTGAGCGTTACTGTTGGTTAATAGCTTCTCAGTACTCAACGACCAATTGCCTACCAGGGAAGATTGGAAGAAAGCAATTGTTCGGTAAGCGCTGAAACTCAAACTGAACCCAACGATGGCTGCAATTTTGCCAAATGGCATGGTGAGTAATCATAAATATCCCTTTGTGATTTGTTCCTCCAGCTCAGCAAAACTCCAAGCATCATTGACTGAAAAGTCACCTGCGAAGTAAAACTAAAATATGATGGCTGATCTGGACCAAAGGAACTTATGTCCCTTAAAAATATGTATGAATAACTTTGATATACAATTCACTGTTGAGGAACGAGATGTTCAAATTACACTAAAATTAATTGATCATCATGCATAACCAGTCAAAATTCACAAGACAAAAACTTACCAATTGAGTCTCTCCGCAAGGCAGTTAAATGAGCACAGCTGCAGGCAAACATGGATATCTGATTTAGTCACCACGATGTAAAGGAGATGGAAAGTTGGAAACGTCCAACAACAGCAACTCAAATGGAAAGAAAAGATAAGTCTCGGACATCAACTGAAAGATAAGTGGATCTTTAACTACATGCTCTATAAAAATAAGAAAAGAAGGCGGCATTTGGTTATTAGATCATGATGGCACCAGCACCAGAAACTAGCCGACCACAATGCAATAGCTAAATTCAAAAATATCTTCCCCTGGTTCAACGGCATGCAAATAATTGTAGCAAATGAAATTCTATTATCTTTAGAGCAGATAAAGTGATTTTCTAGCCTAATATGATGATATCACAATCTTAGAAACCTAAAAAGGAGATGGGTTATTCTGCACTTTTAAACAATTGAACTGTACTATGCATAGGTAAACTCATTCAATGTAGAACTGCCTGAAGCAGAAAGACCAAAAAAACAATGAAAACAAAGGCTGTGTATACGAATATCCAAATAATAAGCAGACCTTCCGAGCGCTTTCCCCAAATCTGCACAAAGGGATCGAATATATGTTCCTTTTGAGCAAATAACTCGAAATATCAGATTTTGTCTGGAAATACGCAAACAAAAATCATGTCAGGTGGAGTCTCGAACAGTATGAACCAAGCGTATGTAGATCTGTGCTCAAGGAAGTCAAAGGTAAAAAAGGGGGAAACTAGGAAGAATACCTGTCTTCTAAACTGCGCTCAATATCAAACTGGTGTATTGATATTCGCCTTGGTGAAAGCTCTACTGTTTCACCCCTCCTTGCTTTGTCATACATTTTTTCACCACCAACCTGATATCTATTTAGTTAATTGCAGTTCTGTGGTTGATCAACATAAGTTGGAGGATTTTTTTTCCCCCCAATAGATTGATAACGATTAAAGATACTATGTATTCTTTAAACTACACAGTTAACTACCATTCTACCAACTACTACGCGGCATCTTCTTGTGAGACCTAAAGTATAACTATTAACAAATTCTGCATTTTGCATAAGATAATAACTAATGTACAAATGGCCAACCAAGGACAGTCAAACCTGACTGCACCTATGCCATTAACAAGTTGAATAACAACAGCAATCACAAATTCACAGTACAGCAACAGATGTTGAGAACTTGAGATAGTGCAACCGGCATATAATTCAAATGGTTTGTGGTCTGTGTTATCAAGCATAACTGTATAGGAGATACTGCGAGGTTAGCAAATCCCACAGAAGAATTCTAGCAACAACTTCTCTTTATCTACAAGGAAACAATAACAGGTTTAGTGTAATATAGGAGATAGTGTACCTTAATGGCAGAAAACATTGGAGGAACTTGCCATATCTCGCCCATGAATGATGCTGCTACCTTTCTAATATCTTCATCTTTAATGTGTTCCCATGGTTCTCTCTGGATAACCTGATTATACATGGATGGTTAGGCATAACCATCATGTAAACAGAAAAAAAGCATAATTTGAACCAAAGTCAATATAGATGTAGAAAGTTTAACAAGGATTAAATGTAGCAAAAAAACCAGATTTAACTTAATTGTTCCCCAATATAAATGTTCCACACTTCAAGTTCTATTAATCAAGATTGGCCAAACCAACAAAATTGTATTAATTGTGTACTTAATAAGTTGTCTTACTGTATTAATTCCTCACGTGTCATACAAGTTAAAAGTAAACCCGATTTGAAGTTCCTAATAGAAATATATGCAGTAGGTCATTTTATCAGAACACAAGATACATACTGGTGAATCTGCATCCCAGGTTGATGTAGCTTCTCCAAGTCGAAAAACACCGCTATAGCCTTTAACCATTCCTTGATATCTTTAAAAGCATATGGACATTCACTCAGGAAAGTTTTCAAGAATGCTAGAACAGGAGGTTTACTGCAGGTCAAATTCTAACACAGCAGCGCTTGAAATCCTCACAAATAAGAACTTGAAATAAGATAAGCCACAGGAAATTGTCCCAGGCAATCTGACAAAATAGCTTTCACTGAGAATATTAGAGTACCTATCAACAACTTTGGTTGCTTTACCCACACAAACAATCAACAGTCCAGTTGCCATTGGATCCAGAGTACCAGCATGCCCGACCTGACATCATATATTCAATAAACATGTCTGTAGAAAAAAGATCTAAAATCACAGTATTCTACCATGAAAATCCCAAAATTACCTTTTGCACATTCACTAATCGCCGCAGCTTTCCACAAACAGTAAATGAAGTCCAGCCTGGTTTACAAGAAAGGCATATGTTCAGCTCCATAAACTGGAGTGGAAAACAAGAAGGTTATAAGTTTCTAGCAATATCCTCAAGTCTCTTTTAGACATTTACTAATCACCTTTGTTGTGCGCGAATTAACAAAAATGGCTGCTAGTGGGAACTAATCTAAAAGTCCACATATGTATTGCTCATACTCAGATAAATGAATTGTCAGCTCAAAAATGTCCACCCTAACATACATAAAATCAACAACTCTAGTTCTCAAGGTAAGATTCTCATCATGAAACCATGTCATAAACTATATTTGTAAACATACAGCAAATTCAAATGTACGAACGTACTTTATCCATCCAGTCACCATTTTAAACAAAGGCTGTCGGCAAGCATTAGTGTTGGCACACAATGTACTATATCTACCTATTTGCTAATAATTTGGCACGAATAACTGCAATGTTGCACACAAGCTCGCAATTGCGTAAATAGTGGTAACATTCTAATTTCTTACACCAGAACCAAATTCTGATGCAATCTCTTGAAACGTGCATTAGACCGTTCATCAAGAGAGGATAAAGAGGCATCACCTTTGGGCTTGTCGATGAGCACGACTGTCCCGGTCGGGCCGTTCCACCTCGGCGGCAGCTCCGTTCTCCTGCTCGCGAGATGCGGCTGCGGCCATTCATCCGCCTCGTGCCTCACCTGCGGAGGCTCCTTCTTCTTCGCCTTCATCACGTTAGCCTCGCCATGGCCAGGGCCTTTCTTCAATGACCTGAAGAAATCCTCCACCTTCCTCTCCAACACCTCCCCTCTATCCTCGCCATCCTTCTTCTTCTTCACCTCCGCCTCCTTGTCGTCGAAGAAGACGAGGCCCCTGTCGGCGGCGTCGGAGGAAGGCGGCGAGGCGTCGGCGGGGACGAAGGCGTTGTCGAGGGATTGGTCCGGGAAGTACTTCTTCTCGAGGCGGTAGAGCATGCGGTAGTGCTTGTCCTTCTCCCAGGGTAGCGCGAACGCGTCGTGGAAGTAGAGCGCCTCCTCCCGCGCGTGCAGCCGCGGGAAGTCCACCACCTCCGGCTTCAGCTCCACGAACTCCGACGAGGAGGAGGAGGAGGGCTTGGCGGTGGTGGCGTCGGGGTCGGGGAGGAGGCGGCTGCGGCGCTTGCGGAGGTACCGGCGCTTGGCGCGGTCGAGACGTGGTCGTCGGCGGCGGCGTGTGGCGGTCATCGGCGGCGGAGGATTTGGCGGATTGGGGTAGGAGGGGCGGTAGAGGAGGAGGTCGTAGTAGAGCGGGTAGGGGTGGCCGTCAGCGAGAGGAAGCGTCGGGGGAGGCGTAGCGGCGCGGCGAGGAGGAGGAGGAGAGCAGCTGCGCCGCCGCCGCCGTGGCTCGACGCTCCGCCGCCGGTGCGAAGCATTGGTTCCTTATCCGGCAGCGAGCGACGCCGAGGAGGGGAGATCCAACGGTGGACACGCACGCGGCCAATCTATTTTGCAGGATAGTCCCTCATTAAGATCCGAAATTGTTTGCAGAATAGTCCCTGTTTCGGATCAAATAGCATTTGAAATTTCCCAACACTGATATTAGGGTCTCTTTTTTTTTTCTTATGCTTATACTTATCCGACAAAATTTAAATTTCCACCCTTAAATTTGAATTCGATTTTTTAGGGTTTTTTCACCAAAGTTTATTTTTTAGCATTTGTTTTTAGATCGCTAAGAACACATATATAGAAGTTTTATTCACAAATTATTTTTCGTTTGCAAATATGTACGATAGGGCCATCGAATTTGAACGACATAATACCACCTCATTTGGAATGGATATCACAAATTCCAGGTAATTTACACCATTTTATGTTTGTTTCTCAGAGTTCTTATGCTCCAGATATCATATTGCACTCTCTCTGAAGCAATGAGTAACAATGAGAGCTCAAAAACAATATTACCACCACAAAAACACAAAATAATCGATTTTATAGATGGTATGTATAACACCTCACCCTCCTCATGATCGATGGCCCTCCCTCCCTCCCTCATGTGTAAATGTATGCTCTACAATCATCACCATCCAATCCACACTCTATTCTGACCACCTACCTACACACTCATCATCAGTTCATCAGAACTGTCTGTACAGCAGGTAAAACACATCAGAATCCTCGTCATTCAGACAGAGGCAGGCAGAGATGGGAGTGAAGATGAAGATGAAGAATCAGCCTAGCTTAGATCTCTACACCAGTGTTGAGTTTGGAGGGGTGATGCCCATCATCTTGTAGTACGCCTTCTCCGCCTCCGCCATTCTCGTCTGAAACATCCCCCATTCCTTCCTGCACCGCGCCCTCACCTGAGCAAAACAAACAAAATTGTCACAAACAAGGGGACTCGCAGTTCTAGTGTGTTCATGTCTGCGGAAAATTTCAAAGACTCTTACCCCTTCCCATGCTGGTCTTCCATTCTCTGACTTGCCCTGTTAATCGTTTGGATGCAAAAACGTATCAAATGAGCATACTTTAGTTATGCAAACACTTGGTTGGAAAAAAAAAACAAAAAGGGATCTCATTTACCTGGTTCCCGAGAGAAGGAACCACTTGATGAACAATCCACTGTGAATCAACAACCCCAATCTTTTCGTGAGCAGGCTGAAATGCACAAAGCATTAGTTGAGCATATTCATAATGAAGGTCTACCAGGCTGGTAAAATTTAACAGCCAAAAGATAACCTATACCTCCACGCATTTCCTGAGAGCAAAATCAAGGCCCCATCCATGAACCAAGTCATTCTGCGGAGGAAATTAACACAATCAAATAAATGAAAAAAAAAAAAAGCACGGCCGAAGATACTAATTGAGCTTACTATGAAATACAAACCTGAATCATATGCCATACACATCTCCATGCATCTCTAGAGAAGACTGGAGCCATTATTTCAACAAAGCTGAACAACAGCAATATAGATTAGTTAGCCTAACTCAAATGGATAGCACTTTCACGCCATACATATTGGGATGTACTGTAGAAACTCAGGACAGAAAGAAATAATCACATACGCAGCACAAGGTGGAAGATGAGGGTCAGAACACCAGCCCGGCCTCTCCTCTGTAACCCTATGACAAAAAAAGATTGCATCTTGAATTGCTAGGTTCCAAAAAGGTACTAGTATTAACAGAATAGTGGGTTTCTGCTAACTTCAAAATATCTATTTCAGAGCAGAACATGATTACTCACTT
>CM020182.1:566379-657935 GCA_009805545.1 Oryza longistaminata
TCACCAATAATTTTTCCATCATTTAATTTTAACTCCCTAAAAATACAGTTAAAAAGTTTACTCATGATTAATACTTTTTATTGACTCATTTATTATTTTCATGGTTTATCATTTGTAGAGTAAACGACCGAAAGTGAGAAGCATACGACACGCAAGATTTATCCATGTGACAAAAAGAGTTTATCATTTATCTGATCGATGATTCTATGTCCTTGTTTAGTTCCCAACTTTTTTTTTCAAACTTCCAACTTTTCCATCGCATCAAAACTTTCCTACACATATAAACTTTCAACTTTTCCGTTATATCGTTCCAATTTCAATCAAACTTTCAATTTTAATGTGAACTAAACACACCTTATATATCTATCTGTTGGATTAAAGCTGGACTAAGGATTGAATTGTGAAATATACAAAACAAACAACTTAGCTGCAGTCAAGAGTGTGGGGGTAAAATTGAGAGAAGCCAAATTGGAAGAGGAGGAATCATCAAAGGAGTGTCCATTTCCTTTGCAAGAAGCAGTGATGTGATGATGGTGAAATGGAAGAAGTTGGCGTTGGGAAAAAAGGTCGCCTTCGAGGTCGAGCAGAGAAAAAAGGGAGGCCTTTGCGAGGCGAGGAGAGCGAGACCCCTGTGATCCCAATTAACCACCCGCCACCGCCACCGCCACCCCACGCGCCGGCGACCCCCTCCTCGGCGAGATCGAGATCGAGATGCCGCCACCCGCCGCCTGAGCTGGACCTCCTCGACACCGAGCCGGAGTTCGCCGAGGTTGACCCACCGCCCGCTACGGAAGGGTAATAATGCCTTCTTCTTCTTCTTCTCTCGATTCGCTTCTCCTCCCATCCTTTCAACTCATTCGGTGATGCATGCCGCCTCTTGCAGTACACGGAGGTACTCGGCAAGGGCGCCTTCAAGACGGTGTATCCTTCTTCCCACGCTCGATTTCTGGGCTTGACGTGCGATTCCGATTGGTTCCGGGCCGTTGTGCTGCGTCTAAGATTCGATTTTGGTGCAGCTCATGGTGTTTCTTTCGGTTCTGGATGCGTTTTTCTTCCGGAGGATAAATAATCTTAAGAGCTTTTTGATGCGTTGAATTCACATTCCTTCGACTTTTTTTTACCTCTCCTCTTTTGGGATTTGAATACTAGTATTTTGTTTGTTGATTTCAATGTGTGTTTGGCATTGCCTGCTATGATTACTTGAATCAACATTGCCAATTGTCATGTCAAGCTCCCATTACCTCTTTCTAGACTGAATGGATCTCTTTCATTTCTCTCTTCTTATCGGGTGCATTTGATTGGTTGGCTAGTGTTCCAATCATTTTACATCCTCCTATGATCTATCTCACATTTGTTCCAATTCAACAACTGATTTGAGAAATGTACAGGGAAGCTGCCGTAAATCTTTGGTTGGTTGTTTTGTCATAGTGTGTTTTAGTATGTCACTCAGAACTGTCCACGTCCATTAAGGCATTAACTACCGTCAGGATTCCAACTGCTCTTATATGTAAAACTAAACTATGTTGCTACTTTACACTATATATGCAGAAGGGTAATCTTCATGATGACTACCAGCTGATAGAATAATTTCATATTATCATCATGTATTTGTGGTGTTATCAAGGTTATGTACTTATGTCGTTTTCATGTGCACGGTTCATTTACTTATGAATGTCAAACCTGATACGATAGCAAAACAAACTTCTTCCTAGGTGTTTGCAGTATTAGTTCTTTTTTTTTAAAGATGTTTGCAGTATGCTCAAAATAAAGCATGTACCTTTGTGAACTTCTCCTGTTTATTTCTCCAATTCCGACATGGACTTGAGATCCTTAATTCAAATTTACTGGCATAGCTATAAGGCTTTTGATCAACTGGAAGGTCTGGAAGTTGCTTGGAACCAGATCAAAGTGGGTGATATACTTCGGAATAATGATGACTTGGAGAGACTTAGATCAGAAGTCCGGTTGCTGAAGACCCTCAAGCATAAGAATATAATCAAGTTCTACAATTCTTGGCTCGACAAGAAAACAACAACATAAATTTCATCACAGAAGTCTTCACATCAGGGACACTGCGCCAGTTTGTCTCTTGCTCCATCTGATTATAACTATGCTCTTTGAATAATATGAACAAACTGCACTCTGTCGCTGACACGTCTTATTTAACATTAGTTAGCTGTGTATGTGAGTATTAAGTCAAAGAAAATGATACGTTATCAATGAAAGTTTGTACTGGTTCTCAAGTTCACTCTTCGGGTCCTAGCATGGCTTCAATAACCAAAACAGGCAAATTTTGTAGAGCCAACCGGCATGCTAGACACATGCAGGTCTATAGGATGCCCAAATTTTCTCTCACTGAGAATTTTCCTATTTCTCTATCATTGTTTAGGTACCGTATTAAGCACAAGAAGGTAGATGTTAGAGCATTAAAGAAATGGTCAAGGCAAATCTTGAGTGGCCTTGTCTACCTCCACAGTCATGATCCACCAGTAATTCATAGAGATCTTAAATGTGACAACATATTTGTGAACGGAAACCAGGGTGAAGTAAAGATTGGAGACCTTGGATTAGCAACCATCCTAGATAATGCACGCTCAGCTCACAGTATCATTGGTATGCATTTTATTTTCTTTTTCTTTTACTAGGAATTGAATTTATTTTTCATATAACCTCTGTTTTCTTGTAGGCACACCGGAATTTATGGCTCCAGAACTCTATGATGAAGAATACAATGAGCTTGTAGACATCTATGCATTTGGGATGTGTTTACTGGAGCTTGTTACATTTGAGTACCCATATTGTGAATGTTCCAATGCAGCGCAGATATACAAGAAAGTATCTGATGTTAGTCTACTTATCCTCTCCATTGCTTTTACCATTTCTTTTCTGAAAATTGGATTTGATTAGGTAATGATCCTGTAGGCTTATATTGAAGGTGTATTTTATATATATTTCTTTTATCAAAAAGGTTTATTCATTGCTTACCCTATACCATCCTGGTGTAGGCAGCAGATGAATTCCATTTTAGAATTAAAAGCATGGTTTAAAGACATATCTAGGATTCTTTTTCTCAATGAGGATTGTGTTGAAATCATGGTTTATTGCCATACAAATTGCGGAAGTAGCTTCAGGGTTTTTCAGGTTTTTATTGTGTACCAGAAGTTGACTTAACTGTAGGTTTTAATTGTATTACTTTGGGCTGTCATAGTGGGTCCATTGATAAATTACACCATCATATGGGTGGTGTTTGAATAGTTTTTCTTTGTGACAGTTACTACCTTGGTCACAGTCTCACAGATACAAATTAACTATAACTTTCAGTAGCTATTCCTTGGAACACCATTGTACTAAATCCATTGGCAACTTAAAGTTTTTGATGAAATTACTTTGTTTTGTATGTGTCGCATATGCCCAAGGCAATTGATTTCCTATTTGAATATCATCATTGTAGAAAATCATGTTACATCCTTTTTTTAAACTTGAATCATGTTACACCCTATTACTGTCTCAATCTCTTGATGCTGGTACAACAGGGTGAAAAGCCTAGTTCTCTGGCTAAGATTGAAGATCCTGAGGTTAGATTTTTTATCGAGAAGTGCATCGCTAAAGCTTCACAAAGACTATCAGCACAAGAGCTATTGATGGACCCATTTCTCCGAGATGATGGTGAAAAAATATTCTATCCATTGCAGTCAAATACAAAGGCATCAGGTAATGACTGAATTGGCAACACTATAAAATTGTTCCCTTCCCCATCTGACCTTAGATAAACATGGCAGATGGTGCTGGCAGTTCAAACTCAAGCATGGGTTACAAATATGACAGAGATGCATCATCTATGGCAATTCGGGAGCACACAGGTAGAAGTTCAATGACGTGACAGTGATGTGAACACTATTGCATTGTTCGAAGCTTCTCTCCTTTTTACATATCAATCTTATGATGAAATGCAGGTAGTTTTGCAGAAGAACACCCAAGTGATAGGTACATACACAGCACCATGGATCCACAAGCAGCCGCTGGTCGAATAATTACAGTCGAGAGTCAGATGAAAGATCTGAATACGATATTTTTGAACTGAGAATTGCTGATTCAACAGGTTTTTTTTATTGTGGATTCCCATTTTACTTCTCATTATGTTGTTACTTCGGTGTTTGTCCTCTAATACACTTTTTCGAAATGCAATATGCAGGTCATGCTCAAAACATCCATTTCCCATTTGACATTGAAGCAGACACTTCCATTAGTGTTGCAACTGAGATGGTCGTGCAGCTAGATCTCACTGACCAGGATGTTACAGCGATTGCAGAAATGATAGATGCGAAATACGGGCTCATATTCCTGATTGGGCATTAGAAGAATCGGTTGAAAACCAAGGGGACGAAAGAGCTCATTCTGAGACCGACAGTTCAGAAGCAGATGATGAAACTTCTGAGTTGCTAATGAGCCCAATGCTACACATAATGGTTTTGTCCAAGAACACCTTCCCTCTGGACATAAGTATTGGTCGGACTCGCCCAGAAGAAACATTGAAATGCCTCACTCCGCAGTTGAACCACATATTGGTGATAATATGCCAAATGGGATATTGAAGAAGAATGATACTGACGACACAGTCAGCAATCTTGCGCACTTCTGTGGACTTGCCAAACCCATCTATGATTGACAGGAAATCTGGAGTAGCTTCTGTCAGCACCAGTCCTCAGTCTTTTGATGATGAGCATATTGAAGCAGATGTTAGCGAAGAGTTAGTGAATTTGCTAGCTCAGCAGCAACAGGAGCTCAACGTGCTGCGAAGGAAGCACAAGGCTGACATAGAAGTCATCTTGAAAGGTGTGCCTGAAGAGCATAGGGAAGAAACCTTAACTAGGTGCCGGCTGAAGGCAGATGAGAGAAAAGATCAGACAAACCTTAGCTGCAACACATTATCTTCACCGTTGTGATTTTTTTGTACCGGTGCCATGGAGCTGTTTAGAACTATTGTTGTGCAAAAGGTGGTCTCAGCTGTTCACTGTTCTTTTTTTTTTTCATGGAATGGAGGAGCTGCAAGTGTTTGTGGAATCTGTGACCAAGCGGTGCAATACATATACGATACTGATGTAGCTGTCTGGATTTTTGTTTTTGTTTTTTGTTTCTTGAAGGCAAGACAAAAGGTTCTGCTCACCAAACAAAATCTGCAGATACCATTGTGTTACTGTATTCCTGAATTGTTCATGAGAAGTGCACCTCCTTGTTTTTCTCCCTCTCTTTTTTTTTCCTTGTAATTTGATGATTTTTGGAACTAAGAATTAATGTTAATGATGTACTACATCAGTGTTTGAGCTGTTTCATGCTACTACTTGCAATGAAAAAACGTAAGTTCCAATTACTTCCATTATGTTTGTGCCACATGCTTGCCCAAGTCCATAGAGCTGTACTATGCACTTACTCCCTTCACTGATATCTATGATTGTGTGTACACATACCTGCATTTCTTATTGCAAGTGTGCCATGCATGAGGATGGATGGAGCTGTGGAAGTCTCCACTCCATCCCAGCTTCATCCACTGATGAGCAGCAGATCTGAAGTGGCCAATGGCATAAACAACAAACAATATATATGTGCAACACATGCTCCAGTAGCATCTCTCACATGCCCCAGATTTGTGTGTCCCCTTGCATCAACATTTCCCGCTGCTCTTTGTGTGCATCTATCTATATCTATCCATTTTGTGTGCATCTGAATCTGTGTACCTGAAAACCTGAGGCTCCCCAACCCAGGGAAGGTTTGGGGATCCTAGCTGCTGCACACAGAATTTGGATCTGTGTTGATGTACAAAAAGTGGCATGAGCCATCCCTCCAATGCAATATTTGGGATCTATTGTATATCAATGAATGATGATCAGTTCCTCCATATACAAGGCAGGGAGATGTGGAAACTTGTTGACCATGAATGATGTTCATATATATTGTTTGCTCATCTGTCTCTCCCATGATATTTGGACATGTAGTGTGTACATCACATATACTATTGAGCCTGTTACATGTTGGTGTCAATGGGCTAGCTACATCAATCCATGGTAGCCTGGCTTGCAAATATGCATAATTGGCTAATTGCATTTATATTTAGGCATCATCTGATCAATGTAATGTTATCCATTTCAGGATCATGTGTATGGCAATTAGAATTAGTTCAGTCCATGATACAGCATATGGATCCAGTGCATCAAACTGAGAAACATGTCCAAGTGCAGTTGAAAGCAAAATGACAACACCCCAATCCATGCACGTCGCTCTTAATCAGTAGTCTACTGTTTCATTTTTCACACTGATAGAAACCCAAATCAATTAAGGAGTAAAAGGCACATCATCAAGAACCCAATAAGGCAAATACCAAAACCACATCTTTGTGCAAAAAGACCAGGTTTTTACCCAAATACACATGCAACGTGGGTTTCCGTATATAAAACTATACTCCATGAATGAATGAATGAATCCATTCATGGTACTAACTACAGTTGCTAACAAGGAAAATACTAGTATATATAGTACCCAAGTTGCAACTTGCAAGCAAGTCCAGGCCAAGCCCCATGAACAAATACTCTATCTGTTTTTTAATATACGACGTTGTTGATTTTTGACGTGATGTTTAACCATCCATTTTTTTAAGATTATATAAATGCCATTTATTTAACCGTGACTTGTTTTATCATCAAAGTAATTATAATATTAATTTACACTTTTACATATTTATACTAACATTTTTAATAAAAACAATTAGTCAAACCTTATGAAAAAAATCAACAACATCATACATCAAAAGACGCAGGTAGTACAAGCTAGCATGCCAATTTGAGTGGATGAAGAGAATAAATTAAGCAATAATAATAATAATTATTATATTTATATGCATAACCTCTCTGTCTCAGTCGTCATTGCTAGCTCAAGTCGATTGTTCTTGACAAGTTGAGAGCTCATCCACCCACCCTATCATTGTTTCCCATCAACCTCTGCAATATAATGCAACCACCTCTCTCTCTCTCTCTTCTCCGTGCATTGGAGTATATATCCCCCTCTCCTCTCCTCTCTCCTCTCTTCTTCGCCTCCGATCATCTAAGCTCATCGTCGTCAGCAGCTAGCGCATGACGTCATCCTCGCCGTCGCCGTCGTTGCTCCTTTTGTTGTAGTACGTAGCCATCGATCGATCACAGCTAGCTAGCAGCCATGCAGGACCACGTCGTCGTGCAGCAGAGGAGCGGCGACCAGCCGGCGCCGTCGTGCGACATCGCCGCCGACGAGATCCCGGTCAACGGCCACAAGCCGGGGAGGGCCGTCACGGCGTCGGTCTACCGCGCCAAGATCGCCGGCCACTCGCGCGTCCTCACCGTGTCGTGTCGCGGGACATGCTGTCGCACTCCTTCGCCGTGTCCGTCACCGGCGTCGACGGCGCCTCCGCGGAGTGCAGGGTGGACCTCCGCCCTGGCAGTTCTGGCGGCGCGCGGGGTCACGCCGCGTCGAGCTCGCCGGCACGGCGCCGGCCACGGTGCGCGTGATGTGGACCTCCGCGCGCGCGGTTCGGCGCGGGGCTCCCCGAGCCGAGGTCGGGCTACTACGTGCCCGTGGAGGCCGCGGGCGAGGTGGTGCTGGTGGTCGGCGACATGCGGAAGGACGCGCTCCGGCGCGCGTCGCCGCGCGCGGCGCCCCGGCGTGCGACGCCGTCCCCGTGGCGCGGCGGGAGCACGTGTTCGGGAAGCGGCGGTTCGCGGCCAAGGCGCGGTTCCACGACCAGGGCGCCGTGCACGACATCGCGATCGAGTGCGGCGGCGGCGGCGAGGGCGGCGACGCGGACATGGAGATGACGATCGCGATCGACGGCGAGGAGGCGGTGCAGGTGAAGCACCTGCAATGGAAGTTCAGAGGCAAACCAGTCCGTCACCTTCAGCCGAGCAAGGTGGAGGTCTACTGGGACGTCCATGACTGGCTCTTCAGCGCCGGCATGCGCCCCGCCCTCTTCATCTTCCGCCCCATCGTCCTCTCCAGCGCCTCGGCGCCCGCCCGCCCATGCTCCTCGACGGCTCGCCGCCGCCGGCGGCCACCGGCTTCTGTCTCTACCTCTACGCCTGGAAGCTCGACTGATCCATTATTGAGCTAGCTTAGCTTCTTTCATTGGCGGCTGGCTCTGATACCATGTTGTCAGATCGGGGATTCCTGATTGAACGAAAATGTGAAGTTGTGAGCCAAAGGGGAGGCTGAGGAGTAAGAATTTTTTCGATTTTGTATAATTTTTTTTGAGGAAGGAAGGAAACATATATAATTGGATATAATTAATTAATTCTTCTAATTAAGAGACTTGCATATACATACATTATTGCTCCATTCTCTTGATCAGCTCAATGACAATAACATGATAAAATAGTAATGCCATTGCCAAGAGGAGAGCAACCTAGTGATCTCCTGTTGATTCATTTGAGATCTCTTGTAGTAGATCACAGTACTGGGCTACTGTCTAGTCAAAACTCTGTTTCACCTCTCTCTGATCAGTTAGTTCCTGCCAGACAAAGAAATTGACGTTTTAGTTATGAGATAACCACACCACATATTCAGTGATCAGTAATGTACATGCTGGCTGTGCATATAACACTGTATAACTAAGCTGTCTTACAGTTAATTGCATATGCAAGAGAGAGAGAAATCAAGGTTTGCATTGCAAATGTGCAATGTGTTTGTTGGGTGGGCAGCACATGGGATGATGAGGGAGATGGGGTTCCAGTGATGAGCAGCAGCAGCAGCTGTGGACTGACTCATCAGACTGATGACTACTGATCCAAGAAAAATATATATATTGGCCACCGCAAAAGGTGACAGATTGGATCCACCATCCTAATCTTCTTCTTCTTGGCCCCCTCAATTGATTAATTCTTCCCTATAATCTGCCAAATATTCACATTATTAATCCAGGGTATCCTAAGTGATCGATTGATGCCTCTCACCTCTTAGTTCCTGATGGTGATCACCTTCTGAATGTGGAGATCTCTATGCATATTATCCTTCATTAAACACAGTTTATGCATAATTTGTTTACGAATGGTAAAGGAGTTTCACCAGAAAAAAAGACATTTTCATTGGATTCTAATATTAAAATTCCTGTTTGCTCTTTCTGTTTGCTCACCTGACATGTGGGCTCTACCGAAAATACCTACTGTACTGTAGTTTAGTTGCGCAAAATGAAAAGTTTGAATATATAATAATTCCACATGAGATTGTACCTAGACAGTTTGTCATGAGAAATTGATTTGCAAGGTTGTATCCTATTTATTATCTTACATATGAGACTTGTGTGTTGTTGGTGAGATGCCAAAAGGCTGTAAAGATTCCATCAAGGAAAACAATGGAGGAAAATGGGATAAACAAACTACATCCAATTTGTTCCCTTGCTAGCAGCTTGCATCTGTTGGAAGATATAGCTGGTGCCAATCAACACTTTGATTGATAGAATTAACAAGATTATATTCTGATTGCTGCCAATTTGTCTCCAAAGCATTTGTTCAATCCCCATTAGTTAATATACAACAAAAGGATATCATTAGTCCACTGGTTTAATGTAGAGCAAGAGGAAATGTTAATCTTTATCCTTCCATTTCTGTTTCCAGAGCAGTGACTGTTTGACTGATCTAGAGGGTGAGTTCAATTTGTATTTTTAATTTGCAGATCAACATCCAACTAAATCTATGTCTTGTTCAGGAATGTGACTTGATAGGAGGGTACAAATTGTATCTAAACTCCTAAATGTACATTTATAAAATGAAAATATTCACACTAGCTACATGGAACAAATCAAATGGAAACAGCACCTAATCTGAACCATCCCCTTTGTTTTGAACCTGCAAAACAGTTTTCTGACCTCCACTGGACTCCTGCATTTGTTTGATCCCTTTTCCTCTGCACAAGCTAGTTTGGTCAAACCAGAGCTGGTTGCCTGTTTAGTAAAGGTTCGGCTCTGTAGACTGTATCAGAATTGACTTTGTACAAAAAAATACTGAGATAATTAAATAATTACTTACTGTTACTATGTCTTTCTCAAGAAAGCATTCTATGGAGAACTACTGACTTGTAGCAGAATGGGATCGAGCAAAACAACACACATTGCAGCCGAATGTATTAGAAGAAAAAAAAAGAGAAGAAGCTAATTAAGAATCACAGACAAATGTAGTATTAGCTAAGAAAGCTATGCTTGTGATCCAAGATATTATTGTAGCTAGCTGAAAGATCTTAAAAATCTGGTGTATGTTTGTGGACTAAGCAGCTAGTACTCCTACTAAAATGGTGGGTAGCTAAGCTAGCTATAGCTTGGAATTGTTGAAACTGATTTATGGGCTAGCATGCAGCTGGAGTACTAATTTAGTTTAGAGTCCATGCGTCTGTGTTTTGTTGTGTGCCCGGGATCAGCGGACAGGGTCTTGCATTTGAGGTGGCCTGAAGAACTGAAATGTTTTTTAATCCAACAACCCATTTGCACATGCATTTGCTAGCTGGTTTGCAATTGCTACATGTTCATCATATCAATTGAATTTGATAACAAGCTCACAGGTATGACTGAATGCATTGTAGTGATGTAGCAGCCATGTATGACAACAAGCTCACAGGATGACGTGAATGATTCAACATGAAATTAATTATTGAATTTAAGAAACCTTTTCTTTCGTTACAATACATTCTCTGAATGACTATGCGTACATATGGCCATGTTGATCATCCAGCCCGCCGCCGGCCGTCGTCAAGGCGCGGTTCCGCGTTCAGCTTGCTCGACATGGACGGCGAGCCGGTCCGTCGCGCACCTACGCGAGCGACGGCGTGGTCAGCTTCAAGCGCTAATTCGTCCGAGCACGTTCGGGGCGGGAGAGGTTTCAATCGGCACGGCGGCCGAGGCGTCCGGGGCACCTCGTCCGGCCCGACCGCCACTCGCCGTCCGGTGCGATGTCACCGTCCGTGGAAGACATCGCCGTCGTGAAAGCGCGACGGCCTCCGACGACCGTCGACCCCTCTGCCCGTGGAGGCAGGACAATGTTTCAGAATGCTGCTCGACACCGGGACGACGCGGACGTCGCGTTCAGGGCCGCCGGCGGCGAGACGATCGCCGCGCATAAAGGCCGGGGGGGGTTTTTTTTTTGCCTCCGAAAAAGCGACGGGCGCCGGAGCTAGCCAAGCTCTGTCGTCGTTCGCGGCGACGCCTCCTGCTTCATGGGGACTGTCGGGAGGCACATCAACGAACGTCGACGACATGGACGCCGCTGCGTTCAAGGCTCTGCTTCACTTCGTTACCCGATACGCTGCGGAGACGATGGCCCCGCGAGAGGTGCCGGCCAATGGCGCCGCCCAGCTGATCGCGGCAAGCGCGTAAATACGGCTTGGACTGGGAGAGGTTGAGGCTCCTCTGTGGAGGACAAAGGCGTGGGGAAGGCGCGTCGACGACACGGAGCAAATGGACACACGGCGGCGGCTGGCTCCCGGCTACCCGGCGATGATCTGAAGCGTAGCCAGCGACGTCTTCCACGGTTTATAAGGATGTTTTTAAAGTTGGAGATGCGTAGTTCTTTTTAAGCTTTTCTAGCACAGCATAGATACTCCTCTGTGAAAAAAATAAACACGGCCATGAATCCGTACACAACTTTAATCTTCCAATTAATTTAATCTTTTTGAAAAAATATAAAAAACATAAATCACACATAAATCTATTCACGTTTATAATCTAATATCTAAAAAATACTTACTAATCATAAAAAATCAATAGAACAGACGATTAAAGTTGTACAGTCGAAAAACTTATTATTGCACTATTTATAATCTAATATCTAAAAAATACTTACTAATCATAAAAAAATTCAAATAAGACAGACGATTAAAGTGTACACGAAAACTTATTATTGCACTTATTTATAATCTAATATCTAAAAATACTTACTACATCATAAAAAAATTAAATAAGAACAACGATTAAAGTTGTAACACGGAAAACTTATTATTGCACTATTTGGGACACGAGGAGTATATGAAATACTAGTAGAAACAATGTCCTTAAAGTTATTCAGCCCACCTTAATAAGCTCGAAATGTAGCGAAACAGAACCAATAAATTAAATATTGTTTTTTTTATTGTTTCAACATTCAAAATCTCTAATCTATTGTTGATGTTACATGTAAGGTTTAATCCATAACGAGAACGATGCATAATAAATATTTTTTTATCTTTAATTAAAAAGGATAATGGCTTTTATATTTTTAGAATGGTGGGACTTGGTACTTGGGAGCTAGGCTCACTTTAACTGCTAATAAGATCGGCGTCTTCTCTCCACACGTTCTATCCATCACGTGTCGGTGGCGACGTTACTCAGCTTCTCTCCTCGCTTCGACAGGGGTCGCCATGCGCACGTCGAGAGCTTCACCGGTCGTCACGACGACCCGGCCGCCTCGCCTTCATCAAGGACGACGCCGAAGCTGCGCGCCGGGCCCGCCCGCCGCCGCCGCCCCAGCAAGGGCGACCGTTGAGGCGTGAGTCCGGCGGCCTGCGCCGCCCGCCTTCTTCTCCTTGAGCGGGACGGACGTCACCTTCAGGGTCGGCGGCGAGACGTCGCCGCGCACAGCTCCTGGTCCCGGTGCCTCGGGCCCCGTCGCCGTCGCCGCCGCCGCCGCCCGTCTTCGACGCTGCTAAGTGGGCGAGTAAGGGGTGCCAAAGGGTGGCCAACACCCCCTTAAATCCAAACACTACACCCAACTACACCCCCATGTTTTTAACTCTATATTAAATTAGGCTTAAGATAAGTATTTATTCTAGTTTATTTTGTGTAGCTTAAAAGTATTACCATTTTTTTTTTTGTTAATTAGTTAGCAAGTCTAAAAACATTAGCAAGAAACATGATCTAACAAAATTAGTTTGTGAATTTTCATCTTTTTTTAAAGTACAATAGATGATACTTATCTGTGAGATATTTAATAGTTTAATATTAAAAGAATTTAGCATAAAGACTAGTTTTAAATTACCAATGATATTATTAAAGAAGCTATTTAAAGTTTTCTCTAAATGACTAAGTTTACACAATTGCTTTTGTTATTGACGTATTCTAAAGGACTAATTAATTCGGGCTCTGGTTTATCTCACTCATAACACCCCCTAATCTCAATCCTGTTTCGCCCCTACGTCGGCTTGCTTCAACCCGAAGACGAAGACACATCCACGTCGACGGCCGTGGACGCCGATGTGTTCAAGGCTCCTCCTGTACACGGCACGTTGGCCGCCGCCCGCCGCCGGAGACGAATCCCGGCTCCGCGCGCAAGAGACGACGACGGGCGCCGGCGGCGGCCATGCGCCAGCAGCTGATCGCGCGGCGATAGGTTCCACCCTCGACAGGTTTGGAGACGAAAATGAGGTTGAGGCTTCTCTGCGAGGAGTCGTGGACTAACTGGTGGACAATCTTCTGCAGTACTGTAGCCAGCGACGAGTCTTCCATGGTTTTCAAAGGACATTTTTTTAAAGGTTTGGTGGGTGGTGCCTTTTAGGCTTTCGAGTAACGGTGCAGATTAATTTATGTAAAAATTGAAATGTATATATGGAAAGTATTTTTAGAACTTGGTACGAATTACACCTAGCCGTCCGCTAGCTAGGTTATACATGCGTTATCTGCCTCTCTGCCATGCACAGCTTGGGCTTGTGACGCGTCGAGCAGTGGGCGTATCTAGAAAATTGGATTCGTTGGTGTCATAGTTACTATGAACTTCCTTCCGTCCAAAAAAAAAAAAGGCCTACCTTAGTATGGATGGGACATTACGTACAGGGGCCGAAGCTACATTGAATGGGAGGGGGATTCGCTTTGGCACCCGGTCAGAAAACTTTTAACTCTGTAAATTTAGCCATATCCACCATAGGTGCACCTCCTCGGAACACAGTGTGTACACCCTTGACAAAACAATCAGTCAACAAGATAACAAGCAAGTAGCCAACACAAAGCGTTAATGTTCAGCAGACGTAGCCATAACAAATGTCCAACCCGCCAACCGCAATGCTTTAAGCTGTTAATTCAAATCACAGGGGGCCATGCGTGAATGCCCAGCAGCCAACCTCATCAAAGCCTTATACCTTATTACCTCATCAATCTTTTTTGCCAACTTAACATACTACCAATATTATCATTTGGGTTTCCCGTTTTGGAGCACTTTCATCGCTAGAATTTAATTTCTACATCACTCTTCTTGCTTACGTGAAATATCGATGCTAAAAAAACATAATTGTAACTGGGTATTGTTATGCGTTGTATGTTGCATATATAATAAAAACTAACACCTCCGTCCCATACAAAACAAAGTTCTAGCCCTCTAGATAGACATACTCTATAATCTAAATTCTAGCCATAAAGTTGAATTTTTTCTAAGAACGAAAGCAAAGTATAACCGCTAAAATAGTGGTGCACCCCCTCTATTTGCGCTGGCTTCACCCTGATTACGTAGAACAACGACATCTAGACATGAAGCATTTCAGATTCATTGTCTTAGGTATGTCCGCATCGCTAACCAAAGGTTGGCTTTTTTTTGACGACGGAGGGAGTATTCGGTGTCATAGCAATGTTAATTATACTAAGTTACCGGATACACAATCCGCCACAACACGTAGGCAGCGGCATCTTCATGGTTAAGGGGATGTTTTTCTGAGTTTTTGGAGGTGGTTTTTTAGGGATTTGTCCACTTAAATACTCAGTCAGTTTCATCTGTCGTTTTTACCTTTTTTTTTCTAATCAAACTTAATTTTATTGTGGTATATTTTTTCTATAAAACTTCATCAGACATAAGGAAATTTGGCGGACAAAAGAAAATCAAAACCGACTTATAATTAGAGCGGGTGCACTATTAATTAATTATACATGTTTTATCTCAACTTTCATGTTTTCAAACACGTAAAGTGGGTTTACAAAAGTGGTCAAAGCCTGCAGATCGATGTCCATCATCAGGATTGCTTTGTTTGCCTTGCCGACGGTGGTCTGTCATTGTGGCCTTTTTGCTACTTCGCCTCGTTCCATCGCCGGCGCCGGGCGCCGCCGGTCCGCCGGCACGCCACAGGCGGCGGTGGCCGGCCCGCGAGAAGGTGCAATGGCCCCATCCTGGTGACGCAATTCAGGCCCATATGGTTTGACTAGCAAGCGGGCAGTCTCCCCTTCATATTGCTGATGGGCCCGATCGTGGGTTTAAAATAGACCTTAACGGCCCGTGATGCTTGGTTAGGCCCCAAAGATGTGTATAAAACAAAATAAAATAGGTTTTACCTGAAAATTAATTGTTTCTGTAAAATTCCTCACGTTCCTAAATGGCCGCTTCATAGTTTTTTTTATAGGTAAGAAACAGCTACTGCCAAGTACTAAAAAATACACAACAGTAAAAATCCTAAACTATACTGGCCATCCAAGGGTAATGAATGCATCTCTGAACCCATGTGAAAGCCTATACTGTAACTCTGTGCGTTCTCATTCAATGGAAGCATCAAAACTCACTCACATGAAAGCCGCAAGTATAAAAATTAAGCTACTAGCAATAAAATTGATGAAAGGATGTGTATAATGAATCTAATCCCCGTAGCATGCTCTAGGAAACGATAAGCAAACAAACGAATAAAAAATAATAGATCAATAAACATAAGACAACGAGATTTTAACGTGGAAAACCCTCACCAAAGCAGGAGAGAAAAAACACGGGCGCCAAGCCAGCAAAATATCCTTCACTAATATATGGGGTGAGGTTACATCACGCTTGCAACGGGCGCGGGCCTCCGCTCCACTACGGTCAAGAAGCTTGGTCTTTATTAAGTGCAAATGAATTTGAATACAACTCACACTGCTGCATGATTACTGAACAAAGCCCTAAACAAAACAAAGTGCAAAACGCCGATAAAGTCAGAAAAACTAGCCCCTGCATGAACACTATTATTCCAGTCCACTCTACCTACAGCAAGTACAGCTACAGCCTAGTCGAGTGTAAAACGAAATCATCGTCTTCGTCGATGGCTTTGGTCAGGTAAAGAAGAACTGATGATGCAGAGCAGTGGGCAAACTGGCAATGGACAAAGGAAAAGCACCCAGCTTTGCTTGCCGGCTAATGCTGTCCGTGTCGCGGCCCTCACTTCACTTTCAATGTGCAGCGGCAAGAATTGCCCTTACCAAATAGGCTTTTCTCACGTCTGCAAATCTTCATTTGTCCCTTAACCTTTGGGGCCTAGATAATGACCGGCTCCTCCTCCTCCTCCTGCTGCTGCAAGTCTGCAACCCGGAGCTGGGAAATCGAGATCAATGCCCTGTACCACCCACTGTGCAGAATCTACTGTTCTCATGCAATTCCACAGTAATGCAAAGCTCATGTGATTTCAGAAATGAATTCAGAAATGCAATTTTCAGGTAAACCATCTAGCATTTCTGTACTTGGAATTCCTTAGAGTTTGCACTTGCTGAAAGCACATTGTATTTTTCTTTGAAACAATGAAAGACATTTCAATAAAATCCTTGAAACAAAATTATTATTTACTATTACTACAGATTTCAGATATACAGGGAGATTCTGAATAGTTTTGTGCAAAGATACAATTCTTTTGTTTTACTTACCTCACAAAAGGACTGCACAGAGAAATGATTGATGATGCAAATAGGATGGTCTACACTCCTACCAAGAAAGTAAAATATGTCAGCATGGTTAATAATACAGGCAGAACTCCAGGAACCAGAGGCATGATGAAAGCTAAAAACAAGAAAACCAAAAAATGTGACATGCAAAAGAGACAGTAAGACCTAGTGGCTGTTTATCTATGGCTCTGGGTGATTACTGTAATCACACCAAATGGTGAAACAGAACTTCCTCAGTAATTCAAAATGTATTGGTCCAAGGGATAATATACCAGTCAAGGGTTGGCTGATCAATGCTCATACTCATACTGCAGACCAGCTCTGTTTGCGGAGTAAAATTTATCTTGGGGGCACCGCTTTGGAGAAACCTCTTTGTGCAAGGATATTGTCATTGGTCTATGCATTGGCTTCGAACTTCAGTCCTAGGCTTTGACGAGGCCTTCTAGCTCCACATTTTGTTTTGCTTTTCTCAGTTTGGGTCCTCTCTTCTCTTGTTTGGTGTGTTCAACTTGTCTTGAACTACACTCTCTTCTGGAGTGGATCTTTGTAATAATTGGCTGTAGTTCTTTTGAGCAAAGGCCGGGATATTATATTCCATTATCTAAAAAAAATAAACTTCCAACTTTTCTGTTATATTGTTCCAATTTCAATCAAACTTTCAATTTTAATGTGAATTAAATACACCCTATATATCTATCTGTTGGATTAAAGCTGGACTAAAGGATTGAATTGTGAAATATACAAAACAAACAACTTAGCTGCAGTCAAGAGTGTGGGGGTAAAATCGAGAGAAGCCAAATTTGGAAGAGGAGGAATCATCAAAGGAGTGTCCATTTCCTTTGCAAGAAGCAGTGATGTGATGATGGTGAAATGGAAGAAGCTGGCGTTTGGGAAAAAAGGTCGCTTTCGAGGTCGAGCAGAGAAAAAAGGGAGGCCTTTGCGAGGCGAGGAGAGCGAGACCCCTGTGATCCCAATTAACCACCCGCCACCGCCACCGCCACCCCACGCCGCCGGCGACCCCCTCCTCGGCGAGATCGAGATCGAGATGCCGCCCACGCCGCCGCCTGAGCTGGACCTCCTCGACACCGAGCCGGAGTTCGCCGAGGTTGACCCCACCGCCCGCTACGGAAGGGTAATAATGCCTTCTTCTTCTTCTTCTTCCTCGATTCGCTTCTCCTCCCATCCTTTCGACTCATTCGGTGATGCATGCCGCCTCTTGCAGTACACGGAGGTCCTCGGCAAGGGCGCCTTCAAGACGGTGTATCCTTCTTCCCACGCTCGATTTCTGGGCTTTGACGTGCGATTCCGTATGGTTCCCGGGCCGTTGTGCTGCGTCTAAGATTCGATTTTGGTGCAGCTCATGGTGTTTGTTTCGCTTCTGGATGCATTTTTTCTTGGGGAGGATAAATAATCTTCAGAGCTTTTTGATGCGTTGAATTCACATTCCTTCGACTTTTTTTTACCTCTCCTCTTTTGGGATTTGAATACTAGTAATTTGTTTTGTTGATTTCAATGTGTGTTTGGCATTGCCTGCTATGATTACTTGAATCAACATTGCCAATTTGTCATGTCAAGCTCTCATTACCTCTTTCTAGACTGAATGGATCTCTTTCATTTCTCTCCTCTTATCGGGTGCATTTGATTGGTTGGCTAGTGTTCCAATCAATTTACATCCTCCTATGATCTATCTCACATTTGTTCTAATTCAACAACTGATTTGAGAAATGCACAGGGAAGCTGCTGTGAATCTTTGGTTGGTTGTTTTGTCATAGTGTGTTTTAGTATGTCACTCAGAACTGTCCACGTCCATTAAGGCATTAACTACCGTCAGGATTCCAACTGCTCTTATATGTAAAACTAAACTATGTTGCTACTTTACACTATATATGCAGAAGGGTAATCTTCATGATGACTACCAGCTTGATAGAATAATTTCATATTATCATCATGTATTTGTGGTGTTATCAAGGTTATGTACTTATGTCGTTTTCATGTGCACAGTTCATTTACTTATGAATGTCAAACCTGATACGATAGCAAAACAAACTTCTTCCTAGGTGTTTGCAGTATTAGTTCTTTTTTTAAAAGATGTTTGCAGTATGCTCAAAATAAAGCATGTATCTTTGTGAACTTCTCCTGTTATTTTCTCCAATTCCGACATGGACTTGAGATCCTTAATTCAAATTTTACTGGCATAGCTATAAGGCTTTTGATCAACTGGAAGGTCTGGAAGTTGCTTGGAACCAGATCAAAGTGGGTGATATACTTCGGAATAATGATGACTTGGAGAGACTTAGATCAGAAGTCCGGTTGCTGAAGACCCTCAAGCATAAGAATATAATCAAGTTCTACAATTCTTGGCTCGACAAGAAAAACAACAACATAAATTTCATCACAGAAGTCTTCACATCAGGGACACTGCGCCAGTTTGTTCTCTTGCTCCCATCTGATTATAACTATGCTCTTTGAATAATATGAACAAACTGCACTCTGTCGCTGACACGTCTTATTTAACATTAGTTAGTTGTGTATGTCAGTATTAAGTCAAAGAAAATGATACGTTATCAATGAAAGTTTGTACTGGTTCTCAAGTTCACTCTTCGGGTCCTAGCATGGCTTCAATAACCAAAACAGGCAAATTTTGTAGAGCCAACTGGCATGCTAGACACATGCAGGTCTATAGGATGCCCAAATTTTCTCTCACTGAGAATTTTCCTATTTCTCTATCATTGTTTAGGTACCGTATTAAGCACAAGAAGGTAGATGTTAGAGCATTAAAGAAATGGTCAAGGCAAATCTTGAGTGGCCTTGTCTACCTCCACAGTCATGATCCACCAGTAATTCATAGAGATCTTAAATGTGACAACATATTTGTGAACGGAAACCAGGGTGAAGTAAAGATTGGAGACCTTGGATTAGCAACCATCCTAGATAATGCACGCTCAGCTCACAGTATCATTGGTATGCATTTTATTTTCTTTTCATTTTACTAGGAATTGAATTTATTTTTCATATAACCTCTGTTTTCATGTAGGCACACCGGAATTTATGGCTCCGGAACTCTATGATGAAGAATACAATGAGCTTGTAGACATCTATGCATTTGGGATGTGTTTACTGGAGCTTGTTACATTTGAGTACCCATATTGTGAATGTTCCAATGCAGCGCAGATATACAAGAAAGTATCTGATGTTAGTTTACTTATCCTCTCCATTGCTTTTACCATTTCTTTTCTGAAAATTGGATTTGATTATGTAATGATCCTGTAGGCTTATATTGGAGGTGTATTTTATATATTTATTTCTTTTATCAAAAAGGTTTATTCATTGCTTACCCTATACCATCCTGGTGTAGGCAGCAGATGATTTTCCATTTTGAGAATTAAAAGCATGGTTTAAAGACAGTATCTAGGATTCTTTTTCTCAACGAGGATTGTGTTGAAATCATGGTTTATTGCCATACAAATTGCAGAAGTAGCTTCTAGGGTTTTTCAGGTTTTTATTGTGTACCAGAAGTTGACTTAACTGTAGGTTTTAATTGTATTACTTTGGGCTGTTTTAATTGATAAATTACACCATCATATGGGTGGTGTTTGAATAGTTTTTCTTTGTGACAGTTACTACCTTGGTCACAGTCTCACAGATACAAATTAACTATAACTTTCAGTAGCTATTCCTTGGAACACCATTGTACTAAATCCATTGGCAACTTAAAGTTTTTGAAGAAATTACTTTGTTTTGTATGTGTCGCATATGCCCAAGGCAATTGATTTCCTATTTGATCAATCATCATTGTAGAAAATCATGTTACACCCTTTTTTTAAACTTGAATCATGTTACACCCTATTACTGTCTCAATCTCTTGATGCTGGTACAACAGGGTGAAAAGCCTAGTTCTCTGGCTAAGATTGAAGATCCTGAGGTTAGATTTTTTATCGAGAAGTGCATCGCTAAAGCTTCTCAAAGACTATCAGCACAAGAGCTATTGATGGACCCATTTCTCCGAGATGATGGTGAAAAAATATTCTATCCATTGCAGTCAAATACGAAGGCATCAGGTAATGACTGAATTGGCAACACCATAAAATTGTTCCCTTCCCCATCTGACCTTAGATAAACATGGCAGATGGTGCTGGCAGTTCAAACTCAAGCATGGGTTACAAATATGACAGAGATGCATCATCTATGGCAATTCGGGAGCACACAGGTAGAAGTTCAATGACGTGACAGTGATGTGAACACTATTGCATTGTTCTGAAGCTTCTCTCCTTTTTACATATCAATCTTATGATGAAATGCAGGTAGTTTTGCAGAAGAACACCCAAGTGATAGCTACATACACAGCACCATGGATCCACAAGCAGCCGCTGGTCGAATAATTACAGTCGAGAGTCAGATGAAAGATCTGAATACGATATTTTTGAAACTGAGAATTGCTGATTCAACAGGTTTTTTTATTGTGGATTCCCATTTAACTTCTCATTATGTTGTTCGGTGTTTGTCCTCTATTACACTTTTTTGAAATGCAATATGCAGGTCATGCTCAAAACATCCATTTCCCATTTGACATTGAAGCAGACACTTCCATTAGTGTTGCAACTGAGATGGTCGTGCAGCTAGATCTCACTGACCAGGATGTTACAGCGATTGCAGAAATGATAGATGCTGAAATACGGGCTCATATTCCTGATTGGGCATTAGAAGAATCGGTTGAAAACCAAGGGGACGAAAGAGCTCTTTCTGAGACCGACAGTTCAGAAGCAGATGATGAAACTTCTGAGTTGCGTAATGAGCCCAATGCTACACATAATGGTTTTGTCCAAGAACACCTTCCCTCCGGACATAAGTATTGGTCGGACTCGCCCAGAAGAAACATTGAAATGTCTCACTCCGCAGTCGAACCACATATTGGTGATAATATGCCAAATGGGATATTGAAGAAGAATGACACTGATGACACAGTCAGCAATCTTGGCACTTCTGTGGACTTGCCAAACCCATCTATGATTGACAGGAAATCTGGAGTAGCTTCTGTCAGCACCAGTCCTCAGTCTTTTGATGATGAGCATATTGAAGCAGATGTTAGCGAGAGGTTAGTGAATTTGCTAGCTCAGCAGCAACAGGAGCTCAACGTGCTGCGAAGGAAGCACAAGGCTGACATAGAAGTCATCTTGAAAGGTGTGCCTGAAGAGCATAGGGAAGAAACCTTAACTAGGTGCCGGCTGAAGGCAGATGAGAGAAACAGATCAGACAAACCTTAGCTGCAACACATTATCTTCACCGTGTGATTTTTTTTTTTGTACCGGTGCCATGGAGCTGTTTAGAACCATTGTTGTGCAAAAGGTGGTCTCATCCGTTCACTGTTCTTTTTTTTTTCATGGAATGGAGGAGCTGCAAGTGTTTGTGGAATCTGTGACCAAGCGTTGCAGTACATATACGATACTGATGTAGCTGTCTGGATTTTTGTTTTTGTTTTTTGTTTCTTGAAGGCAAGACAAAAGGTTTCTGCTCACCAAACAAAATCTGCAGATACCATTGTGCTACTGTATTCCTGAATTGTTCATGAGAAGTGCACCTCCTTGTTTTTCTCCCTCTTTTTTTTTCCTTGTGATTTGATGACTTTTGGAACTAAGAATTAATGTTAATGATGTACTACATCAGAGTTTGAGCTGTTGCATACTACTACTTGCAATGAAAAAACATAAGTTCCAATTACTTCCATTATGTTTGTGCCACATGCTTGCCCAAGTCCATAGAGCTGTACTATGCACTTACTCCCTTCACTGATATCTATGATTGTGTGTACACATACCTGCATTTCTTATTGCAAGTGTGCCATGCATGGAGGATGGATGGAGCTGTGGAAGTCTCCACTCCATCTCCAGCTTCATCCACTGATGAGCAGCAGATCTGAAGTGGCCAATGGCATAAACAACAAACAATATATATGTGCAACACATGCTCCAGTAGCATCTCTCACATGCCCCAGATTTGTGTGTCCCCTTGCATCACATTTCCTGCTGCTCTTTTGTGTGCATCTATCTATATCTATCCCATTTTGTGTGCATCTGAATCTGTGTACCTGAAAACCTGAGGCTCCCCAACCCAGGGAAGGTTTGGGGATCCTAGCTGCTGCACACAGAATTCGGATCTGTGTTGATGTACAATAAGTGGCATGAGCCATCCCTCCAATGCAATATTTTGGGATATATTGTATATCAATGAATGATGATCAGTTCCTCCATATACAAGGCAGGGAGATGTGGAAACTTGTTGACCATGGATGGTGTTCATATATATTGTTTGCTCATCTGTCTCTCTCCATGATATTTGGACATGTAGTGTGTACATCACATATACTATTGAGCCTGTTTCATGTTGGTGTCAAAGGGCTATAGCTACATCAATTCATGGTACCCTGGCTTTCAAATATGCATAATTGGCTAATTGCATTTATATTTAGGCATCATCTGATCAATGTAATGTTATCCATTTCAGGATCATGTGTATGGCAATTAGAATTAGTTCAGTCCATGATACATTCATATGGATCCAGTGCATCAAACTGAGAAACATGTCCAAGTGCAGTTGAAAGCAAAATGACAACACCCCAATCCATGCACGTCGCTCTTAATCAGTAGTCTACTGTTTCATTTTTCACACTGATAGAAACCCAAATCAATTAAGGAGTAAAAGGCACATCATCAAGAACCCAATAAGGCAATAACCAAAACCACATCTTTGTGCAGAAAGACCAGGTTTTTACCCAAATACACATGCAACTTGGGTTCTATATATAAAAACTATACTCCATGAATGAATGAATCCATTCATGGTACTACTACAGTTGCTAACAAGGAAAATACTAGTATAGTAGCCAAGTTGCAACTTGCAAGCAAGTCCATGAACAAATACTCCATCTGTTTTTTAATATACGGCGTTGTTGATTTTTGACGTGACGTTTAACCATCCATTTTTTTTAGATTATATAAATGCCATTTATTTAACCGTGACTTGTTTTATCATCAAAGTAATTATAATACTAACTTATACTTTTACATATTTATACTAACATTTTTAATAAAAACAATTAGTCAAAACTTATGAAAAAAATCAACAACATCATACATCAAAAGACGCAGCTAGTACAAGCTAGCATGTCAATTTGAGTAAATGAAGAGATAAGCAATACTAATAATTATATTTATATGCATAATCTCTCTGTCTCGGTCATTGCTAGCTCAAGTCGATTGTTCTTGACAAGTTGAGAGCTCATCTCATCACCCACCCTATCATTGTTTCCCATCAACCTCTGCAATATAATGCAACCACCTCTCTCTCTCTCTCTCTTCTCCGTCCTGTATTGGAGTATATATCCCCCTCTCCTCTCTTCTCTCTCTCCTCTTCGCCTCCGATCATCTAAGCTCATCGTCGTCAGCAGCTAGCGCATGACGTCATCCTCGCCGTCGCCGTCGTTGCTCCTTTTGTTGTAGTACGTAGCCATCGATCGATCACAGCCATGCAGGACCACGTCGTCGTGCAGCAGAGGAGCGGCGACCAGCCGGCGCCGTCGTGCGACATCGCCGCCGACGAGATCCCGGTCAACGGCCACAAGCCGGGGAGGGCCGTCACGGCGTCGGTCTACCGCGCCAAGATCGCCGGCCACTCGCGCGTCCTCACCGTGTCGTGGTCGCGGGACATGCTGTCGCACTCCTTCGCCGTGTCCGTCACCGGCGTCGACGGCGCCTCCGCGGAGTGCAGGGTGGACCTCCGCCCCTGGCAGTTCTGGCGGCGCGCGGGGTCACGCCGCGTCGAGCTCGCCGGCACGGCGCCGGCCACGGTGCGCGTGATGTGGACCTCCGCCGCGCGCGGTTCGGCGCGGGGCTCCCCGAGCCGAGGTCGGGCTACTACGCCCGCGTGGAGGCCGCGGGCGAGGTGGTGCTGGTGGTCGGCGACATGCGGAAGGACGCGCTCCGGCGCGCGTCGCCGCGCGCGGCGCCCCGCGCGTGCGACGCCGTCCCCGTGGCGCGGCGGGAGCACGTGTTCGGGAAGCGGCGGTTCGCGGCCAAGGCGCGGTTCCACGACCAGGGCGCCGTGCACGACATCGCGATCGAGTGCGGCGGCGGCGGCGAGGGCGGCGACGCGGACATGGAGATGACGATCGCGATCGACGGCGAGGAGGCGGTGCAGGTGAAGCACCTGCAATGGAAGTTCAGAGGCAACCAGTCCGTCACCTTCAGCCGAGCAAGGTGGAGGTCTACTGGGACGTCCATGACTGGCTCTTCAGCGCCGGCATGCGCCCCGCCCTCTTCATCTTCCGCCCCATCGTCCTCTCCAGCGCCTCGGCGCCCGCCCGCCCATGCTCCTCGACGGCTCGCCGCCGCCGGCGGCCACCGGCTTCTGTCTCTACCTCTACGCCTGGAAGCTCGACTGATCCATTATTGAGCTAGCTTAGCTTCTTTCATTGGCGGCTGGCTCTATACCATGTTGTCAGATCGGGGATTCCTGGATTGAACGAAAATGTGAAGTTGTGAGCCAAAGGGGAGGACTGGAGGAGTAAGAATTTTTTCGATTTTGTATAATTTTTTTTTTGAGGAAGGAAGGAAACATATATAATTGGATATAATTAATTAATTCTTCTAATTAAGAGACCTTGCATATACATACATTATTGCTCCATTCTCTTGATCAGCTCAATGGCAATAACATGATAAAATAGTAATGCCATTGCCAAGAGGAGAGCAACCTAGTGATCTCCTGTTGATTCATTTGAGATCTCTTGTAGATCACAGTACTGGGCTACTGTCTAGTCAAAACTCTGTTTCACCTCTCTCTGATCAGTTAGTTCCTGCCAGACAAGAAGTTGACGTTTTAGTTATGAGATAACCACACCACAAGTTCTCAAAAAAGAAAAAAAAACCACACCACATATTCAGTGATCAGTAATGTACATGCTAGCTGTGCATATAACACTGTATAACTAAGCTGTCTTACAGTTAATTGCATATGCAAGAGAGAGAGAAATCAAGGTTTGCATTGCAAATGTGCAATGTGTTTGTTGGGTGGGCAGCACATGGGATGATGAGGGAGAGTGGGTTCCAGTGATGAGCAGCAGCAGCAGCTGTGGACTGACTCATCAGACTGATGACTACTGATCCAAGAAAAAAATATATATATTGGCCACCGCAAAAGGTGACAGATTGGATCCACCATCCTAATCTTCTTCTTCTTGGCCCCCCCAATTGATTAATTCTTCCCTATAATCTGCCAAATATTCACATTATTAATCCAGGGTATCCTAAGTGATCGATTGATGCCTCTCACCTCTTAGTTCCTGATGATGATCACCTTCTGAATGTGGAGATCTCTATGCATATCATCCTTAATTAAACACAGTTTATGGACAATTTATTTACGAATGGTAAAGGAGTTTCATAGGAAAAAAAAAAGAGATTTTTATTGGATTCTAATATTAAAATTCCTGTTTGCTCTTTCTGTTTGCTCACCTGACATGTGGGCTCTACCGAAAATACCTACTGTACTGTAGTTTAGTTGCGCAAAATGAAAAGTTTGAATATATAATAATTCCACATGAGATTGTACCTAGACAGTTTGTCATGAGAAATTGATTTGAAAGGTTGTATCCTATCTTACATATGAGACGTGTGTGTGTTGGTGAGATGCCAAAAGGCTGTAAAGATTCCATCAAGGGAAAACAATGGAGGAAAATGGGGATAAACAAACTACATCCAATTTGTTCCCTTGCTAGCAGCTTGCATCTGTTGGAAGATATAGCTGGTGCCAATCAACACTTTGATTGATAGAATTAACAAGATTATATTCTGATTGCTGCCATTTGTCTCCAAGGCATTTGTTCAATCCCCATTAGTTAATATACAACAAAAGGATATCATTAGTCCACTGGTTTAATGTAGACAAGAGGAAATGTTAATCTTTATCCTTCCATTTCTGTTTCCAGAGCAGTGACTGTTTGACCGATCTAGAGGGTGAGTTCCATTTGTATTTTTAATTTGCAGATCAACATCCAACTAAATCTATGTCTTGTTCAGGAATGTGACTTGATAGGAGGGTACAAATTGTATCTAAACTCCTAAATGTACATTTATAAAATGAAAATATTCACACTAGCTACATGGAACAAATCAAATGGAAACAGCACCTAATCTGAACCATCCCCTTTGTTTTGAACCTGCAAAACAGTTTTCTGACACTCCACTGGACTCCTGCATTTGTTTGATCCCTTTTCCTCTGCACAAGCTAGTTTGGTCAAACCAGAGCTGGTTGCCTGTTTAGTAAGGTTCGGCCTCTGTAATCACAATTGACTTGTACAAAAAAAGCTACTAAGATAATTAAATAATTACTTACTGTTACTATTGTCTTTCTCAAGAAAGTATTCTATGGAGAAACTACTGACTTGTAGCAGAATGGGATCGAGCAAAATCAACACACATTGCAGCCGAATGTATTAGAAGAAAAAAAAAAAGAGAAGAAGCTAATTAAGAATCACAGACAAATGTAGTATTAGCTAAGAAAGCTATGCTTGTGATCCAAGATATTATTGTAGCTAGCTGAAAGATCTTAAAAATCTGGTGTATGTTTGTGGACTAATATCCTGTTTAGATGGGACTAAAACTTTTAAGTCCCTATCACATCGGATGTTTGAAAATTAATTATAAATATTAAACGTAGACTATTAATAAAACCCATCCATAATCTTGGACTAATTCGCGAGATGAATCTATTGAGCCTAATTAATCCATGATTAGCCTATGTGATGCTACAGTAAACATTCTCTAATTATGGATTAATTAGGCTTAAAAAATTTGTCACGCGAATTAGCTTTCATTTATGCCTAAGTAAGCAGCTAGTACTCCTACTAAAATGGTGGGTAGCTAAGCTAGCTATAGCTTGGAATTGTGTGAAACTGATTTATGGGCTAGCATGCAGCTGGAGTACTAATTTAGTTTAGAGTCCATGCGTCTGTGTTTTGTTGTGTGCCCGGGATCAGCGGACAGGGGTCTTGCATTTGAGGTGGCCTGAAGAACTGAAATGTTTTTAATCCAACAACCCATTTGCACATGCATTTGCTAGCTGGTTTGCAATTGCTACATGTTCATCATATCAATTGAATTTGATAACAAGCTCACAGGTATGACTGAATGCATTGTAGTGATGTAGCAGCCATGTATGACAACAAGCTCACAGGTATGACTGAATGATTCAACATGAAATTAATTATTGAATTTATAAAAACCTTTTCTTTCGTTACAATACATTCTCTGAATGACTATGAATACATATGGCCATGCATGTATATCGATAGATCTTGCGTAGGCACATTAGCAATTTGACATGTGTGGTTTCAACTATCTCCAGCTCAGAATGCTCAAGTTTACGCAACCAACGATAACTGAATAAATACAGCTTGTGTAGCTTGTAGCTTATGCAATCTAGCATGCTTGTTGCCATTCAAATGGAATTAGGTCGTCGATGAAATGCAGCCATACTTCAGTTTTAATCTTTCCCCTTGTTCTAGTACTTTAAATATTAATTCATATGTGGCTGATACAGTGATATGGAGGAGGTATTAATTTGTTGATAAAAAAAAGAAAAGAAAAGAAAGATGTGGAAGTGAAGAACTGAAGTAACTGAAGAAGGGAGAACTGAGGTAGCTCTACATGTGCTTTTTTCTTGGGATGCCTTTGTATAAACAAAGCAAAATGAAATGATCCAGTTATTGGTTATGGGGTGGACCATGAGTGACACGTCGCCTTGCCTCCCCTTTTGCAAGCTTTCAGCAGAAAGTGTCCATTTTTTGTTGGCCATCATCCATCCTTCTTTAATTCTTTTTTACTTGCCATTGTCAATCCACAGCAGGCAGGTAGGCACCACCATATGCATTCTTTTTGTTATTTTTTTCTTCTAAAAGAAATGAATTTGAGATTGGGTAGCCTTGAGTTATGTCGTTCCAGAAAGATACTACTGGTCATTTCGTGTGCCAATTTTTTTTAAATATACGGACACACATTTAAAGTATTAAACGCAGACTAATAACAAAACAAATTGTAGATTCCGTATGTAAACTGCGAGACGAATTTATTAAGCATAATTAATTCGTCATTAGAAAATGTTTACTGTAGCATCACATTATCAAATCATGGCGTAATTAGGCTCAAAAGATTCGTCTCGCAATTTACATGTAAACCGTGCAATTGTGAAATCGCTAGATTCGGATCCAGCAAGAAGGGGCTGGATCTAGCGTCTCCGCTCTTCATCAGGTCGACTCCTGCCTCCGTGAGTCCCTACAATAGTGTGCATGGCGAGAGGGAGAGGAAAAAAAAGTGGCTCATGGAGTGTAACTAGAAGGTGCGGTTGCGCGTGCGAAGACGGAGAGGAGGAACGATGGTGGCTCATGAAGAAAGAGCGGTGGTGGCGGTGCGTGGAGTAACAGTTAGTGGTTGCTGGTAGTACGAGGAGTTTGTTATCGACACAAATCGCTAACCGCGTTTATTAATTTTTAGAATGTGGGCCACTAGTCATTATAAAGAAATAGTTAGTCTTAAAGTAGTAAAATATTGAGATAAATGTGAGAGTACTCGTTTGGGGCTTTTAACTTTTTGCCACTTTTATAGTACTTGGGTCCTCATGTGTATATGATATGTGGGACCAGCGGCAAATTGCGGCGAATTCTTAATTCCCAACCGTAAGAGTTTCCGAGTCCCTTTGTGGAGTAAAAGGAAGAAAATCTCCCGTCTCCTCCGCTCCTTGCGCCGCCGCCAAGACGCTGAACAGGGGAGGGGCGGCGATCTCCATCTGCAGGGGAGGGGAGGGGAGGGGATCCTGGTGAGCCTCCCTCCACATCCTCTTTCTTTCTTTCTGATTCATCTCTCTCCCCCATCGGGACTCTACTTTTGCTTGCGTTCGTTCGTTCGTTCGTTAACCCTAGCTTCTCTTCTAGATCTGGAAGAAGCTCTTAATTTCAGAGCCTTAACCTTAACACAAGTAACAGTTTGTTTGTTCCCCGAAAAGTTTGGATCCGCCCCTGATTACTCCTGTGATCTGGCACACATTCTATTTGCCCAAAAGATTGATTTATAACTTCCCTAGCTACCAATAAGAAACCCTGTTCAGTTGTGTTACAAGGAGCAAACTTGTGTGTGTTTGTTCGGCTCATTGTTCTTGCCAAACTCCCTTTTCCCGCTTTTTAGTAACCCCATCACATTATCAGTTTTGATAGAACTGAACTGCGCTAGTTGGGTACATTGCCAGTTTTGTTGCTACTCCACTGATATGGTTTTTCTGTGTGCCAACCAGGTCACAGAAAATAAAGATGGTTAATGCAATCAAGGGATTGTTCATCTCCTGGTAATTAAGCTCCTAACACAGGTTAATTCGATCGATTTTTGTTTCCTTTGCATTACTAATTTAGTTTAGAGTCCATGCGTCTGTGTTTTGTTGTGTGCCCGGGATCAGCGGACAGGGGTCTTGCATTTGAGGTGGCCTGAAGAACTGAAATGTTTTTAATCCAACAACCCATTTGCACATGCATTTGCTAGCTGGTTTGCAATTGCTACATGTTCATCATATCAATTGAATTTGATAACAAGCTCACAGGTATGACTGAATGCATTGTAGTGATGTAGCAGCCATGTATGACAACAAGCTCACAGGTATGACTGAATGATTCAACATGAAATTAATTATTGAATTTATAAAAACCTTTTCTTTCGTTACAATACATTCTCTGAATGACTATGCGTACATATGGCCATGCATGTATATCGATAGATCTTGCGTAGGCACATTAGCAATTTGACATGTGTGGTTTCAACTATCTCCAGCTCAGAATGCTCAAGTTTACGCAACCAACGATAACTGAATAAATACAGCTTGTGTAGCTTGTAGCTTATGCAATCTAGCATGCTTGTTGCCATTCAAATGGAAGGTCGTCGATGAAATGCAGCCATACTTCAGTTTTAATCTTTCCCCCTGTTCTAGTACTTTAAATATTAATTCATATGTGGCTGATACAGTGATATGGAGGAGGTATTAATTTGATGATAAAAAAAAGAAAAAGAAAAAGAAAAGAAAGATGTGGAAGTGAAGAACTGAAGAAGGGAGAACTGAGGTAGCTCTACATGTGCTTTTTTCTTGGGATGCCTTTGTATTAACAAAGCAAAATGAAATGATCCAGTTATTGGTTATGGGGTGGACCATGAGTGACACGTCGCCCTGCCTCCCCTTTTGCAAGCTTTCAGCAGAAAGTGTCCATTTTTTGTTGGCCATCATCCATCTTTCTTTAATTCTTTTTTACTTGCCATTGTCAATCCACGGCAGGCAGGTAGGCACCACCATATGCATTCTTTTTGTTATTTTTTCCTTCTCAAAAAAATAAATGAATTTGAGATTGGGTAGCCTTGAGTTAAGTCGTTCGAGAAAGATACTACTGGTCATTTCGTGTGCCAAATTTTTTTAAGTATACGAACACACATTTAAAGTATTAAACGTAGACTGATAACAAAACAAATTACAGATTTCGTCTGTAAACTGCGAGACGAATTTATTAAGCCTAATTAATCCGTCATTAGCAAATGTTTACTGTAGTATCACATTGTCAAATCATGGCGTAATTAGGCTCAAAAGATTCGTATCGCAATTTACATGCAAACTGTGCAATTGGGGAATCGCTAGATCCGGATCCAGCAAGAAGGAGCCTGGATCTAGCGTCTCCGCTCTTCATCAGGTCGACTCCCGCCTCCGTGAGTCCCTACAATAGTGTGCATGACGAGAGGGAGAGGAAAAAAAGGTGGCTCATGGAGTGTAACTAGAGGGTGCGGTTGCGCATACAAAGACGGAGAGGAGGAACGATGGTGGCTCATGAAGAAAGAGCGATGGTGGCGATGCGTGGAGTAACAATTAGTGGTTGCTGCTAGTATATGAGGAGTTTGTTGTCGACACAAATTGCTATCCGAGTTTGTAGAATGTGGGTCACTAGTCATTATAAAGTAATAGCTAGTTTTAAAGTAGTAAAATATTGAGAGTACTAGTTTGGGGTTTTTAACTTTTTGCCACTTATAAAATATGGTAATTAAGAATTTATACTACAGTCTATAATACGTGGGTCCTTATGTCTATAACAGCAAATTCTTAATTCCCAACAGTAAGAGTGTCTTGGCGTAAAAGAAAGAAAATCTCCCGTCTCTGAATTTGTCTCCTCCGCTCCTTGCGCCGCCGCCAAGACGAGTCGCGGTCGCGGCTGGCGAGCAGAGCAGGGGAGGGGAGGGGAGGGGATCCTGGTGAGCCTCCCTCCACATCCTCTTTCTTTCTTTCTGATTCATCTCTCTCCCCCATCGGGACTCTACTTTTGCTTGCGTTCGTTCGTTCGTTCGTTAACCCTAGCTTCTCTTCTAGATCTGGAAGAAGCTCTTAATTTCAGAGCCTTAACCTTAACACAAGTAACAGTTTGTTTGTTCCCCGAAAAGTTTGGATCCGCCCCTGATTACTCCTGTGATCTGGCACACATTCTATTTGCCCAAAAGATTGATTTATAACTTCCCTAGCTACCAATAAGAAACCCTGTTCAGTTGTGTTACAAGGAGCAAACTTGTGTGTGTTTGTTCGGCTCATTGTTCTTGCCAAACTCCCTTTTCCCGCTTTTTAGTAACCCCATCACATTACGATCTTTTTTTATACAACTGTGCTAGTTGGGTACATTGCCAGTTTTGTTGCTACTCCACTGATATGGTTTTTCTGTGTGCCAACCAGGTCACAGAAAATAAAGATGGTTAATGCAATCAAGGGATTGTTCATCTCCTGGTAATTAAGCTCCTAACACAGGTTAATTCGATCGATTTTTGTTTCCTTTGCATTTGCATAAGCAGCTTGCAATCCCTTGTGCAGTGATGTGCCAATGGCACAGTTCATCGTCAATCTGAATGCTTCAATGCCCGCATCAGACAAGTTCATCTTGCACATGCTTGATCCAACGCACATGTTCGTCCAGCCTCACGTGGCGGATATGATCAGAAGTAAGATATCAGAGTTCAGGGACCAGAACAGCTACGAGAAACCATCATGAACAATCAAGGATCATCCTGTCCTCAGACTCCCATATAAACATACCACCGTTTGTTGTTAAGCCTAATGTGGAGCAGTGATAAGTTCTGAGCATCACATCTCACTCATGATAATCAAGAATGACTTGACATTCAGTATCAGAATGTCACTTTTATAGTGATAGATAATGCAATTGTGAGATTGTAATGGAATAACTGTATTTTAATATCAGAAACAAGTCGAGTTGTGTTTGAATTCAGAAACATGTATGTGATGGTGGAATTCGGCTGAATAAATCTTCCTGACTGACTGACTGACTGACTGTCTGTCGATCCAATTCTTGTGGAATTTTCAGCTGATATTAAATCTTGATGTCCTTTTCTCTTCTCTCTCGACGTTATATTATATTATCTGAATTCCGAAGGACGGGATTTTGAGCATAATTGGAGAAGAGAGATTGATGGCAATGCTGGTCTGGTGTCAGCTGAATGCCTGAATTTCTTCAATTCGCCGGAGCAGATGGGGAAGGCGACGGTTATTGGGCCGGGATCAAAGGCGGCCCATATTACGTGGAGCTGAACGAGATTGCGGCTCATATTAATTAGTTGGGCCAAAAGCGGGATATAGATTCCTTGTGGCCCATATTAGTAGAATTAAGTTCTCCCGCGTACAATTAACATGCTGTTTCCCCTCTTCTCCTGCCTACGATTTCCATTGTCTGTCAGAATATTTTTAGAGTAAATTTCATAGAACTACAGATACTTTGTACGATCTATCATAAAACTATAGATTTAAGAGCTTGTTTCACAAAACTACAGATTCAGTGTATTCGTTTATCACAAAACTACATGTACTTTGCACAATATATCACAAAACGACAGATTTAAGAACTTGTTTCATAAAACTATATATTTAATCTCATTTATCACAAATCTACAGGTTTAGTGTCTTCATTATCACAAAACTGCAGGTTGTAGCATTGTTAAAACCTATAGTTTTGTGATAATGGAGACACTAAATTTGTAGTTTTGTGATAAATGAAGACACTAAATTTATAGTTTTGTGAAACACGTTTTTAAATTTGTAGTTTTGTGATAGATTGTACAAAGTACCTGAAGTTTTGTGATAAACGGAGACACTAAATCTGTAGTTTTGTGAAACTAGCTCTTAAATCTGTAGTTTTGTAATAATTTGTGTCAAATACCTATAGTTTTGTGAAATTTACTCATATTTTTATTAGCGACGAATGGTAAAAAGTATATAGTACGTGACAACAATGATATATGGGGTTTCACGCTCAGTTAGCATTCACATTGTTGATTTACAGTTGTAGACTTGTACACTGGTAATTTCAAATGAAAATTCAGAAGAAAGAAAAGGGCTCTCAGTTTAGTAAATTGTATCAACCTTACCAGTGAGCAAACAGGTCGTGAACAAGCTCAAAACAAGAACATATTTGCATTACTCCTTCAATTCTGCAGCCAGCGAGTTTATATTGACTTTTGCATCCTGTGCAGAAGAAAAATAGTATGTCAGAGAATGATGTATGCACGCAGATGACATGGTATGATGAACTTGATGCCCCTGTTTTACTCCAAGTAGCAACCATGGTCCAACATACAACATCCTCTTTACGAAAGAGATGGCATTAACTTAACAATGGCACTGAGATAGAAATCGGTCACTGTCCACTATCTTCAGCAGATGCAGGAACCACTATCTTGAAATGCACTTATTGATGCAGATCGTTCATCCATCAGGTTGAAGTTTGTTCCATGTACAATCTTTCTTCAGTTGAGACTTCGCATGCTTGCGTCCATTCTCGATTGCTTTCTTTCAGCCATGTTGATGCGCACTCAGATAGATCTATCTATCTATCTTCTCTCAAGTTGCAGCTATGTAACCAAGAAAAGAAAAGAAAGCCATCTTTTCTGCAGCTCGATCTGCACCCAGCATTCATGCTTGAAAGCAAAGTCTCGGCCTGACATTCAGAGCAAAGCTTAAAGCCTTGGCATGATTCGGCAAACACTCAAACTGTTCTCACTTTCGGAGCCTTTGCTTCCAAGCAAGATTGCCCGGATCAATGGCTACAAATACACATGCATTGCATGCATCCTCTCTTCAGATTCAGAAACAGTTTCTTTGTTCAGTTAAAAAAAGAAGAAAGAGAAGAGAGGAAAAATTCAGACAGAGATCGACATGGAGACGAAGGTGACCGTGGGCGTCGTCCTCCTGCTGCTGTGCCTGTGCGGCGCCGCGTGCGCACTCGGAGGAGGATCTGGCGTCGCATGAGAGGCTGATGGAGCTGTTCGAGAAGTTCATGGCCAAGTACCGCAAGGCCTACTCCAGCTTGGAGGAGAAGCTGAGGAGGTTCGAGGTGTTCAAGGACAACCTCAACCACATCGACGACATCAACAAGAAGGTCACCAGCTACTGGCTGGGCCTCAACGAGTTCGCCGACCTCACCCACGACGAGTTCAAGGCGACCTACCTCGGCCTCACGCCGCCGGCGACGAGGGGGTCGAACAAGAACAACTTGTTCAGGTACGATCGCGTGAGCGACGGCGAGGTGCCCAAGGAGATGGACTGGAGGAAGAAGGGGGCGGTGACGGAGGTGAAGAACCAGGGGCAGTGCGGCAGCTGCTGGGCGTTCTCGACGGTGGCGGCGGTGGAGGGGATCAACGCGATCGTGACGGGGAACCTGACGTCGCTGTCGGAGCAGGAGCTGATCGACTGCAGCACGGACGGGAACAACGGGTGCAATGGCGGCCTCATGGACTACGCCTTCTCCTACATCGCCTCCAGCGGCGGCCTACGCACGGAGGAGGCGTACCCATACGCCATGGAGGAGGGCGACTGCGACGAGGGGAAGGGCGGCGACGGGGCGGCGGTGGTGACCATCTCCGGGTACGAGGACGTGCCGGCCAACGACGAGCAGGCGCTGGTGAAGGCATTGGCACATCAGCCTGTTAGCGTCGCCATTGAAGCATCCGGCCGCCACTTCCAGTTCTACAGCGGGGTCAGTACTAGTATTCCCTCCGTCCCAAAATATAACAATTTTTTTTAGCTCTCAGGATTTGTCCCAAAATATAACAACTTCTCTGCCAGTATTCTCTTTCCAACCAATTACAACCCTCCACCATTCACTTTTATTTACTTTCTTAATAACCGTGTCCAACTTTAAAATGTCTTATATTTTGGGATAGAGGGAGTAGTATATATTATTCCTCTTACTCTCTCTCTCTCGGTAATAAATATATTTAAAACGTTTAACATAGGTAAATATTCTGTCAAAAATTTAAAATTCTAACTATCAATTTTATATTAAAGTAAATTCCCATTTAACAATGCCAAAAACATGTTATGAACATAGAAAAAAAAGGTACCAATTTTGTATTAAAGTAAATCCCATTTAACAATGCCTAAAACATGTTATGAACATAGAAAAAGAAACATACCAAGCCGTATGACGAACAAACTATATATCACACGATCGAGCTGTCTAAATCCAGCTTCATTCACTACGGGTATCTTGATTTTTTGCATTTACAAAATACAATAAGTTTATAATATTATGGTAGTACATTTGAACACAAATATGCGTTTACAGTTTGTTTTGTCTATCACACTAAGCATTTGGAACATTGTTAATGATCAGAATTTTGAACTCAGACTAAATTTCTTTTATAAACGTCAAATAATTATGTTTACACATACTTATTTTAATTATTTTATTTACATAAAAATATATTTCTAGCATCTTTAGAACCACATATTTGCATACCATTGTATGAGCCAAATGGATGATGAGCAAGTAATATTTTATACTAGTAGAATTATATGATGATCATGGATGGAATTGAAATTGACATTTTTGGTGATATATAAATGCAGGGTGTATTTGATGGTCCATGCGGTGAGCAACTGGATCACGGCGTGACGGCCGTCGGATATGGTACAAGCAAGGGCCAAGATTACATCATCGTGAAGAACTCGTGGGGCCCACATTGGGGCGAGAAGGGGTACATCCGCATGAAGAGGGGCACTGGCAAGGGTGAGGGTCTGTGTGGCATCAACAAGATGGCCTCTTACCCCACCAAGGACAACTAAACTCCTACTACTAAATAACTCAATTGAATCAACACATGAGGATCATACATATGATGGTCCTTCAAAGTTTCTCTCTTCTCCTCTTGTTTTATTAGCCTTTAATTCCACTGTTTTTTCTTCTTTCTAAAGATTTGGAGAAGAGAGAGAGAGAGAGAAGCACAAGCTGTTTGTTTGTATTCGATTTTCTTTTGCGGGCTTTGAAATCATCGATGAAATAATAAATGTCAGAAGCTTCTCTTTAAGATACTGTCTGTTCCAAAGTCATTCATAAGGGTGCTTGTTTGGTCAAGTTTTTGTGTGTATTGATTTTTGCTCCTGATGGTTTGGTTTTATGTGCAACAACGAATGAAATGTGTAGGACTTGAGGTACATAAGTACGAAAACGGAAAACACATGGGAGACAATATAGCATCACGCGGGAGAAAAATGTCATGAAATCGACATTTTGTACAAAGATGCGTGCAAATCTTTTACGTATTTCTAAACAATGAAATCGACATTTTGTAATTTGTTGCATACAAGCTATACTCTTACTCCATTCGTCAAAAAAAAAAAGTTCAATTATGTGTCCAGATTCATCTTTAAATTTTTTTTTTGAACGGAGTAGCCGAGTCAACATCTAGTTTTGAAGACTTGATGTGAGCATCTGAGCCCATCATGGCCAATAATCCATTGAAAAAAAATGCAAGAATTATTGGAGGACCAATGCCCATATGCAATGCAAGTAGAGACACTGTGCCACACTGCACGCACTCAACTTATTAATTAGTAGTACTGTTTCAACATTTTTCATGTTTAGGCCAAGTGTGAATCATTTTAAGCTGTTCATATTAAGGAGGTAAAAGCCATGTGAAATGTCAGAAATATTAGCTGAAAACGTCAACCATATACTCCTAATTGACTGGAGGCAGTAGAGGCTAGACATAAACAATTTGCAGAGGTTGGTTTGCCTTTGACCACAGCACTCAAATCCGGGGGCGCCACCGGGAAATGAAACTTCAGCCACAAATTTCTCCTTCTTTTCTTTTGAAATTGTTTCAGTTATCCTCTCCCTGTCAAGATTGTCCAGCTAACCTTCCAAATTATGATCTACTCACTCCAGAAGCTTCTGTTGTCCTGTTAACTGATGGCAGCTTCTCTTCTAATGTTCTGTGGACTATGTTTAATTTAGCACTAGCATTTGGGGCCTACTTGAATATCATTATATTATATTGCTAAAATTTGATGGTTTGCCATTTAATTTGTTTGTAAGTTCACTGAATCATGTGTAATCTAGATACTAAGTTAGTGGTAGGTGTGTTAGCTCCCTCCAACTGAAGAATATGAGACATGCAAAGCACCCTGCGTCATGTACAATCCACAAAGTTGTAATCAACGTCCTTAAGTCCTCTAAAAAAACGTCCTTAATCATAAAAATATCATAATAATAACTCCTTTATTTGAAAGTTAAATAGCCTCTTTTCCTATCTAGGAGTAATCCACATGAAGATGTGGATCTGAAAGACAAATAAGGATGTAGATCTGAAAACAATTGTAAAAAAATTTATAGGATAAGAAAAAGACAATGCTTGATTTGATACTGCTATGGTCACTAGTCATAAGAGAAAATGACTTCAAAGTTGGAATATGTTTTGGATTGTCAATAGGTGCTTCAATTGGACTCTTAGCAGAGCCACCAACCTTACAACTTTTGAGCAGGTAACATAATATTCCTTTCTCCAAATAAGCAAGAATGAAAACCAGAGTTCAAATACAATTAGAAAAGATTAACATTTACTTGCTCGGTTTTATGATTCCAAAAAGAAAAAAAAATTTGCTATGCATTCTCGCATGGTTATTACGACAGCATCTATCACATCATGCATGCTCTTTTTTTCATTAACGGTTTGGGTGAGATAAATATAGTATAGATTCGACTAAGGATTTTAAGTAGTGACAGTGATTATAGACACAATCCCTTTCGAATTATGAAAATAGAAATTGAATTGAAAAAGGAAAAGGTAAAGGAAAAGAGGTGTGGGTTTTAGTAATGGACGGCGTTGAAAGAGTTTGGTTAGAGGGGGGACGGGTGGGATGGGGGGTAGGTAAGCTAATAAGCTCTCCACTCCTACACCAACACAACACAACACAACACAAACTCCGATCTTGTTTCTCTCTCTCTCTCTTCTTGTGTTTCGGTGGCTCAGAAATTTTCCTCTTTTCTTTATTGTTGCTTTCCTTTATTTAAGGAAGGAGTTGGGCTCTCTCTCTGAGTCTGAATCCCACAATACGAGAAACCTAGCAAAAATCTCATCTTTCGCCGCGATCCCCCTCCTCTGATTCCTGCTTCTTGGATCTCAATTCCCAACCAAGAACACACACAGACAGAGAAAGGAAGAGGAAGAAGAAGATGTCGAACGACAACAAGAAGGTGTATACACTGGAGGAGGTCGCCAAGCACAACTCCAAGGACGACTGCTGGCTCATCATCGGCGGAAAGGTCTCATCTTTTTTTTTTCTTTCCTTTTCTTTTCACGCTTTTACTTACTTGTACTATTCGATTTCATGTTTCGATTCGTTTCGTTGGTTCTTGGTTCCCTACCCTCCAACAACGTCCTGAGACCTCGATCTGGTCGGAGTCCACGACCAGATCTTGGCCGCAGCGCAGATCTGGCCCTCCAGCCGCCGGCGTGGGGACCTTGCCAGATCTGCTCTTCTCCGACGGTGGCCAACTTCTCTGTCCCTTGGTTGCAGCCACCAATCCTCTTCCTCCCCTCCCCGATCCAACCTTGATCTTGTTCATCGACTGGCCACTAAACCCCAAACAAGCGAGATAGAATTTCGATTCGTTTCGTTGGTTCTTGCTTCTCTGATGCTGTGATGGTGGCTAGATCATGGCAGATCTGCCCAGTAAAGTCGAATTTTGTTTGATTCCACCGCACCCCCTGAGGAATCGGTCCAATCCTGTGAATTCTTCTCTTCTTTCCTGCTGATAGGATTGTCAATAGTAATAATACATGGGCTTTATCTTGTCCTACCTGGAAACAGGGGAGAGTGCTAGCAGATCCAAACATCATGGACTGACTGCTCCTAAACAAGTTCCATATGAAAACCTGTTCTACATGCTGTTTTTTTCTTTTACTCTTCACTCGCTGTCAGTCAAACACTGCAAAATTTGTCTCTGCGCCTATTCTGCAAGAGCTTCTTGTTAGTACAACTGAAGAATCAAATCCTCTGTTCCAACTTGGCATCTGGACAGAATAATGAATGTTTCAATGAAGTTTCATAGGAAAGGCTGAGCTCAACTAAGTAAATCATGTTGATTGGCCTTAAAACACACTTCATTAAGAGTCTGTTCTTTTTATATTGGGCATGATAAGAATAATATGGCTGTTTTTTATTATTAATGTTTTTTCTTGGTAACAGTGCTTCTATTAATGAACCTACCCTTTTTACCTGATCTCACCAGTGTTCTGCAATACTATCCAGGTATACAATGTGTCGAAATTCCTTGAGGACCATCCAGGAGGTGATGATGTCTTGCTATCTTCAACTGGTACGCCTTCTCAATTCTCATGTTCTGGCCTTCTCAATTCTCATGTTCTGGCCTTCTGAGTACTGATGAATTAACTGAGTTTGCAATGGATGGTTTAGCTTACACTTTGAAATATACATGGACCTTCTGCAGGCAAGGACGCTACTGACGATTTTGAGGATGTCGGGCACAGCACGACTGCTCGCGCGATGATGGATGAGTATTATGTTGGTGACATCGACACATCCACAATACCCGCGAGGACGAAGTACGTTCCCCCAAAGCAACCACACTACAACCAGGACAAGACCCCGGAGTTCATCATCAAGATCCTCCAGTTCTTGGTTCCCCTCGCCATATTGGGCCTGGCTGTTGCAATTAGGATCTACACCAAGTCGGAGTCCGCTTAGTGCTGTTCTCTTAGTGTTATAAGAGTTGAAGGTACCGAATAAGTTAGCAAGAGTTTTGTGTGATTCATACCAGTGTAACATGTCATGAATTCGTCGAATGTTCTGAAGATGCTGTGGGTTTTGTGGTCCTGGGATGTCCACTTCGGTAAAGATCGATAGGATTCGAAGTACTTGTTAATCGTTATATATTCTGATGATGGCTCTGCTCATTGTTATTAATTGTTAGAAACCAGAAATTGTTCCTATACATACACAAGGTGGTGATTTTATTGGCGGGTGTTTCTATTGAATTTCTGTTTTTAGGAATGCAGATTTAACAGGAGTTGCATTTGCTTGTTTTTTGTGTCGATAGCTTTTCTATAACTGATCGATAATGTGGCTTGTGTAGTGGTGCTGTCTACGTAATACTGGCTAGACTAGATAATATAGTGGAGTTTCATCAGATGAAGAGGGGAAACCTAGTCAAGACTGGACCTAGTCAAGACTGGCTGAGTTGTTAACAATATAGTCACACCACATGAATTGATTTTGCCACGACAGAGATTACATGTCCAGCTTTATACGTAACCATTTCCATTATTTATAGAAAAAATATCCAGCTTTTATCAGGCCATAAGGGACCAAACCTTCACAGGCACCCTAACATTTCCCCTCGAAAAACAAGCATCCTAACACTGCCACATGTAACTTGATTCACCTCTGAACCATTGACATTTGGAGTAATAAAAAACAATGGTTTCCGTAACACAGCCAGTTGGAACTACATATCATCCTGAGAGCAAGGTCAATAGTATAGCCAACTACTGGCTCCAAAATATTTATAGTCAATTTAATAGTCAATTCATACAATAGTTAACTATAAAAATATACTACACCATTAATACTCGGTTCCACCTCTCATACACACATAACATCTTGGAGTCTGTGTTGCAGCCGGCTACAAATCTATAGCCTTCTTTTTTCTCTCTCTTCTCTTTTCTTCTCGATATATGGTTATAGCCGGCTTATAGCATGCTATTGTACCTGCTCTGATTAACAACGGTCAACAGAAGCTTCTCCTTACACTGGACAGCCATGGCACGTCGAGATAACTGGACATCACCATTGTCATCCATCACACAGCATGTTGTTGTGCTATCAAGAAGAGCTACTCTATCTTGGATGTTGGTGGTGCAGGCTGCGACTTCTCCACTGAAACATCCCTCGACAACCTTGATTTCAACAGTAGCCTCCACTGCCTCTTTAACCACTGCATATCTCAACTCCACGGTGCCTAAATCCAACTTACTCTTGTCAAAATATATCACATATTGCCTATCCCAACAGGAGATGTTATGCTAATCATATTAGAGACAATTTCAGTCTCTCGAACTTTGCTATCAAGTATGTACTATGCTCTTGAGTTGAATAAAGAGTTCATGATTTTCTTTTTTTTAAAAAAAAAACCTAAACCCCAAACTAAAAAAAAAGTGTCGTTTTTCCACCTTAATTTCGACATTTATATTACTCTGAATGCCATCAATCATAAGCAATCCTTTGCTGTGCTCTTTTCTCTTTCCTCTTAATCGGTCATCCTTAATACTGAGATCAACCTCAAAATACACAGCGTCTTGTAACAAGAGTCCTCGAGTTGGGCCAGTCAAGATCAATGAATCGTCCTGTGAATCAAGTAACATGTATGATAAGGTAATGTTGTGTTACTTTGAATGCAACTGTAATAATAAATATAACAACAAGTTCAAGTAGAAACGTCATATAAATCATAAAAGCTATCACCAAAGATGATACAAGCATGTATAGGTCTACATCTACATCTTACTAATGCCACGATATGGTCAACGGCTGACATGTAGAACTCTAACTTGTTTACCACATAACTTTCCGACACCGACCTCAACATCCTCTCCGACCTCCCCTACCGGGCGCCGGCTGCGCCCAGCGGCCCCAGCTCCTCCCCCACCGCCGCCGCCTAGTTCTTCCCTATCAGCCGCGAGCCGCACCAAGCTCCTCCCCCGCTGGCCGCGCCCGCTGCATTGTGCCCAGCCTCTCCATCCCGCGCACGCCCGTCGCCCGTGGAAAGGGGAGGGGAAAGGGGAGGAGAGAGAGGAAGAAAGAACAAGTTGATATGCGGGGCCCACATGGGTCCCATACTGAGTTAGCTGCCACGTAAGACTAAACCGGATGCAATACTACCCTATGAGCTATTGTGACTTGTTTTGATTAGCTAAGGGACGCCGGATATCTGGTTTTGCGGTGTGAGAACGTTTTTGTAACTCGATGACAAGTTCAGGACCTGCGGTGTACTTTTTATCATACGTTTGACCATTCGTCTTATTTAAAAAATTTACGTAATTATAATTTATTTTATTGTAATTTGTTTTATCACTTAAAGTACTTTAAGCATAATTTATATCTATACATTTACATAAAACTGCTTGAATAAGACGAATGGTCAAACATATGTTAAAAAGTCAACGGCGTCATGTATTAAAAAACAGAAGGAGTATTTCCATTGACTCGTAAGTGTGGCTGTCTATTGCATCGTGCTCGAGATATCACTTTCCAAAAAATCGTGGAAGGAAATCATACGCTAAAAATCATGGCCAGACACACGATCTTATAACGTAAACAGATTAGGAAACTGTGATATGGTATATACTTCTTCGTTGGGCAGGAACCGAGCCAGGCCAGGCCATATATATATCATCGGCTCCCTCCCCCAATTGCCGCAATATAAGCATCGTCGTATAGAGAGATGAAGGCGCAAAAGCAGCAGCTCGCTATGGACGAGACCACCTGCAGGAGGCTGGGCATCCTTACCATCATAAACGACCACGGCCACGCACCTGGTGCAAACTCCACCTCGATTGCCAAGTGCACTGATTTCGAGTTGGACGAGTTACATTCTTGGATTCAACAAAACGAGGAGGATTCTTCGCGCTGCAAATCTGTTCCGCCACTTACAATTATCAAATTCCCTGGTTAGTAATTTTCTTTCAATTTATTTATGGATTAATGCTCGGATACGTTTGGATCCCTCCATCATCCACTTTGAGTGTCTCTTTCTTTCTTTATCTAATTTATTTACGTTAATCTTCTTTCAGTCGTGTTGGAGAATCAGTGGGGATGGGACAGGCTCATTCCTTTTGAGCACGATGTAGATTCATTTGATGACATGCCCTTGTATGAGACTTATCTTGATAAGTTTTTTCATGTCAATGCCAATAAGATTGATGATGCTGCTTCTCATCCTCACTTTAATGCCGTCGCCTTGCAGGTATCTATGCCTCCCTCTCTTAATCTGCCTCAAAATTTACCTCTTCTTACAATAAACTCTGTATTGCGAATAAAAATAAATCGTCTCACTGGCACAAACATTTTCTCTCAATCTGTCTCAAATTTTTCCTCTTCTTACAATAAACTCTATACTGCAAATAAGAATAAATCATTGCAACAAACATTTTCTCCTATGGGGATGGCATAATCAAATTATATATCTAACTTATCTTAAGAGTTTAACTGGTGGCCAATTCAGAATCTTCATTCATTATATGCTGCATTGCATCGTTTTTTGTAAGTATGCAAAGCCTTGTTGCATCATTCCGAGTCAATGGCAGCTTTACAACAACATAAACTACCAAATCCAAGTCCAAAGGCTAGGTAGTACTAATAATAGATCAAATAGGATGTTTGTTACATTTGTATTTATTTTTATTTCAAAAGTCTTTACATCTTTGTTTTCAACAATTTACATATTTAATCATTCATTGTTTCTTTCTCTTAAAAGTGTTTAAGGAAGGAGAAAACCTTAATCTCGGAGTGGACGAAGATTGTTAAGGTTAGAGTCATTTCTTATGCTGTGGAGAGGAGCAATGACATCCAACAATGCATGATAGACTCCCTAGACGCAGGACCAAGACGCCCCTTTGTCACCTATGCTGCCGCTGTATGTATCCATCTATCTAACAATCACAATAAACAAGTAATGTATCCAATCATATTTATGGTTTTAATTTTATGAATCGTTTGCCATTTATGCATGTGTTTTTAAGTGTATCACCAAGGAGGCTGAGTTGATGATTGAGTGGCTGAGACAGCGGAAGTGTATTCCCCCGCATCTGTACCAATATAGCTTGGAAATTCGGAGGTTGTCCCTAAATCTTGCTATGTTCGAAGGGGATTGGACTATCCACACTGCCGCAATCCTTCTTGTACGTGCACCTTTTTATTTAATAGATTTTCTAGTTATTTCTATATGCCAAGTAGATTTCATTTGGATTTTGATCTTTTTTTATTAACAAAAAACTAAAACAATTATCTCAAGGGTATGATAATGGAAGCTGGGTTGTTGCTGGAGAATGCAAGGCTTGGTAATTTAAACTACCCAGAAGCTTCCGCGAGAATTCGGGAGTGTGGCATCAATTTTCTAATGCTTAAAGTGAGTGAAATTAGATGGAATGCACGCACGCATGTCAGCGATGATGATGATGATATCACTGCAGATCAAGTAAACCAACCAACAAGGTATGTTCTGACAAAATAATATGCTTTTATTTTCTACTACACATATTGTTTGTTCCGACAAAACACAATATGCTTATTTTTACTACACACATTGTTTGTTTTGACAAAATAATATGCTTTTATTTTCTACTGCACACATTGTTATGTGATAAGTGAAATATATGGTCATTTTAGTAAGATGCATAGTAATAATTATTTACTTATGTAGTGCTAGCACCAAGAATGTTGACTTTGGAATCTTTGTCGACACAAAGAAGCAACTGGATAACGAATATGAGGTAGGATATTGAGAATAAAAAATGTTTGTTTTATGTTTTAGTTAAGTTTCATAATGGCATTCATTGATTTTTTTTCCCTTTGTTCAAGCAGGAGATAATGATCTTTGACGAACATAGACCCTTTGTTTCTGGAAGGTGCAAATTGATGTGTATAAAGAATGTTTTGTGCACAGTTATTTAATTGCAAACTCTTCTCTGCTGTGTATCTTTGTAGACCTTAAATTTTTCATGTAATTTCACTACAGCAGTGTAGAAGAAGCAATGCCGTTAGAGTGAGCCACCGGGTGGTAGTCTGATGGAAGAGATGATGTGGAATCTCTTTGGCTGCGTTGCCATATCTTTTACTTATTGTTATTGCAATAATATGGTTGTAATATTTTGTACTACCTTTGTTTTTAATGTTTTTAAATACTAGAAAAAATGCTCGTGCGTTGCAACAGTGAAGGTTATTTTAATCTTATTATTGTTATACGGTTTAGCTAGGGTGAAATTTACTCTAAAAATTCGCTTGAATTTTTTTAGAAAACCATGAGCAGTAATTAGGAGTCTCACTTTCATCCCAAGTTAGCATGCAAGTTTTTTAAAAGATATTTCTTATATGACTCCTTTTGTATTTCCAAAAATTGACTCAAACACAAATCTATATTTCTAAAAGCGAGTGAAATAAAAAACCAACTTAAACATGGATGACATACCAAAGTACCGGCAAAGACATTTTTAATTTTTATAATAGTAGAGATATGGTGGTGTTTGATATATGTTGATCGTTTATCTTATTTAAAATGCAGTGCAAATATGCAACGGTATATGACATTTACATTATTACAGTAACTTAAATAAATATGGCATTTACAATATTACAGTAACTTAAATAAATAAACGAGTCATATTTTAAAATATAGTACATCGGTTCCAAAACATTGCAACACCACATGTTAGACATACCATAGATTATTAGCATGTGAACATTGCGACACCACATCTTCATGGCTTATTGAACTCTGGTGACTCGCACGTGAATAAATCTCAGGATACAAAAGGGTGATAATTTTTTTACACCTAGAAATTTTAATTTTAATTTCCGACATGTAATACTTATTGCCAGAGACCTGCGCAACCAGGAGCAAATTATGCCAAATTATAGAATTTGAGTGTTTGTCAGTTGTTAATCGCAAAATTTCTTGAAAGTTATATTGTTCCCGTTGCAACGCACAGGCACCCAACTAGTCGTATTAATAATCAAATCAACAATCAACCCAATATAAATTTGAAATAATCATTTATTTTCCTTCTTTTATATGTTTTTTGAACATTTACAAACATAATGTTTTTATCAGGCTTGATAGATAAAAATTTAAAACCACTTAAAGATCTATTCAAAATATAATTCTTTTATAAATAAATAATACATATTGCATGCATTTACTGTATAAATATGGTATATACAAGCTATATGGATGACGTGCCAACTACGCGCATATTTTATATTGCTTTTGTTTTTTTATCAATTGTTTATCTTTAACTTTAATTGTGTTGTTGATCAGAAAGAATAGATGAGCTGTGTAAGATGCAGCTCCAGTAGCTAGCCTGATATATGATTGATCTGTACAATTAAATTTCTATTGCTTTAATGCGAAATCATTGTCCAAATCATGCTAATCTTCGTGTAATGTAATATGTTTATCAAGGAAATAAACATTCCTAGATTAGATTTCTCAAATATAGATATCAGAAATACCACCGCCAATTAGAGTACTTAGTGAAGGGCAAAACCCATGTACGGCCCATACATCCAACCTCTCCCTCTCGTCTCCTCTCTCGATCGATCGATCGATCTCCACGGTGGTGAGGGCTTCGGCGGCGGCGGAGGAGGAGAGGAGGCTCTTGCTATTTGCCACCATGGAGGACATGTTTGATCTTCCATTGTTCGTCGAGGAGGAGGAAGCGGCAGAGGCGGCGGGAGGAGAGCCTGAAGCCCCGGCGGCCTCGGGCGCCGTCGTTTCTGGACACGCCGGAGATGAGGGAGAGGTCGGCGAGGAGCGGTGCTTTGGCGGCCAAGTACTGGGAGCACGACCCCAGGACGGGAATCAGCTACTACACCCGCGCCTGCTTCTGCGACCTCACCACCTTCGACCTCGACCACGAGAGTATGCATACACTGCAAATTTCTATTAACACACTGCAAGATTAGATTACGGGGATTAATTATTCGAATTGTAATAATAAAGTTACGTAGTATGTGGTCTCCCAATCCCAACTACAATGATTTGATTTCTGATGAAACAGCTAAAATAATTTTTAACAGCACCTCAAAACAAAAGGATAAACTCTATTTACAATCCCTATGCAGAGACATTATCTAGTGTATACTCTTCAGTTAAATTCTTACCTGTTGCAAACTAACTACATTTTTCATTTTTCTCAGCGCAATATGGTCCAATGCGCTTTACAGATTCAATTATCACAGAAGACCACGTGTTGACTGGCTCGTTAAATGTACTTTCGATGAAGGTAAAATCGTCAGATGTTGGTTACCCTATCAATCTATATGGGACTGTGATAGTCAGAGATGGATTAGATTTTAACTGCATCTTCATCTTCCGGCGCAATAGGAACAATTGCCAAGTTATCCAGTCAGAGGTATTTCAAAGAATATCTCTAAACACTTCCAATTTTCCCTATTTCACATGATACATTGAACTAATTTCTTTACAGTTCTTGTACAGTTAAAGACATACTGAAGCTAGCTACATTTATGCTGTCTATATGCATCCACCGTACCCCTAGTTTCATATGAATATATTAAGTAATTATTGTATTATGCTTTCGTTAGTCATGTCATTTAAATAATAACAATATTATATACTATGGATAATTTTATAATTTATTTTTATATAAAGCATTAGTATGACATATTGCTAACGTCTTATGTAATTTTTCTTGCAGAATGAAAATATAATTCTCACGGGCCCAACTAGAGGAATTGTTTTCCATGATATCTTTTTTGAGATAAATTTGAAGATTAAGGAAAATGAAGAGTGCAATGACAAGGAATTTTTTTGGGCATGTCTCGAAGAGATTTCTGTGCAATTATACTGTACTGTGACTGTAAGTTTGAGCTTTCTTTGTGGGGAGCACAAAGCTTTTGTTAACCATGATTCAAAGTTTTTGTTTAGATGTCTGCAGTTCGAAGAGATCTGGTAAAGGATCCCATTGAATTTGAGTAGCTACTGATCAAATATTGCAAACATAGGAAAACAAGTTCTGAAATTTCATTCCCTGCCAACTTCAATCATTTTCCTCCATTGTGTTTAGTTCACAGCTTCTAAATGAGTTGAAAATAGGAGTACCTGCCATGCAACACTCCGAAATGAGTGGGCACCTTGTTGCCACCGTTTCCTTGAACCCGACTCAGCCTGATTTGTTTTCTTGGAAGCCTGCCGCTGATGGTGGTTTCTCAGTAAAATCAGCCTATTCACTCCTCTGCGCTGGGAAGACACACTCGGCGGTTGGGAAGCTGATTTGGAAGTCTCGCGCGCCGGCCCGTTGCAAGTTCTTCATGTTCCTTGCCATGCGTGGGGCATGCCTGACGGCGGACAACCTCCAGCGGCGAGGATGGCACTTGGCTCCATACTGTCACCTTTGCGGGAAGGATGCTGAATCATGTGCCCATATCTTCCACGCTTGCGAGTACACGAGGGCAGTTTGGACGGGAATCAGGAGTCGCCTGGGACTCTCCTGTGTTTCCCCCACGGACGACATGTTGGATTGGTGGTGTGAAGCACGCAAATCAGTTCACAAGACGGATCGGAGGACCTTTGATGCTGGCGTTATCTTGGTAACATGGATAATCTGGAAGGAAAGGAATGCACGTGTGTTTGATGGACGAGCTACTTCAGCGGTTCACCTTTGTGCCACAATTGTCGATGAATGGGAAACATGGAAGGCTGCTGGGCTACTGAGCGCAATCGCTGGCGGTTAATTTGCTGAGGTTTTAGCAGCTGTGCTTGTTTGTTGTCTTTATTGTTGTGAAGTTTTTTCTGTAACCTAAGCCTTTTCTGGTTTAGGGGCTGATGTAAAACTTTCTCTCCTTCTTAATGCAAAACTTGGCCGGTTACTTTGCCGGCCCGGCGAAAATGAGTGGGCACTTGGTTCAAATTAAACTTGATGTTGTTTTCCAGAACTTGCATGAAAGCTCGCCTTGTGTAATGCATATTCAGGTGGGCACTTCAAACCCCAGTGACTCAAAACAATATGTTGGCTTTTATAGTTTGTGGTACAGTTTAGTATTTCCTCCGTCCCACAATATAACAACTTTTAGTCCTCAGATTTTGTCCCAAAATATAACAGTTTCTTCATCAACATTATCTTTCTAACCAATCACAACCCTTCACCATTTACTTTTCCCGCCTACCTACACTACTTATCCAATTACAACCATTCACCATTCACTTCTACATACTTTTTTAATAATCGTGTCTAACTCTAAAACTCCTTATATTCTGGGACGGAGGAGCCACCACTATCTGATTGATATTTATGTACAGTAATAATAATTTCTTAGTAGCCCTTGTCTGGTGCTGCACAAAGTTCTCATAAAAGTATAAAAGATCTCCGTTATAACAAAATTATTTTTTTTGAGGGAATTCTATCATGATGAAAGACGATTGGTGTGCATTCCTGGGAGAAAATCAGGTAGAAGAAGGGATTTGTTTCTTCAAGATTCGTGCTCGCGACGACATGTCCTCATCATTTTCGTAGACGGATGGACACACTAGTGGTATATATTTTCAGATCAAATTCGTCTCTCTTTCCGATTCTGTTATGCCAAGCGCAAAGCAACCCCCCCATAAACCCTACGCCCGATCCACGGATTCTCGTCGATCACCAAGAATTTGAATCTCGTAATAATAAATATAACAAGAAGTTCAAGTAGAAACGTCATATAAATCATAAAAGCTATCACCAAAGATGATACAAGCATGTATAGGTCTACATCTTCATCTTACTAATGCCACGATATGGTCAACGGCTGACATGTAGAACTCTAACTTGTTTACCATATAACTTTTCGACACCGACCTCAACATCCTCTCCAACCTCCCCTACCGGCCGCCGGCCGTGCTAAGCTCCTCCCCCGCTGGCCGCGCCCGCTGCATCGTGCCCAGCCTCTCCATCCCGCGCACGCCCGTCACCAGTGGGAAGGGGAGGGGAAAGGGGAGGAGAGAGAGGAAGAAAGAACAGGCTGATATGTGGGACCTACATAGGTCCCATGCTGAGTCAGCTGCCACGTAGGATAAAACCGGATACAATACTGCACTAGGAGCTATTGTGACCGGTTTTAATTAGTTATAAGGGACGCCGGATATCTGGTTTTACGGTTTGAAAACGTTTTTTTAACTCGATGACAAGTTCAGGACCTGCGGTGTACTTTTACCGACTTTAGAAGGGAACAAGAAAATCATTCACTCTGCTCTAGAAAAACAATTTGGGTTACGTGATGAGAGATAGAGAGAAATGAGGTTAAAATATTTAGTGTAAATTTCACAAAATCTACTACAGATTTTAAGATGTTATATCACAGAACTATAAATGTAGCGCTAATTTTATTAAAAAAAACTACAGATTTTAGACCAAGTATCATATAACTACAAATTTAATATTTAAGTTATCATAAAACTATATATTTAGAGTTTAAATCTCTAACACTACCATTATGTTGAAGCTATGAACATTGTAGTTTTATGATTAAATTAGCACTAAACATATTTTAAATCTGTTGTTTGTTATAGTTTGAACAAAATATTTTTAGTTCTGTGAAATTTACTCAAATATTTATTATTTACACCAACAAAATATTTTACAGATCATTTAATCAACTATTATACTACCAGTACTTATTATTCTAAGGTTGACCAAACAACTTTCACACGCATCTTGCAAAGACCACAGCTAATCTCCTCCTCATCAGAGCCTCTAGTGAATGGACTCAACTCCAAACTGTGACCTGAGGAGACATTGTCATTCTGAGCATGAATATTCAGTATCAACATTTCATTCACTGATACTACCACGACACGTCGCAGTAGTTGAATAACTCTGTCGTCACCAACTGCGGTTGAACAACCAACAACATCGCTGTCATACAACAATACAGCATGATTTGGGACATTTGTTGTGCAAGCAGTAATTTTCCCATGAAAAACTTGAGCATCTGACAGGATCTTGATCTCAACTGTACCTTCCAATGCTTTCTTAACACAGTTAAATACAAGTTCCACCTCACTGAGTCTACTCTCCAAGGTTTCACTAACAATCTTAGGCTGAGACTCAACAAAATAGATCTTCATATCAACAAGTCCTTTACTAAATTCCCTGTCTATGCGCTCTTCATCTTCCCTGATCTTCAGATTTATCTCAAAAAATATTTCACCCCAAAAAACAATTCCTCTACTTGGACCCGTCAGAATTAGATCTTCATTCTACAAGGGGAATTACACAATGTCAGCAATGTCACGCTAATTTTACGTATAAAAGCAAATGTAAGTTATTCATATAATAATATAATCCTGTTGCTATATTGACCACCTTAACATCTAGATTCAGATCAAGAACTTTCTTCAGATTAAATTGAATTGCTATGGCTGAGCTCATCATATGCAGTCATTTGGCTGCAACAATTATAATATAATGACAAGACTAATGAAATTATGATACCAAAACATGACTTATAATGATGATATCCACAAAAATGTAGTAGTCACACAAGACATGAATATAGACAACTTAAATATGATAACGTCATAATCATATCTAGCTTTAGAGTGCTTTCAACCATACAGGACAGTAAAGAAATAAGTTCAATCATCAAATAAAATAGGGAGAAATTTGTAGTGCTAAGACATATTCTATGAAATACCTCTGACTGGACAACTTGGCAATTGTCCCTATTGCACCGGAAGATGGTGATGCAATTAAAATCTAATATGTCTCTGACTATCACAGTCCCATACAAATTGATAGGATAGCCAACATCTGGGGACAATATCTTCACAGAGAGTACATTTAAGGAGCTAGTGAATTGATGGTCCTCTCTGATGATGGAATCTGTAAAGCGCATTGGACCATGTTGTGCTGAGAGAAATGAAAATATAGTTAGTTTGTGGAAGGGAAGAATAGTACGTTATCGGAAGCAAGTACTGAATTTTGCTGATAATGCATAAAAATGAGAGAAGTTTGCAAAGGCTCCAAGCGTGGGTTCAGTCAAAACAGTGTAGGTTTCTATACTCCTTTAAAAGACCTCAATGGGGGTGGTGGAGAATCTGCCACCATCACCTATCCACTGATGTGGGTTCATGCTGTCAGTGTAACCACGGTTGTGCTTGAAATTCAAATGAGTGAATCTATCATCTACCACTCTACGTCAAAAGGTGAGCCATATGAACCGCATCATCCATTCACATCGAATTTCAAAGAAAATATGTTTTTTTAATTAACATTGGAAAAAGTAATGACATAATTTATTTTTAATTTCGTTGCAGTGCAGGGCATTTAGCTAGTAGTATTTAATTTTGGTAAGCCTTTGTAAAATTTAATCACAAGATGCAGAAAACTGATGAAACAACCATCACAAAACAAAGGCAAACAGAATAATGATAATACTTCAGATGCCACGCACTTATTGTATATTGCTAAGGGTGAAATATTGGATACAGTTAAGTTCAGTTCATAACTATGCCTTTTATTTTTATTTTTTTGTGCTTATTTTCTAGGTGAAGTATATTTTACCCCTATCAACTATAGCCAAGTCGAAATCAACCCTTCACTATGAAATCAGATATTTTACAACCCTCAGCTAAGGGCAATCCGACCTGTTTAATGGTGATTTTCATGATTTCGACAAATAAGTGCTAATCCCATGTACCTTGTACCTCATGGTAATCTGGTCGAGCAAACTCACTCTCTTTGTCGAGGTCGAGGAACCATGCGCGGGTGTAGAAGCTGGTTCCTGTCTTGGGATCATACTCGAACAACTTGGATGACAATTCTTTTCTCCTCGCCCACCTCTCCTTCGCCTCCGTCGAGTTCACAGACGTCATTTGCCTCTCCCGCTGGGCCTTCAGGCTTTCCTCCCGCCGCTTCCACCTCCGCCTCCTCCTCCTCCACGAACAACGGAAGATCAAAGCCTTCCTCCACCTGCTGCTGCTCAGGCTCCGCCATGGAGATTTCTTCGCGGACACCCTAATCCATAAATAAAATTAAAATTGAAACCCTAATCCATAAAATTGAAACAGATCGGACTGAACCAGGTTGGAAGCTAGAAAGGGCAAAATCCTCCTACCTCCTCTTCTCCGCCGCCGCCCCCGCCCTCGCACTCGTGGCTGGGGTTCTCCGGCGAGCCGGCTGCTCATTGAGAGGGAGGAGAAGAGGGAGGTTGGACTGGGCCTTTTTTGTGGGAATAAGTTCACTTGGCATCCCTCATTTTTACGTCGAGTTGATTAACGTCCCTGAACCCAAGAAACAGAAATCTTAGCCCCCTTAACTTGCAAAACTGGTTTAGATTAGATCTTATAGGAGTATGCATGTGTGGTTTCATTAACATGGCATCCTAGTAGTCAATAAAGAGAGAATCAAACAAATATGGGACCCACATGTAAGTGGCCCGGCCACGGCTGCCAAACCACACTCGGCACGTTGCCTCATTTCGGTGCTCCTCCTGATCACCGATATCGAGGTGGCCTCCAGCCGGTCGCGGCTCTGTGATGCCCCCCCCCCCATGCTGTCGCTGTCCCCTAGCACCTCTCGGAATCTCTCCCGTCGCTCGCGCCTCATGCTCCACAACGGCATCCCGTCCTCGCCGCACTTCTCCACGCGTGCTGCCTCAACAACTTCTTTGTGTTCCACGGGCTCACCCTCCACGTCGTTGTCTCGTCGTCAACGACCCATTAAATTACGAATTACCCCATTGAACTATTATGGACGATCAAATTACCTCCCTAAACTCGAATACCAGATATTTTATACCCTTAACTATATAAACTGGACAAATAACCACCCCCCCTCCAGCTCAAACCGGGGTGGTTTTAGTCCTACGTAGCAGTCCAATCCCAATTTATTTTTTTTAAAAAATGTGTGTGCCAATCGCAGGATTGAGAAAACGTAGGAATAGAAAAAACGTAGGATTTTGATAGGAATGTAAGTGCAAAACATAGGATTGTAAAACGCAGGAAAAACACAGGAATGACCGTTTGATTGAACCGCAGGAAAAACACAGGAATTGGATCAAAGTTTTTGTTTAGATGTCTGCAGTTCGAAGAGATCTGGTAAAGGATCCCATTGAATTTGAGTAGCTACTGATCAAATATTGCAAACATAGGAAGGATAACTCTAACAAGTTCTGAAATTTCATTCCCTGCCAACTTCAATCATTTTCCTCCATCGTGTTTAGTTCACAGCTTCTAAATGAGTTGAAAATAGGAGTACCTGCCATGCAACACTCCGAAATGAGTGGGCACTTGGTTCAAATTAAACTTGATGTTTTTTTCCCTGAACTTACATGAAAGCTCGCCCTGTGTAATGCATATTCAGGTGGGCACTTCAAACCCCAGTGACTCAAAACAATATGTTGGCTTTTATATTTTGTGGTATAGTTTAGTATTCCCTCCGTCCCAAACTATAACAACTTTTGGCCCTCAGGTTTTGTCCCAAAATATAACAACTTCTCCACTAGTATTTTCTTTCCAACCAATCACAACCCTCCACCATTCACTTCTACCTACTTTCTTAATAACCGTGTCTAACTCTAAAACTCTTTATATTCTGGGACGGAGGGAGTACTACTTTTTACATAGCCAGTAGCCACCACTATCTAATTGATATTTATGTACAGTAATAATAATTTCTTAGTAGCCCTTGTCTGGTGCTGCACAAAGTTCTCATAAAAGTATGGTAGATCTCCATTATAACAAAAAAAAATTGAGGGAATTCTATCATGATAAAAGATGATTGGTGTGCGTGTGCAAACAGGTAGAAGAAGCGAGTTGTTTCTTCAAGATTCGTGCTCGCGACGACATGTCCTCATCATGTTCGTAGACGGATGGACACACTAGTGGTATATATTTTCAGATCAGATCAAATTTGTTTCCTTTTCCGATTCTGTTATGCCAAGCGCAACGCAATCCCCCCATAAACCCCACGCCCGATCCACGGGTTCTCGTCGATCACCAAGAATTTGAATCTCCGGTAGCGATCGATCGACCATTGATGGGATCTGCACTCTCCTCCGCCGCCGCCGCGTTGGACTCGGCCATCACCGCCGCCGCCGCGGTGCCTGGGGAGACGGTCTTCCGCCGTCGCCTCTCGCGCACGGAATCCGACGCCCGCTTACAAGAGTACTCCTTCCGTTTTATATTATATATATATGTCATTTGACCTTTTTTTTCCTAGTTAACTTCTTTAAATTTAATCAAGTCTATAGAAAAATATAATAATATTTTAAAAAACATATTATCAAAATATATTCAATAATAAATACAATAAAATTGATTTGATGCTTTAGAAGTTGTTTAAATTTTCTCTATAAACTCAGAAGTTTAACTATGAAAAAATCAAACGACTTATAATATGAAACGGCCTATGCTAATTAACCGTTAAATTATATTATATGAAACTCTATATATAATCATAAGTGTTAGTGCGTGTAAAATAGACGTGATTGTTTTTTTACAAATAATACCATAATATATGAGGTACCAGACAAGATTTCTCATAAGTAAGGTTACCAGATTGGTGCTTCGATGTCTATATGACATTGGAACGGTGTACCATTCTCTGTTAGTAGTGTTTTGGTTGCAAGGATAGGATGGGATGGCATGAGATGAATTCACTTTTAGCGGTGTTGGTTAAAGGTGAGTGGGATGGGATGGCCCTGGAGATGAATATTCCTCTCAGATTCGGGACAAACGGTCCGCCAAAATCGGCCGGACCAATCCATCCCGCTTCGATGGAGAGAACGGGTCAGCCTCTCGCAGCCTCCCGCTCGGCTCCATCGTGGTGCCACCACGGCCGCCGTCCTCCTCCACCCTGCTCCCTCCCCCGGTGCCACCCCGTCCTCCTCCGCCTGCTTCCTCCACATCCGCGACCGCCGCCTTCTTGTCCGCGTCCGACCTCCGCCTCCGCGACCGCCTCGTCCGCGATCGCCTCCACGACCGATCGCCGCCACTCGTCCGCGCCTCGCCTCGCCTCGCGACACCGCCGATCGTCGCGCCCGCCGCCACCTTCGCGACCGTCGCCGCTCGTCCGCGACCCGCCTCCGCCTCTCCTCCGCTCGCGCCGATGAGCTCCTCCGTCCCCATTCTCACCACTCGCTGCAAGCTAGCCGCTAGGAACAGACGGTAGTAACGGTCGTGAAAAACAGTCAATCCCATCTCACCTCGATTCCTTCTACCAAACAAAAAAACTATAACCATTCTATACCACAAACCAAACACACAACTAAAATCATCCATCCAAAAAAAACTGGATGGTCTAACCCATCCTACTTGTTCCCAAACCAAATTCCAACTAAAATTGGAAGTTTGATTAAAATTGAAGGTTTGAAAAAAAAAGTTTGAGAAGTTTATGTGTGTAGAAATTTTGATGTGATGAAAAAGTTGAAAGTTTGAAGAAAAAATTGGAAACTAATTAATGGATCAATAATCGACATTGTAGGATGAGGCGAAGAGAAGCGAGGGGAAGAGTACCATCGCCGCCGTGAAGGGCCTCGTCGGCGCCGCCCTCCGCCACTACAACGCCAACAACAAGGCCGGCGCCGGCTTCGTCCCGCTCGAGCCTTCCATGGCCGCCTGCAGGGCCGCTGCTGCGGCCCAAGGGTTCACGCGCCTCGTCGGCTTCTGGGCGCCGCCGGAGGAGCGGCGCGCCGCCGCCCTCCTCGGCGGCCGGTCGCTGCCGCCGGAGGAGGAACACTGCGCCGCCGCCGGGGACGACGCCCGATTGCTGCTGCTTCTACGCCGAGCTGCACTTCGACCGTCTTGGCACCTAGTCGTTGATACTTGCATCATCGTCGGTATAAAACTACACCCATCCATCTCATGACCTAATAATCGTTTTGATTTTCTTAAGTCAAACTTTGATCAAATCTATAGAAAATTTCTATAGCTACATTTCATTATTCTAACATTAAATAATTTTGTGTTGAAAATATTTTATATTTTTTTATAAACTCAAATATAAATAAGTTTGAAAAAAAATAATCAAAACGATTTATAATATGAAATAGATGTATTAATTGATTAGTGTATTAACTCAAGAGGAAAATACTTATTTAACACACTTGACTATATATACTAATTAATTGTTCTCTGTTTGTCCTGTTAAATTAGGATCATAGTATTCCTGCTGTTTCAAATTAATTGTCATTCTAGTTTTGTCAAAAGTAAACAGTTCGTATCAACCATTAATCTCTAAAAGTTTGTATAGTATAAAAACATCAGATTTACCTGTGTTGTGTTTTGGGTTTGGTTTCCAAACTGGGTAATGAAAAATTTACTTGTCGTAAAAAAAATCAGATTTATTGTTTTAGATTTACCGTAAGAAATATTTTCATAATATATTAAAAAGTTTGATTAAGGGTAAAGCTAGAATGCCCAGTAATTTTAGAGTAAGGCCTTGTTTAGATTCAAAAAATTTTGGCCAAAAATGCTACGTTAAATGTTTGGACACATGCATAGGACACTAAATGTGGGAAAAAACCAATTGCACAGTTTGCATGTAAATTGTGAGACGAATCTTTTGAGCCTAATTACACCATGATTTGATAATGTGATGTTACAGTAAACATTTGCTAATAACTGATTAATTAGGCTTAATAAATCCGTCTTGCAGTTTACAGGCGGAATATGTAATTTGTTTTGTTATTAGTCTACGTTTAATACTTCAAATGTGTATCCGTATACTTCAAAAACTTACACCCAGAGAACTAAACACACCCTAACTAAAGTTGTATGGTCAGACTTAAATTGGAACTCCATCTTATTACATAATTGATCATGGTTAATTAACTTAAATGTTTTTTTCTGACATTGTTATCAACAGGAAAGCCACCTTCTCGGCAGGAACAATTGACAGACAAGCAACCACGCCCCAACAAGAGTAAGTAAAAGTTTTCATACAAATTAAGCACACCTAATGAAAGAATTAATTCAAAATTATAACCTGCTGATTAATTTATCCATTTTAATCTTCCCTCTTCGTGATTAAAAAAAATGACAGAGAAGAAGCAATGGCGCGAAATGGAGGAGATTCGTGAGTTTTGCCCCAGCTACGAAGAGTCTTTACAGTTAAACCCCACTGATGAAGCTGTATCTGAAGAAGAGTTACGCCACTCACACTGTTGCTAGTCGACTGACCGACAGAAGCAAATTTCACATTTACATTTGGAGGCGACTCCGCATCGGACGTCCGATATTTTTTCTAATATCGGACGCCCGGAATGCTTGCTGCTGGCATATGGCTGTCATCCTGCCGTGCGCCTGTGGTTGCAGTTCTGCAGCTTGCACCATGCGTCATGCACAGATGCACTGCATGTAACCCTGTAACAAGTCAAACACTACATATGCATTGATTCATATTATATTAGCATTTAGAAACCTTTCAGTCGTCTTATTTTTCAAATCATTTATCTTATCGACGTTTCAATCGTATCGTTGTATTTGTTATAATTAAATCTTTACAACCACATCTCAAATGATTATATTTTGATTAAAAATGTATATATGTTTCCATCATTATAATTCAATGTTTCAGGTATGAGAAATAAATGTTTCTGCTGTAACTCAGCAATGTTGCACATTTTTATGTCTTTTTATACGATGGATGATTTTTTTTAGTGTTGCACACGGGATGTTTCAAATAAGTATTTTATTATGTTTCGCTATTTCATTTGTGAATGTTGCACGAGGTGTTTCTTGCATGTCTCAGCAAATACATTGTAGGTAATATTTATAAATAGAATAGTAAAACATTGAAAAATACCTGTTGAAACATCTAAACAATACTATATGTGACACTAAATAGAAATTTGTTACAATAGAAAATTTAAAATTTTGCAACAAAGTGAAATCCTAATTGGAACATTTATTTCTCAAACGTGAAACACATAATTTTAACGATTGAAACATACATATATTTTTTCATTGGAATATAATCATGTGAGATCTTGTTATAGAGATTTAATTGTAACAAATATAATGGTGCAATCAGATCGTAAATCGGATAAGTAGTATGAGAGAAAATGTTGTTTGAAAATCAAATTTGTAGTTGTTTCTTTGCATGTGATACTATGACGTCATCAAACATATCTATCTAGGTAGATATACAGTGAAGCCATGCACGTCCGATGATTGTCTCTTGCGTCGGACGCTCGACGCAAAGCATTTTCCAATCTTTTGTGAGCAAACAGCCGTGGCAGCAGAAGTGGCACATGTTTCCCAATCCTTCTCCCACGTCGCTGTCTGCAAGCAACGTGTCATCCTTCAAAGATGCAAAACCAAAAATCAAGAGAAAAAAAGAAAAAGAAAAATAGGGGACCTCCCCGTAAGAAATCTACACAATCCAAGCTCGAGCCCCTCATGCCGTACGTCCTCCCGAAGACGAGCTCGAGTAATATTTCCATTGACTCGTACGTGTGGCTGTCTATTGCATCGTGCTCGAGATATCACTTTCCAAAAAATCGTGGAAGGAAATCATACGCTAAAAATCATGGCCAGACACACGATCTGTAAGTACCAGTGAGCTGAAATTGAGAGTGATTTACACGGAAAAAGAGCTACACACTGACATGTACTGTAGTGTACCTAGCATGCACTTCAGTAGCTAGTATGTAATGTACCAGTTGATCCATCTTAACATTTCCTTGGGTTAATATAACATGTGTACATATGCAGATGCTTCCTCTATCAGCTGCAGAGTTTTTCAGAAGGAGACTACCCGCATCAGCTGTGCCAGAAAAATTTAGCTGGCGGGGTGTCATTAGCACTTTCAGATTTCAAATCTTCCCTGGTATGTTACTTACTTATTGTCGACTCCCATGAAATGAATGAATATAGTCAATACATATTCTGTGTTTGGCTGTTGACACACATGATGATGCATATACATGCAGATACCTGCGCCATAGTAGCATGCTCAGTCTGTATCGAGGCACAACACAGGCTCGAGTTTGAGCGCCTACACGGGCAAGGCACATTCATCCTCGAATTGCCTGATTCCACCAGGAAGTTGAGAAGATTCTGCCTGGAGAGAAAAGCTTGGTTTAAGGGTAAAGGGGCTCATATCAATAGCCTCCTGTCTGTGATCCAGGAGACTGGTGGAGTGCCCGCAATAAGTACAACGAACACAAGAAGCAGCCTCCTTCTGCCCCTTCACAGCTATGACTACTTCAGCCTCCGGGGGTGCTGGACAAACCTGACACCCCAGCAGGCTGCACAGCTGATCTTCACCGGTGGTCCCTGCATTGGCAGTCTCTGGGTTGATGGATCCTACACCAGCAAGCACCACTACAGCGATGACAACGATGACGATGAGGAGGACATGCTAGTGTACCGTGGCTGTGATCCCAAGAAGAAGATACACCGGGATAAGGAGACAGGCTTACATGCCGTCGTGTGTTACGCGTACCGCTTCATTGGAAAGGAGCTGCACATCCGTGTCCAGGACAATATGCCTATCTGCAGTCCCCACAACTGGATCCTTTTCCAGGCGTTTGACATGTTTTACACCCTACGAGTCATGCCCTTAGATGCTTCAAGACTGTATGATCCCTTGGTATGACACTTACAGAGTAACTGACGATTGGTTTAGCCTATATATGTATAGTGTGGGTTCAAGAATCATCTAATTTGCCATCTAGTTCAACTGCCTTACAAGGTATTGTCGTTTTTGCAACAGTGGAAGATGACAGTGCCGCCGAAGATTTCACAGAAGATAGGCAAAGACCGAGCATGGCTCCATGCCAACCTTCGTCGGCTACATGAAGCGATGATGATCCAGAAAGGGAAAGAGAAGGTCTGCTGAAGTTAGGAGCTTGCTGGTGAGCCGGTTTTATCTCTCTTGAAGGCTGTGTTCGTTCATTCTGCGCCGCTGCTCTCTTCGTCAGTATTAGCTGACTGATTGATTAGTTGTAATGCTGAATGGCGAGATGGTGTCCCCAGCATTTTGTAGAAAGACCTGATCCATCCTGTTTACGCCTTCAAGTAAACCTGGACGCTAAGCCTTTTGTCCAGAATGCATGACTGTGTGCAGCAGTGCAGACACACAATGGATCGATTTTCTCCTTTTTTTGTGTGTGTGTGTCGTTTCAGTCAAATTTTCGGCGTCAGGGCTGTTTGAGATTTGTTATGTGGTTTTGAGGCTTGCCTGTTTTGATTGCTACTTTGAGTTCCACGAAGTGATGAAGTAGTACATATTTATTTTATTGTGTTCTTTTTTTGCCTCTTCTGTCATTTCAACTTTATCTATGGTGATCATCTGACCAAGTACTTCTCTAGTTGTCTGGTCAGTTAATTTTTTTATTCCTGAAATGTGCTTACTTAAGATTTATGATGTTTTGTGAATTGTGATGGGGTAGTGCCTATTTCTATGTCATTTTTGGGCATGTCTCGAAGAGATTTCTGTGCAATTGTACTGTACTGTGACTGTAAGTTTGAGCTTTCTTTGTGGGGAGCACAAAGCTTTTCTTAACCATGATTCAAAGTTTTTGTTTAGATGTCTGCAGTTCGAAGAGATCTGGTAAAGGATCCCATTGAATTTGAGTAGCTACTGATCAAATATTGCAAACATAGGAACCGGGCGGTTCGGGGTCGCCTGGGAGGTGTTCGAGCTTATGACGCTGAAGCGGGTGTACGCCAACCAGAGCACCGTTGAGCTTGTCATCGGCGTCCTCAGCCGGGAGGGTGAGCTTGCCAGGATGGCAGCACTCGTAGAGAGGATTCACGGCAAGAAGTGTGCGCCAGGCGTGGTGGCACACGTCGCGCTCACGCTGAGAATCTTCGAGGAAGGGAGGACTGAGCAGGGGATCTTGCTGCTCAGGAGGATGCTGCAGAGGAACATGGTGTTTGACAACATTGCCTACTCGCTGATAGTGCATGCCCATTGCCAGGCTGGTGATCTGAAGTCCGCATGCGAGCAACGGGATGACATGGTTCGCCGTGGCTGTCGCCTGAATTCGTTCGTGTATACTTGCCTTATCAGAGTACATTGCCGTGCAGGCGATGTTGATGAAGCCATGCAATTGTTTGAAGAAATGATCTCTATTGGGTTGAAGCCGTATGATGCCACATACAGCCATCTCACTGCTGGGTGTTTCAGACAAGGGAGGATGAAGGAGGGCTCGGAGTACATGGACAAGATGCTCCATCAAGGTTCTGTGCCGGATATTGGCACTTGCAATGATATGCTAGAGGCGCTTTGTGATTCAGGACATGTCAGCAAGGCAAACGAGCTGCTAACGGCAGTGATGGACAAGGGGTTTGTTCCCGATCAAAACACATACTTGAGGATGACCAATGGATATGGCAAGGTTGGTGATGCTCAAGGTATTATCAAGATTTATCATGAGATGGAGCACAGGGGGCTTAATATTGGTGTTGATGTTTTTAGCTCCCTCATTAGGGCCCTTTGCAAGTGTGGAGATCTCAAGGAAGCTGAGAAATTCTTGGCTATTTTGGAAAGAAAGCTGTTGGCACCAACTAGTGAAATATATGATATTTTGATCAGCGGTAACTGTGAGAAGGGTAACACTAAGAAGGCACTTTGGTTTTATGACAGGATGATGACAGCGAACGACAAGCTAGTCCCCTCTGCTGATACTTTTATGATGTTAGTGAGAAGGGTTATCAAACCAAAGTCTACTTGTTCCCCTAATTGCTGATCTCCCAAATAAGATCTAGTTGCGTGGGGAATTGATGGGATAAAACACAGGAAATGCTATTATTACCCAACATGATTTGTCTTCCCATCTCTTCTACTCTATGAGAATGCTGTGCTGCAGCTGAGGTAATAAATACCTTTTTTTTAGTACTCTTTTGATAGTTAAATAAAAACTTACTGCCAAACCTAATCTTTAGGCAGCAAACGTTTTGAAGGAAAAATTGCGTAATTCTATGGGTTCTGAACTCTGAAGCATGGACATTTCAAAGTGCTTTACCTTGTGCCATGTATAGAAAATGTACAGAGGAATAAGTTTTTAGTCCCCAATAAAATTGGCATGTTTGGAGTATTAGAGACATACTTATTATTTTTTTTCGAGACATACTTCAAAGTATAGTAGAAAACCATATTGCCGAAGTGAGACATTCCATTCATAAGATTGCAGTGGATTATCTCCCCAGAAAAGTACAGTTGTTTACGCATTAAATTAAAATACCATCTGTATCCTGTACCTTCATCTAAATGCTAGTAGGGCAATGCTTTGGCATGTCTGTATAGCATTTGGAATTTTGGATTCATCATCTCCTAAGACCATTTCTTCATCATCTGTTACAGTGCTCATGTCGCCTGGTTCTCCAAGCAAGAGGGCCAAGGAGGGGACGCCGATGTTGGAGCGTTGCCTCCCACATTTCGCCGTTGCTATTGGCAGCGTCAGCTCAGATGTGGTGCAGGCAGCTAGTACTTACTGCTGCACGGTTAAGTCCCCGTCACACAAAGTTTGGCACCATGTCTCTCTTTTAGCACAGTGCTACCAGCCAGCTCCGAGGTAGCAACAGCAACAGCATTTGCAGTGCCAGATTGATGTGCAGGTACCCACTCTTCCACTTTCCCTGCTCCTTAACTGGTGAAGATGTTTCATTAGCACTAAGCTTGTCTAATCCACGATACATGTCTATATTCCAATCTAACACCATATTCTTCCTCCATTGTGCTAGCTTGCATTTCTACATGTCACTGTTGACTGTAAGCATGGCGAGAAACTAACTTGTGTTTTTGTCTGCTCAGCTTTGCTCACGCAGGAGCAAGCAACCAACCAAGAACGGGAGTACCGGAGCATGTGAGCTATGTCGTCGTCGACAGCAGCAGCATGGCGCCGGGCAAGATCGCCGGCGCCGCCGTCGCCAGCCGGAGCCGATGACTAACACAAGTACGCAGTACTACTACCTCACTAATTTTGCTTCTAGCACGTCGTTTGCTCGTTCCATTTCACGGCTGTTACATACGCTTAAAACTGATCTGCATGCAAGTTTACATCTCGTAATCCCTGTCAGGGTTTAGTATGGTTAAGTGTCACTGTTGAAGGTTACTTGTGTGATGCGACTACTCAAGTGATCTGTCTTTGATCATGTCCCGGAAGAAAACGAGACCGATTTTGACCAGAAACCCATTAAAAGGTTTGCTGAAATTATTTCTCGTTGGCGCTTTCTTGCCGTGTAATTAGTGCCGTGCTGCGGTTTTTGTCCGTAGTTGTAGCAGCGATTGGGGTGGCTCCCCTTGACGCTCTCACAGTTGCTTTCGGCATGCCGAGATGGCTCGTTCGACGACAATATGATTGCATCAGAGGCTGGGGCTTGAGAATCGCTGTGATGCCCTCTTATTTTATCTTTTGTTTATTCCTTTTTCTCACAGTTTTTCTCTATAATTCGAGGCGGAAAAAACCCCCGAAAAATAGTTCTTTGCATTTCATGTCTACCTGCGAAATTCCCCTGGTCGTCACTGTACTGTGGAGTATGTAGTTAAACTGAAAAAGGAAGCAAATTTATTGTTAACAGTTTGCACTATTTGGTTATGCAGTAAAAGGTTGGTCACTCTTCTGTCATGACAAATGAGCAAATCTTTTTTTTCTTTTTTTTTTTTGGAAAGAGATTAGTGTACGTTGCAGCATTATTTGTTGAAACCTCGGGAAAGCATTGTCGAAGATGATAAGAGAAGGTTTAGCTATGTTGTGTAAAAGCTTGAATCAGCTCAATTGACAGATGTACTAGCCGAAGAAGTCCATAAAGATTTGACTGAACTAATCTCAGCGTCTTAAGGTCAGGAGAATGACAACGGGAGAACACGCACAAACATGATCTTACACGAGCAATTTCTTTTTTATGGGTTATATACATATGGAACAAACAGTTGAACACGGCTACAAGTATATGGAAAATGTAGAATACGTATGTATACGAGTATATTGCTAGCCACACACCGCCATACTTATCAAGAACACACCCAGTAAGAAGAATCAAGTCTTGAGACTTTGAGAGCAGAGAATGAGACATGTTAACACACACACACACACAAGAAGAAGAGCCAAAATCTGATCATACATACAGTCGCCACCATCATCAACAACAATCTCATCAGCAGCCTGCAAAACTCTCTGAATTCGATTTGAGAAGAAACGCTGCGTCATCGTAAGTTGTGCAGCGGATTGGAGCCCGTCGACTCCATTTACTAGAGGGGCAGATGAGGAGGTGATCAGGTGCGGTCCTTACAAGATGCAGGTGAAAGTTGTTTGGTCAATCTTGATGGATTAGAATATATTCCCTCCAGCTCCATCCAAAAGTCTAAGACCTATTTCATTTTTTAGTTTTTTCAAGAGTCTAGGTCATATATGTAGTTACTATGTGCTATATTAAAATAATTAAATGTTAGTCGACCTATTTCATTTTTAGGTTTTTCCAAAAGTATAATGTGCTATATTAATGAAATACTTACTACCTCCGTTTCAGTATAATGCTTTCTCTGATGCCGGGTGGTTCTGTCATGGTGGGCAGGATATGGGCCTTCAGGTGGCAGGCCCAATCCTTCTTTTTTTTTTTTTGTGACACCTATAACTCATGTAATCTGCACAGAAAACAGTAATGCATGTTCAAGCACAAAAGAAAAAACAAGAGTACATATATAACACTTTCCATCATCAGATCAGAGACAGGTAAAAGAAAGAAACTTGCTTGCACCAAATTAACAGTGCATCAACATCATCCTGGATTACATTACATTACACCATAGTACAGTACACATGGCTGGATTAACAACACACAATGACACGACAAACAAACAAACAGTTCAGCAAAGCTGATACTAATAACTTCAGCTTAAACTGTAAAAACTAAAAACAAGGCTTAGGGCTTAGGCTAGTTTTGTGCCCTGAGTAGTACTCTAGTTATGTTACAGCATCAACAACAACCCATCACTCACTCATATTGACAGCTAACAGCTTCCTCTCTCTTTTCTTTTCATCTCTCTAGTGCTAAATAAAATTTGTACAGCAGAGTACGTATACTCATCTTCTTCTTCCTCCTCATCTTTACAGCTTCTTCCTTCCATATTGGATTAGCACTTGCACATATCACTCACTCACTCACTCAATCCATCATCCATCCCTGCTGCCTGCGGCGTGCTCCTCAACTACATAATGTACACTCTCCAGTGCAAGCGATTTTAAGATGCGTATTTTTATTATTTCTCAAATAGGCCATACTGGCCTACGTTTTTAGTTGCAAAAAACGAAAACGTGAGTGCAAACCAAACCTAGCCACTGTTAGCTGTACAGCATTGCTTGCCCTTCAGGCGGCACTGGTGCATGCTGGTTGAAGCCCTAGTCGCTTCTCTGCGTTTGCGTCGCAACAACGTATATTAAACATTGTTAGTCCCTATGGCAGCAAGAAACAATGGCTGAATGACAATAAGACAGTACAATCATACCTCCAGCAGCAACAAGCTTCTCTACGCGTGCTACTATGTGCTTCCCATAGGTATACTTCTTCAGCGTGTTCAGATGTGCTTTTATCCTTGTAAGGATCGCCTCCCTCTGCTGATCATCACAAGTCTCTAGCACCTTCTGCACCACATAGTTTGCAAACTGATCTTTCATCATTACCTGCAACAGGTGCAGCGCAGTTAACTTCCATCAGGTCTCTAAAATCAGCTTTCCATCTTACAAGATTTAGCAAACTTGTAGCTGGACAAATCTTAAGCCAAATTTGGTTTGTATAAGTTTTAAGAATGCAAACCTCAAGGTGTTCACTCTCATTAGTGGATCCAAGCATTTCACCGATCAAAATCTGTCGTTCTACAGGATTCCCAAAGGCTAAGCACTTCTCAATGACATTTGAGGCAAACTTTTGCTGGCTCATTTGAACTATTTGTCCAATTAACTTCTCAATAATAGCAGATCTCTCATGTGGTTTTCCGTGCTCCAGTACATGCTGTAAAGTAGTGTGTTCAATGTTAAAACAAAAAAAGAGTGAAAATATAACACCTTCAAACTAACATAGGATGCCAAGATTCTAAGAACTAAGACTGAAAAGTGAAGCAGAATTCAACAATAGCAGACACTTTTTTTTAGATAATGGAATTCATTCTGGTCTTTACTTCAGAGAAGCTACAACCAATTATTACAGAGTTTACAGGATGAATAACCGTGGATTACAAAATTATGGCTTAATTAAAAACTAGAAAACTACTAGGAATATCATAATTGTTGTTTCAACAACAGCAGACAGTTAGCAGTAACCATCCATTCATTTACATATTACTGTGACAGGACGAGTATGATACTGGAAGATCAGGAAAAAAAAAACAACCTAAAGATGCTACTGCAAAATCACAAAATGGTCTACCTCATTTCAATGCAAGTCACCGTTAAGAAAGCATAAGACTAGAAATATCTAAATCTTAAGAAAGCATCAAACAACTAGAACACACACAGCAATTGCGAAGCAGTAAAATCATTTTGAAGTAATTACGTTACACCATGTAAATGGTAAAACAATCTAGAAGTTTGGTTAGGTTCAAAAGGTATATGATACAATTTGCAACAATGTCAAGGTATATGATACAATTTGCAACAATATCATGGGGCAGACCTGAACAACGTAGTTGCCGTATTGATCTTGAGCCAGCAAGCAAACGGACTGGAGAATCTCATCCATCATTATTTGCTGTGTTGTAGGATCATCACAATGCTCCAGCACCCTCTGGGAGTTTCACATGAAGGATGACAAGTGAGTTTGCATATTAACATCTGTAAACCTCAACATGAACTGATTACACGCATATTATATGCATACCTGTATAACCCGACAACCATATGGATGAGTGGATAACATCACAACTTGACCATAGAATGTTGAGACAATGAACTGGATAGCATGTTGAGGGATGCATTCTATGCATTTCTGTATTACATGGTTCCCATTTTGATCACGTACACAGCGCATGACGTGTCCATCCAGCTCAGCAACCATTTTAGTCTGCTGATCTAAACCAACAACCTCTATAGCCTGCATACATATCATCCATGACATCAGATTTTGCCTTCCTTGATATCCTTCAATCATTTGTGCATTCATACATTTAACAAAGGGCCTGTACTTTGTATAGATATGAGCAAGTCATGACTACATCAATGCCTATAAAAGTATTTCCTGAAAGTGTTTCATAGTTTGGTACTGTTGTTATTGGATGACAGAGAATACATCTGAGGTGTCTTACATCAGAAGTGAGGAATTGTACCATTCACTGATAAAAATACACACAACTTCAATCAGTCACAACGATTTTGTTTTGCTCTGATCTTCCAATGGTTCTGACCATTTATGTATTTGTATAAGTAAGCAAAAGGAGTTGTTTATGGTCCTTGGGAAGTATTGAGAGGTAGAACAAGTTTTCAGTGCATTAAATAGTAAATGCAACTAGGACCCATTCAAAAGGGCAATAACACACATTAATCAGATAAAAAATTCCAAAAAAGCAAGAACTCTTAATAACTTCCAAGGTTAAAGAAAAAAATCCAGTAATAACCACCTTCTGTATAACCCGGCATCCATACATCTGAAGACTGAGAGCAAGAACACGTCCAATAAGCTGGTCGGCCAATTCCTTTATCTGGGTAGGGCTTCCGTGCTCAAAGAACTGGACAAATGACAAACTATAAGAATATTTATCACAAAGTAACACTTGAACAGATAATGTTTTTCCCCTTAACCCCTTTACCTTCTGAACAACATAATTTCCAAATACATCGGTCATCAACGTGAGAGCTTGAGGCATGATTTCTGAAAAGACCATGTCCTTCTCTTCAGTACTGGCCGTTTCTAGCTTTTGCTGTATGAATCGGCTTCCATATTGATCAGCACTACAAGTTTGCCAATTATTAGTAGATAAACCATGCAACATCAATAAGGACAAAAGCGTTGTCACAATTCAAAGTTAACAAGAGACAGGTCAGATGGAAACAGTCACGTCTTGATATCTTGTACTAATGTTTTTACATACTGTAGCACATGTCAAAGCATATCTCTAACATTTTCTTCCCCGGAAATAGATAGAAACATGTTGTAAGAAATAAATGGAGAACAAACTAGATTAAACCAAATCATAAATCTAACCATATTATTATTCATGTCAAGCCTTTTTTGGTTGATCATTAAAAAAAATAGTCAAAAGCATTAGTAGCCACGCTGTACTTGAGTACTGCAATTCAGCAGGCTATAGAAGCTACAAGGTTATGAAATTGACAAGTGTACCTGAACTCAACAACATGACCAGCAATTTCTGAGAGCTCATAAGATTTGCTTTTGTTGCTCTTGAATTCCTCCAGGAGTGAAGGCATCATATTGATGTTCATCTTTCCACCTAGGTCAGGATTCCATGAACCAAAGGAACCACCAAAGTTTCTTATACCTGATTGCATGCGCATGCTGCGTTCACCATGCCTAAGTGGACTACCAGGTGCAGCAGGGGAAGAGGGAAGAACAGGACTCATCAAAGGACTTCCAGAATAACCAAGGCCAAATCCAAGGTTTCCATAGTAACCACAGTTCTTCTGTGACTGAAGCAATGGACTAGCGTAAGCTTTCTGAGGACCAAGTAAATCCATATAAGAACTTCCCAGGTGGCCACTGGCCATGAGAGGATCATCACAGCTAGCTGCGAGTTGGGCAGCAATCTCAGCTGCCTGAAGGTACTGAATATATGACGGATCAATGGCCGTTTGAAGAGAAGTTGCTGCGTTTGGACTTCCAATTCCATTGTAATTCAGAAAGTTAGATCCACCAACCAAATTCTGCCTTGAAGATAAAGTCCCTCCTGGGGACCTAGAACCGATCCTAGGAGAAGCAAAGCCTGATCCAGCAGACAGATTGTCAAACGATGTGAAACTAGCAGCATTAATTTGATTTCTAATCATAGAAGAATTAGGCGAGTTTGCAGAGTAACTATCAGGTGCCTTAAAATGTCCTTGCTCGGGATGTTTCATGTAGGAGTGTTGCTGGTTGCCATTTGATTGATCACCCTGACGATCAAATAGAAACTTACGGACATTATCAACATCCTGGTAGAGCTCAGACTGGGTCACAGATTGCTGTCCACTAGCTGCTCCAGATGATGATAAATTCATCCCAGATAAAGCAGCTATAAGATTATCAGATTCACCAATAGCAGATGAACTTCGACGGAAGGAAGATGAACCACCATTGTTCTTCTTATCATCAGCACTGACTTTCACACCAATTGGAGGGAGGCAAGGACTGGGGACCCTCCTAACAAGCTCAGGATCTGGAGATGCGCTTCTAGAAAGAGATGATCCTAAAAGAGAGGCATATGTATGTGCTGATGAATCGTTGTTCTGAACTTCAGCCAAGCTCTGTACATTGCTGTCACTCTGCAGACCACCCATAGCTCTACTAGTCTCACGATGCAGAGCATACTGTGGCCGAGAAGAATCCAGAAAGTCGCTACTGTTGCGGTCGGCGCCCTGCTTACCCATGTCCCGCTGATACGAGTTCTCCTGCATAGTATGCAACAAGTTGTACAGCTCTGATCAATTACCTTGGATTGGATAAGATGAAACTGAATAATAGGAAACCAACAGTTCACAAAGGCGTACTAAAATGCTTAAGATCAGCAAACCAAGCAAAAAAAAAAACATAGAAGTTGTGACCATCAATAAGAACAATTAAGCTTATTAAGTGGTTGAACCATATTGGGTAAGGTGGACTAGTGCTACCAACTGAGAATCAACCCAAGATCGATCAGTTCCATCGCACTTGACCGATCGAATCCCATGATTCCATCTCAATCTTTATCTCTCACCTTTTGTTTTTATTTTCCTTCCCTTTGATCTTTTCCGGCAAGAGCTTTTCAGTGTAGCAGCAGCAGTTGTTCCTGTGCAGCAACTACTGTTCCAATAGCAGCAGCAAATGCTGACACTTGGGTGACATCTGGTCCTGGAGTTACTATGCAATCGGGTGACAGCGTCAGTACTAGCTTAAGCACTAATGCACTCTTACGCAAATGCTAATATGCAGCTTGTACAGACTTTGTTACAGTACAGGATATTGCATCATTAATTATTTTCAAACTAGTCTTGGACAGGAGCTCTGGCAATAATAAGGTAGGAGTATATGCAGGACAGTGGTTTGGTACAGTACACTGCATCAAAGAATTTTTTGACAGGTGCTCCTGTAGCAAGGCAGGAGTTGCTCCCACCTTCATTTCCTATATTGCCCCCATCAGGGTTTTCCATACCGTTTTGGTAGGATTTTCCACTACCCGGTGGTCATGCGGTTACCATGAAAACCACGAGGTTTAAAAAAAAACTGAGATGGTTACCACGGTAATCATGCGGGGTTTTGTAAACCTTGTCCCTGATGCATCACCTCACTATTTTTCTATGTATCTTACTACCTAACAAGCAGTTGGTATTCTGGTAATTGGCAAAATGACAAACAAATACAGGTGCCAATAGATAGGCAAAACTAATCATGTTATGCATGAAAAATGGAGCAGAGACTCTCCAATAGAAAACTTCTTTTTTTTTTCTATATTTACTCATCAATCTCATCTCTCTTTGCCACCTATAGATGTGCAACAAGGATGGGCTCACCTCACATAATGCTTACTGTATGTACAAATGAATACCACCTCGGCTATAGACAACAATATGGCTCTACTCAATTTGGAAAATTCTCATCCCCCTTAGTTGGGGGGCTCAAGAGCTCTAATCAAATCAAACACATTTGTCGCAAAGAACGAATATCGACACCGATCACCTCGGTCCAGAGAGCTCCATGGCTTCCAAGCCAAGGGAGGATTCGTCTGCGGCGAAATCCATGAATTTTGGGGGTAGAAGCTCTGACGAAACGGATTTCGGTGTGTCGACGTTCTGTGATGCCTCCCATTTCTCCGCGAGACCGTCCCCTTCCAGCATTCTGATCACCTCCGACATTCTGGGACGATGAGATGGGTAGTATTGTGTGCACAGCAGGGCCACCTGAACCATTTCCTCGAGCTCGACCCTGTCATAGTTGCTACCCAGGTCTTTATCCACCATCATGCTCAACTGCTTTTCCTGATGAAGCTTCTTTACCTGGAACAAAAAATATCAGAAATGCTTCTCATGACAACTGCCTTTAAGAACAAATTATAGCCTTCATCAGTCCTTTTAGATCTCAACTAGTTTGAAAAGAATATGCTAAATTATGGTGGATGTCCACACTAGATAAATAGAGATAGATATGCATCTGGTTTCTCAAGAACATTTTTTCAGCTTATCTGTTCTGCCAGGGAAAAGAAGCTCCAAAGATTTGGAATTTTTGGATCGCCAAATGCCGCTCATCCTCTCACGCCGTCATCTGCAAATGCCCCAGGGGATGGACGGAATTAACGTTCTGTGCGTTGTTGCTCGAGCAGTGACACACTGACACTGTAGAATACAGTTGGAGCAAACAGTTGGTGACGTGACGCATGCTGCGAGGTGTAGTACAAGACCACTGCTAGTAGTAGTAATGGTAGTACTCGTAGGCTGCATCAAGTGGTGGTAGCAAAGGGTACGTACTACCAACTGAGAATCAACCCAAGGTCGATCAGTTCCATCGCACTTGACCGATCGAATCCCATGATTCCATCTCAGGCCTTTTGATTCAAAGGAAATTTATAGGAATTTTAGAGGATTTTATTTCTATAGAAATTTTTCCCACAAAGCTCTTTAAATCACAGGAATGAATCCTATAAAATCCTATGAAATTCCTATGAAATGTCTCTTCCCATATAAGTTTTGGAGGAATTTTAACAAAAGGTAGAACCTTATGGAAGAAATCTTTTGAGTCTTTATCTCTCCTCAAATTCCTGTGTTTTTCCTGTAGTCCAATCAAACGGTCATTCCTATGTTTTTCCTGTGTTTTGTAATCCTCTGTTTTATACTTACATTCCTATCAGAATCCTATGTTTTTCCTATTCCTCCGTTTTTTCATTCCTGTGATTCAAAGGGGCCCTCAATCTTTATCTCTCACCTTTTGTTTTTATTTTCCTTCCCTTTGATCTTTTCCGGCAAGAGCTTTTCAGTGTAGCAGCAGCAGTTGTTCCTGTGCAGCAACTACTGTTCCAATAGCAGCAGCAAATGCTGACACTTGGGTGACATCTGGTCCTGGAGTTACTATGCAATCGGGTGACAGCGTCAGTACTAGCTTAAGCACTAGTAATGCACTCTTACAGCACAAACGCAAATGCTAATAGTATGCAGCTTGTACAGACTTTGTTACAGTACAGGATACTGCATCATTAATTATTTTCAAACTAGTCTGGAGTAGGAGTATATGCAGGACAATGGTTTGGTACAGTACACTGCATCAAAGAATTTTTTGACAGGAGCTCCTGTAGCAAGGCAGGAGCTGCTGCCACCTTCATTTCCTATATTGCCCCCATCAGGGTTTTCCATACCGTTTTGGTAGGATTTTCCACTACCGGTGGTCATGCGGTTACCGTGAAAACCGCGAGGTTTTAAAAAAAACTGAGATGGTTACCACGGTAATCATGCGGGGTTTTGTAAACCCTGTTCCTGATGCATCACCTCACTATTTTTCTATGTATCTTACTACCTAACAAGCAGTTGGTATTCTGGTAATTGGCAAAATGACAAACAAATACAGGTGCCAATAGACAGGCAAAACTAATCATGTTATGCATGAAAAATGGAGCAGAGACTCTCCAATAGAAAACTTCTTTTTTTTTTTCTATATTTACTCGTCAATCTCATCTCTCTTTGCCACCTATAGATGTGCAACAATGGATTCTGGCTTTGAAAAAAAGAAAAAACGAGATTTGTAGCGAGAGACGTCCCTCGAGAAACCGTGAACGTGCTGGGGATTAAACACGGGATCTCGGTGTCACCAACCACACGCCCCTTGTCACTGTACTTGTGCGCTTTAGCGAGCGATAATAATTCGGGTCGATTTGACGCGAGAGGCGGACAAGCCGCGCGACGGAAAGGCGCAATGAATGATCGTTTCGCCGGCCACCCGGTCGCCGCCGTGCGCCGTGGCGAGGCCATATGATGTGCGGCCGCTTGACCGGTCTCGGCCCCTCTCTCTCTCTCTCGACTGACACAATTCTGGCCGTGTTTTAGTTTCCCTCCTATTTTTAACTTTTCACCATATCATATCACATTCAAAACTTTTCTACACATATAAATTTTTAATATTTTTTTAAACTCCTAACTTTCTTTAAACTTTTAATTTTTTTAAGAAACTAAACACACCCTCCGTATAGCTAGCTAGATCTGGCACATCACATGACGTGCTCTCTTGGGATTTGTCATTTCCCACGGACACATCCACGTACGACCCTTGCTGCCATTTCTGCTGCGAATTTCAAACCCACTCTTGTCTGAAAAAGCTCCCAAGATTTGGAATTTTTGGATCGCCAAATGCCGCTCATCCTCTCACGCCGTCATCTGCAAATGCCCCAGGGGATGGACGGAATTAACGTTCTGTGCGTTGTTGCTCGAGCAGTGACACACTGACACTGTAGAATACAGTTGGAGCAAACAGTTGGTGACGTGACGCATGCTGCGAGGTGTAGTACAAGACCACTGCTAGTAGTAGTAATGGTAGTACTCGTAGGCTGCATCAAGTGGTGGTAGCAAAGGGTACGTACTACCAACTGAGAATCAACCCAAGGTCGATCAGTTCCATCGCACTTGACCGATCGAATCCCATGATTCCATCTCAGGCCTTTTGATTCAAAGGAAATTTATAGGAATTTTAGAGGATTTTATTTCTATAGAAATTTTTCCCACAAAGCTCTTTAAATCACAGGAATGAATCCTATAAAATCCTATGAAATTCCTATGAAATGTCTCTTCCCATATAAGTTTTGGAGGAATTTTAACAAAAGGTAGAACCTTATGGAAGAAATCTTTTGAGTCTTTATCTCTCCTCAAATTCCTGTGTTTTTCCTGTAGTCCAATCAAACGGTCATTCCTATGTTTTTCCTGTGTTTTGTAATCCTCTGTTTTATACTTACATTCCTATCAGAATCCTATGTTTTTCCTATTCCTCCGTTTTTTCATTCCTGTGATTCAAAGGGGCCCTCAATCTTTATCTCTCACCTTTTGTTTTTATTTTCCTTCCCTTTGATCTTTTCCGGCAAGAGCTTTTCAGTGTAGCAGCAGCAGTTGTTCCTGTTTAAGTACAACGGCCGGAGTGATTTGGGCCGTCGGATTTCTGGCTGGATGGTCCAGATCTTCTGGAGGGTTTGGGCCCTAGGGTTTTGAGGTTGCCACACTTGCCATTGCTGAGAGAGAGAGAGAGAATGTGTGTGCACGAATGGTGGTAGCAAGCTAGGTCAAGGCTTGGTTGATTAGATAAATGGAGATTTGGTTGATGCATCCTGCCCCTGCAGCAGCAGCGCTCATGCTCTTCAAAGAGATGCTTCCAAGAAAATGCTACATCCTCTTCCATTCGGTCTCGGTACAACTCGTGCACTATGTAAATTTACAAGTAAGTTTTCCACAAAACAAAAATATAGTAGATTTTTTCCAACTTATTCAATGTTTTCTTTTCAAATTTTATAAATCAATTAGAAAATAAACTGTTATATACGGCAAAAAGGATTACCCACTTATGTTCTTTTCGTTGTTTGAATACTGGAATTAAGACTTCTCCATGATATATTGAACATACCTATTCTATGCAAAAAAAAAAATTATTTGGCTGAGTGAAAAAATATAAGTTATAACAACTAACCCAATTTAAAATTTGCTTTTTTATGATAATGTGAAAATCAGAATAAAATGTTTTTACGAAAAGAAGAGAGGGTTGACTGGGAGACAAAAGAAATCGTGTAAAAGGAAAGAAGAAAAAAGAAAAACGGTAGCACTTACTTCTACTAGTACTCTACTAGTGTTGTAGAGTAGAGGCGATATATAGCCACCATATTCGTAAAATAAATATCTAATAGTTATTATATTTTAAGATAAAGGATATTAAGTATATATAATACTATAATTATTATAGTAGTTATTGATGGTGTTCTTGTTGCACAAGTCAGCATAAGTGGCCGTGACATCCCAAACGGATGGGACGGCACGTGACACCATCATCTCTTCCAGAGACTTCGGCTGTATTTAGATCCAAAATTTGGATCCAAACTTCAGTCCTTTTTCATCACATCAACCTGTCATATACACACAATTTTTCAGTCACATCATCTTCAATTTTAACCAAAATCCAAACTTTGGATCCAACTAAACACAGCCTTCTTTCCTTTGTGTACCTCTCTGCTCATCTCTCTCTCTTACTACCATCCATTCCAGGCCTTGGGCCATCATCTGCATCTACTGCACATCCTGTCCGGCCCGGCCCACTAGATAAATTGACAGCTGGGCCTTATTACACTGCAGTAAAGCTGTTGCCACCACCTTGTTATTTTTTTTCCTTGTAATAATGGTGTGGCCAAATGTTGTTTGTCGCAAAACATGCTAGGAAGGATGAGTGTAGAGGAACAAAAATACCATTGAGGATTAATTTACCGAGGCAAATGTAGGGAAGAGGAAAATAAAGATAATCATCAAACTATACTACCTCCTTTTGCAAATAGTTTAGCTCAATTTTGAGCTATACAATGTCAAATCAAAACAAATGGAGGGAGTATATCATTACTTTTAGGTAGTATTATTTTGTCCCAGTGGGAGGGTTTGTGATACTGTCGATATATTTGTCAAAGGGCCTATATAAGGATTTCACATGTAACAAGTCGTTTCTCCTATTTTTGTGTTACAAATCACAAGGGTATTTAACTTTTTGTCACTCTTAAGATGTGGCAATTAAAGATTTGCCACTCACAACCTATGACATATGAACCCTTATGTACCTATAATATGTAGGTCCAATGTTAAATTCTTAATTGTCACTCATAAGAGTGGCAAATAGTTAAATATCTCCAAATCACAATGGTAGATCACTTATTCATGTATTCACCCAAGGCATTAGATAAATTGGTCATATTTGTTACTACCTCCATGCATGAATGTATGACGTTGGTTAGTTCAATTTTGAGCTAACCAACGTCAAACAAAAAAATATGGAGGGAGTATTAGATAAAGTGGTCATGTTTGTACTGTCATCTAGTATTCTAATATATGTGTATGCTAATAGTTACTGTTGACAATTCAGTCTACTAATGAAAAGAAAAATATATACATGCCACCATAAAGTCTACACTTTAGAGATATATCACTCTTAATATTAATAAAGATGTATTGTTGACATTCGTTGTCACAATTCTTAAGAAGATTCAGAATGGTGTGACTTCTCACTTAGCGCTTTGGTGATGGAGGTGGTGTTCTATTTGCTTCCAAAGCAAGAGGTGCAAAGGCTGATCTTGGAAACAGATTGTAAGATGCTGGTTGATTAATGAGCCAACTTAGGAAGTGTCTACTATCTTGAAACAAATAAAGGAGCTAAGTTGGAATTTTATAGAGGTTCAGTTTATTTTCTCTCATCGATCTTATAATAGAGTTGCGCATGAATGAGCTAAACTAATTGTGTGTACTCGGACAGGCCGGGGAGAGTGGGATGTTGACCTACCAAATTAACCCATTACGGCAATGCTTAGAATATGATTGTAATCCTGCCGCTGGGTAAGAAATGAAAGTTCTTCGGTCTTCAAAAAGAAAGAAAAAACCCGATGGTGCTAATCGGAGACCTCTAGGCGGATGTGTTCTTCCCTCAAGGTTCTCAACGTCAACTAACTTTGTTTCTGCGCGCATACTTACCAAATGGTTAAACCGTACCTTTTTTAAAAAAAAAAAGTTTCTATACAAAAGTTGTTGTAAAAAAATCATACTAATATTTTTTCAACTTTTTAGAGCTAATACTTAATTAATCATATGTTAATTTGTCGCTCAGTTTTGCATGTGAGAGGAGGATTCTTAACTGCTCCAAAAGTACAGTCTAACCCAAGGTCACAAGGTTGCTAGGTTGGTGCTATATTCTCGAGAATATAATACCCAGTGTATCCACACAAAGGCCCTGTTCTTTTCTCCAACAAAAATTGGATAAACTTTTTGATAAAAGTGGCACGCTTTTCAAACTGCTAAACAGTGTGTTTCGTGCAAAAACTTTCTATATAAAAGTTGTTCTAAAATATAAGATTAATCTATTTTTTAAGTTTATAATAATTAAAACTCAATTAATCACACGTTATTATCATCTCATTTTGTGTGAAATACTTAAGTTGGGTTCGGAACCCTCACTCCCCGGCACAGAAAACGAAGCAGCGATTAGCACGTGATTAATTAAGTATTTGCTATTTTTTTCAAAAATAGATTAATATGATTTTTTAAGCAACTTTCATATAGAAACTTTTTACAAAAAAAACACACCGTTTAGCAGTTTGAAAAGTATGCGCACGGAAAACGAGGAGAAGGAGTTGGGAACATTTTCTGCCGAACGCAGCCTTAATCTTTATCTTCATCTTCATCTATAGTAGATTCAAACACCACAAAAATAAGTCCATGAATTGCATTGAAATTTTAGAGAGCATGGTGTTAGCCTCGGGGATGTAGGTGCACTTTGGTTTTATGCGGAACCATGCAGAGTTTTTAATAAATTTTCTACATATAAAAAATGCAGCTTGCGAAAACCACATAAGCAATGGTAACAGTCATCATGTTGTACTTCAAATAAATACACCAAATACATATTATATATGAATAATAACACAAAAATGGAAACACAGGCAGGCCGGAGTAGTAAGATGGATCACTGCATGCGTTACGGTTGGAGTATTAATTTGTAAGCAAATACACAGATACATAGCAGGGAAAATGAAAACACGAACACACACTGAGGCAACCGCGATAGTACGACATATGGCCATGGATCCATCTAATTAAGCTGGCTTACTGCATGCTATGCTGATCCATCCCAGTAGACACATAAGTACGCACTACGATTACTTTATTCTTAATTAAGAACACAATGGAAGCAGTAAATTAAATTGTTAAGCTAATTAATACTAGTAGCAGGCAATGCAACAGTAATTAATTTAGTCTAGCCAACTCTGGGGGTTTCAGCGACGGTGGCGGCGCCAAAGATGCGGACGCGGTTGGGGCGCAGATCCCGGGTCATCGGCGCCCCCACCGGCAGCACCACGATGTCGGCGTCGGGCTTGTCCTTGAGGATCGCCGCCTTTGCCTCCTCCATCGCCATCCCCACCACCTCCGGCCACGACCTCTTCGCCGCCTCCTCCTCCGCCGCCGCCGAACGCACACCACCGCCCATTAATTCTCGCCGTCTAGCTAACTAGTTCGTAGCTAGCTTAATTAGCTCTGTAATTAATCTCTCTCTCTCTCTGCACGGCTTGATGTAGAGTTCATCTGGTTGTTGCTGTATTTATAGAGCAAGCATATACATGAACACGTGACACACGACGATCGAGCTGATGATATGTATATATGTCCATCGAGAACTTTGTGTATATTAATCGTAGTAACTATATATCCAACTTGCTCAACAACTTGTGTGTCCATCGATCCAGTCGTTGATAGAAATTAAATTAAGAAGCTAGCTAGCACCTAATCCACATGTTCACGTACGTGAAACACACCAACATTAATTATCTAACTAGCTAGTTATATATATATATATATACGCAGAGTACGTATTGGCCGAATAGGAATTTTGCATGGAGCGGTTGTTAGCCTCGACGGCTTCCTTGGCCTCACCAACGCCTCCACCCGTCACACCACCTCCGCCTCCGCCTTGTGATGCGGTGAAGGGAGGTGAGCCTCCAGGTGGCTGTGAAGGGAGCAGCGCCCACAAGCCGCCAGTCGATAGCCACAATGGATTTCTTGGGTTCACCAACGACACCTCCACCGACGGCAACACCACCAACAGATTCATGGCTGTGGAGCTGGACGCAGTGAAGCAGCGGGTATGCGTCACCGCCGTTGCTATTGCCATTGTCAGACCCTGGGGCCAACGACCCGCCCTCGAGGAACGCCACGAAGTCGCTCAGCGACCGACGGTGCACGCCCGCCGCGATGCCACCAACTCATCGGCCGCCCAAGCTACGTCCCCAGCGCTGGCCTTCGACGTCAATGGCGTCCTATCCACTGCCGCTGTCGCCACTATCGAAGCTCTGCCTCGTTATCGGGTGTGGCGGCGACGAAGCCTCTCAAGGTGGCCACCTCTCCCCCATTTGCCGCCGGCAACCTCCAGAGAAGAGAAGAAAGAAAAGAAAGAAGAGATGTTGGTTCCACTTTTTTTTCTCTCTCATTTACATGTGGGCTCCACATACTTTTTTTTTTACTAGGATACCACGTTAGCGAAACCAGACATCTGTACTGCTCTGGACCTAAATTGTATAGTTTAATTAGGGGTGAAGGTTTCTAGTATTGAGGATAAGGGATGTCAAACAAACTCGGTGTAAAGTTGAGGGGAGACCGGTGAACTTATTCATATTCGTTTTGTTGTTGGGCCCATTATCTACTATACAGGGTAGTGCGCATATGGCCCAGCCCATTAATCACATCCAAGCACTTTACAATTAATTTTTGGGCCTTATTCCAACCAAAAGCCGCTTCATCACCCTGTACTATATATAGTACTAATAATTGTCCCCCTGAAATATATGGTGATCGACTTGTTGCCTATGGCAAAAATACTTCTAATTTTCGCTGAATATATATTAACATGCATGCCTGCTTCCATAAGATGGGTGAGTTGTTATTAGATCAGTTCAACCCAACCAATTAAAGTAGCACAAATATAGCTGTTGAGCACCAATTTATCAAATGCCTAAAATGCTATATATATTAATGTGCCTTAGCTCGCCTTTTTTTTAAAAAAAAAAGAGAGAAAAATCTGGCAAGAGAGCTGCCGATTCAATTAAGAACAAAAGTAATCGCCTTTTCAGTTTTTTGACACAGTCCAGGAAACCACGTACACATATATGCAAGGGAGAGTTGAAAGCTTGGCTAAGAAATTAATTAAAAAACGACATTCCCTTTCCTCTCGTCTAAAATACTATCTTCACAAAAATTAGCCTTGCAAATTAATTAATCACTAATTAAAATTAATTAATGTGATTGGCATGCATGTCTAGACTAATGCAAAACCGCGTGTGACATGTTTCATAAAGTTTGGTAGAGGTGTTTGTGTTGGTACCATCGATCGATCAGAATTGAATACCATCACAATTCACAAGTACTATACGTTCTTCATCATCTTGTCATGCATGTATGACTCACTTTAGAGTTAGGATTTGGCCAACCAAAATCTTAAGTACTCGTAATATTTAAGTCACACTAAATAATTAATTATTAGTTGGCAGCAGCACCAAAGCTAGCTTCAGATCAGAGGGATCGATATGAGGCGTACGTGTGGGATGAGTTGCCATGTTTGACTAATCAAATTAAACCCTCAATTAAGTCCATGTCACTACTACGTGCGTGTTTATCTCTTCACCTCCAATGCAAGCTAATTAAGCTAGCTATCTGCTGGTAGTTGCTAATATATATAAGTAGTTAACCCATGAGCTGCATATACCATCATTTTTAGTGAAAAAAATATGTATATAACCATTTAGTTAATCAGTGACAGAGCCAACTACACCGTCAAGCCCGAATGACGACTAAATGGTGATTCATAGTATGATCGACCAATTTTTATGAATGTTAATGATGGTCGATCGATAGTGGAGGTGGTAGCGGCGGAGCCTAGGCAGCCATCTCGGTTGTTCATGGACACTACAAGATAATTGAGCTATCGCACCCAATTTATTGCAACGAAAAATAATTCGTGGCAATATATTGTACTATCGCAATGATAATTTTTCTTGGCAAAAAAACTATACTTTGTTGCAATGATTTACAATCGTTGTTTTATTCAATATTTTTGTTGCAATAGGAAATGAGCTACGCCACAAAAATATATATTATTGCAAAAGAACATGTTCTATCGCCACAAATTTAATTTTTGTGGCAATTTGGATAAGTACATGGTACTTTCACTAATTTCTATTGCCATGATCAACAAATTCGTTGCGATAAAAAATTTATCATCTCATAATTTAGCTTATTCTTTCATATGGACACGGAGATAGGACAAATTTGTTATGAAATTTTATACCTCTCGATGAGATCTTACAACTTATAATTTTTCATTTGAAATTTTTTAAACTTCAAATTCATGATTCAAATCTCAGTTAAGCTGTCTCAAATGGAATTATATGCATTTAAACAAAATTGAATGCGTAGTGTGAGCTTGGTCATGGAGAAGCGCGCGTGAGGGGAGAGATTCTTGGGTTCGAATCCTAGCCATGACAAGATATCAAAAGAAAATAGTTATGATGATAAAATAATATTGAAATATTTAATTTGGTACGTAGAACTAATGCCACACATGGAGTGGTGGCAATAATTATTTATTGCAACGATGTGAAGTGTTGCAATATATATTTTTTTGCCACATACATTTTATGGCAATAACAAAATTTATTACAACTAAATAAAAATCGTTGCAATAACCTATTACCACGCCAATTTCTTACCACGGCTAGCAACGATTCTAAGATTGTGGCAAACATGTATCTATTGCAACAATTTTAGCATTGATGCTACAATTTTTTCGTGGCAATAAATTATTTTTCTAGTAGTGGGAGGTGGTAGCGGCGGAGCCTAGGCAGCCATCTCGGTTGCTCAGAAGCTGCCTCCACCACTTGATATAATATTAAATGTTTTATGGAAAAAATGATAATAAACATATCGATTAAATAGCTCAATATAATTAATTGTGTACATATTGCACACAGTATCAATAAATATATTGGTTACATATACACACAAATCAATAAACAAGGCAATTATAATTGAGATGGATCGTTGACCAGCTGTTATATAGATAGCTACCTCTTGCCCTAGTACGATCAGAGCATAGATAGATGATTAAATAGTAGATGATATGTCATGCATGTGTGTCCCCTGCTAGATAAGTTAAGCTTGCTTTGCTAGCAACTTGGGCTAGCTCCCCAACTACTTATTATGCTGATGACGATCGAATATGTATATATCTCTTTTAGGGAGCATCACGCCTGAATATGTATGTAGATGCCAACTAATTATTCATTTGCAAACAAAATCCACCTAAGGTCATATTAGTTAATTAATTAACAAATTAATAGCCGGCCGGAGAATTATTTTTAAAATAGGCTGCACAGATACATAACAAAAGAATTAAAGAAAGGCACCGGAGACACAGGTAGCTAAAGTTATACTTGTAACATGCATGATCGATGTCATAGAATATCACGAGCGGATCAAGAGAAATCATCTATCACCAAACTAAACCACATAGAAACAATCTGCCTTCACATTGTTACCCAATAACACCTAAATAGAACCTCTAATTGTAGAAATATAAATGATGTAGTTTTATAAGAGAAAAATAATAATATATAATAATAATAATAATAATAATAATAATAATAATAATAATCCAAATGCTAAAGAAAATAAGTGAACCTCTGACACTGGAAATATAGATGATAGTTCATAAGAGAAAAACTAACAAAAGATCAGATCCAAAATGCTAAAATAATTTGAGGTGATTGTGGCAAAACAAAAACTAAAAATAATTGAGATGATATGTATGTGCGCGACTTCAAAGAGAAAGAAAGGCAATTCACACTATAGATAAATGACCAAAATGTTAAAAACAATTAAGATTATGTAAGGTAATAGTAACTACATTAAGCAATGTAGATTAACTTTATAATTATAAATTAACTAACAAGAGTGTTTTCCATTCACATCCATCGTACTCCCTCCGTTTCATATTATAAGTTGTTTTAATTTTTTCTAGTATAATACCTTTAAGTTTGACTAATTTTATAAAAAAAATTAGCAAACGCTACAATACCAAATTAGTTTTATTAAATCTAATAACATTGAGATATTTTGATAATATGTTTGTTTTATGTTAAAAAGCACTACTATATTATTTTTTATTACACTTGATCAAACTTTAAAAAGGTTTGGTTAGAAAACAAAGCAAACGTTTTATAATATAAAACATAGTGACAAGTTAAGATTCAGTCAAAGGGTATATTACAAGCTGAAAGTAGAAATCATATCAATCGGTAAGAATCATCGAAATTAATAACCATATAAATTAAACTACCCGCGGAAAAAAGTCTTTGAAGAAGAAAAAATCATCCATGAATTGAGCTGCCAATAATTGTATGGTACTCATATCCATGTTCATCGATGAACCCTGAGCTAAGTATAATATTAAGCCAACCAGGTCAGTCCACATGCGAGCTTAAATGTGGCTAATTAAGCATGCATAAATATATCCTTGTACTATATGATATGCACATGCAATGTATGTTGCTAGCTAGCTAGTTTTCCTCCAATCAAGGAGTGGCCAGGAAGCTAATTTAGCTTTGATCGAGTAATACTATTAATGAGTTGCTAGCTTCATCTAGAGCGCCAAAACATATTTGTCTTGTATACAGTTAATTACTCTTCATTAAATAAGCTGTCCTACCTTAACCTCGATCCTCTTGTACTAGTTGTACTCCATGTATCTGAATCAAAACAAGACACGTAGGCAAATTTAAGAAAGAAAAGGTTAATTAATCCTATAATCGTTAGAGTACTATAGGTGAATGGAAGAGTAGGTTAATTTTGAGCCGTGTCAACGCGCGTTAAGTTTGGCCGCGCCGATCATAAGCCATGATATACAAACAATCAATCGTCGACCAGAACAGCGAACTCGTAACCATTAATTAATTAATTCGCAGATTAATTAAGGCCCTTTCAGATCCTCCAAAAAATGGCAAAAACTAAGCACTTTTTGCCATTTTGGATCTAAACACTAGTAGCCAAAACTTGACAATTTGGCATTGGCATTTGCTAGTCCAACTAGCAAATTGTGCCAAAAAGTGCTTTGGGACCACTCCTCTCCTTTCTCTCTCTCACTTTAGTGCTAGAATGTAAAAGTTTAGATGCATCTAAACACCAACTAGTATTTTGCAATACAAAACTTTTGCCACCAAAACTTTTGCCATTTGCCATTTACTATTCCAAATGGATCTAAACAGGCCCTATGTGGGTTCTTTTCGGTCTTCGGTTAGTTTGACCTGCCTATAGCTGCTAGTAGCTAGCTCCACGAGTATTTGTTTTTCCTTCAAGAAAATTAAGTGGATACAATTCATTGGTAACTACATTTATCGCAAGTTTTTAACATTGTAAAAATACTATCAGTAAAAACTAAATAAAAGGGCGTGCGAGGAGACGCCGACAAATGTCTATAAAAGGGCACCAACAAATAGCCCAGCTGTTCTAAAAAAAAAAAGAAGAAATATCCCAGCCTTAATATTGGTGGTGCCACCTGTCCAAGAGATTTGGTGGAAATGGGCATAGGATTCCTACTACCGCAATACTCCCATTTCAATTATAAACCAAATTTTCGGGTGGAACATCTTCTAATAAATAATTAATCTCCTTTATTCCTTCCTGTCCCCTAAAAAAAACCACGAGACACTTCTCCCTTTTAATTGCAACCGTTCCATTCACACTACTTGTACTACTCCTGCTTTCTCTTTTGCTGCCCAACCCGTTGACCGTTTATGAAATCCACCAAAGCTAAAAGAAAATAGAGTGTACAGAAACCAAATAAAAAAGGTCAGGAAAAGCTAGCTAAAAGAGCAATTTAAATTGTTACAATTACTAAAAAAAAAGAAAAATGCTAATAATAATATTACTGTAGTAGTATGAATGCCAAAGTAAGGTGGGTGTGTAATAAGCAGGTATTATCAGCAGTTAATACTTTCACGGGGTACGGCCGTACTCTCCTCCTACCACACGTTGAGCCAGTCAGTGATTGGTGGTGGGACCCGCGATGGCAGTGGGCCATACAATGGTTGGAGGGTATTTATGTAAATCCGCGCGTGGAGACAGCGATGACGGACATGGCTGGTCGTCGGCGATTCCAACGGCGCGTGATGGCGGTGCGGGGTGGGCTCCGCCGGCGAGGCGGGCGACGACGGCGTCGTGGTGAGTGCAGCTCAGCTCAGCTTTTGCCGTTGCGATGGGTGCCGCGTGGCGGTGGGTTTGGTTGACGACGACTTGTCCTCATCATGACTTGACAAAAAAAGGCTCCTCTGTTATTCAGGAAAAAAAAAAAACAAAATTTAAATTTTAAACTTAATTTTTACATGATTATTGAGATATTTTCAACGTAGGTTTTTCAGCATTAGTTTTTAAGTCACTGAAAAATATATATAATAATGTTTTATATATAAATTTTATTTTATTCTCTAATAAGCTGTTTTGGTTTATTAGAAAAAAGCTAAACGACAGGCCAGAAGCTTAGCTGTTTGCTCTAGCTGTGTCCAGCTTACTGCTGGCGCTGATGTCCATTTCTCATGGTTAATGCTTGCTTTTTCTCCTCCCTTTGGAAACATGCCACCAGTCCGGTCAGTCAAACGTTTTCGTCGAGATGTGCACGTGCATTCATTCCGAACATACCGCGAAATTTCATACTGCTACTACAAACAGACGATAATTACTACTCCTAGGTTAATTCATAGTACTATTTTTTTTCTAAAAAGAATCGAATTTGGTTGGCAGGACTAATTTTATGGATTTTTTTAATCATTTTGTTTTACCATAATAACCCAAAATTCAATCATTTCGGACTGTACTCTCTCCGTTTATCAAAAAAACCAACTAGTACCGGATGTGACACATTTTAGTATACGAATCTGAACATACATATTCATCTTATGGAATATGTCATATCCGGTCTTAGATTCGTTTTTTATAAGATGGAAGCTAGGCAGAGCAATTTTGGAATGAAGATAGTAAGTAAAAGTTGTTCAAAACTTTTTAAAAAAAGGTTAAATCTTTAAATCAGATGCTATGCTAATCAGGCAATCTCGTGTTTGAAATTTGCAAAAAAGGGGCAAAATTAAAATAACAAGAAGAGAGGGAGGAGAGAGGAAATGAGGAAATGCGCTGTGTTTGGGTTGGGAGATAACGGCGTGAGGAAGCAAGCAAGTTGCCAACTTGGAACCAACCCCCAACACAAAGCTCTCTCTTCTCGTTTTTCCACTCTTCTTCCTCCTCGCGACGCGTTTCCTCTCCTCTCCTCTCCTCTTCTTCTCCTCTCCTCCGCCCAATCTCTCCACCACCACGCCGCTCTTCCTCTTCTCCTGCTGCTGCTGCGGCCGCGCGCCGAGCCCTGGCAACCAACCCCCTTCACCACCACCGCCTGTAGAGGAGTGAGGTCAACAACACCGGAACCAAACACAAATCCATCCCTCTTGCGCTGGTTTCCGGGGCAGATCTGAGACACACCAAACAAAAAGGTCTCCATCGATGGCTTCTTCTTCCCCTTCCTCTTCCTCCTCCCCCACTTCCGCCGCCGGTGCTGCGCCGACGGCGGCCTCCTCCTACTGGTGTACAGCTGCGACCGCTTCGTGCGCGCCCCCGCCCCCCACGACGACTCCGCCGTCGCCCCCGGACTGCGGCGGCGGCTTCCTCGAGGAGATGAGCGCGCCCCCGCCGCGCCCGCCTACCTCCGCCGCCGCCGCGCGCACCACGCCAACGACTGCGCCTGCGCCGCACGCGCCGCGCGCGGCGGCGGCGGCGGCCGGCGAACCGCTCGCCGTTCAACCCCGTCATCGTGCTTCGCCGCTCCCCCGCCGCCGCCGGGCGACGACGACTCCCTCGCCGCTGCCACCAGCTTCGAGCTCTTCTACGACGACGGGCGCGGGCTCCGGCCTCCGCCCCCTCCCGAGACCATGTCGGACTTCCTCATGGGCTCCGGCTTCGAGCGCCTCCTCGACCAGCTCACCCAAATCGAGGCCGGCGGCCTCGCCCGCGCCAGGGAGAACCCGCCGCGCCTCCAAGGCCTCCGTCGAGTCCATGCCCACCGTCACCATCGCCGCCTCCCACGTCGGCGCAGACTCCACTGCGCCGTCTGCAAGGAGCCCTTCGAGCTCGGCGACGAGGCCAGGGAAGATGCCCTGCAGCCACATCTACCACCAGGACTGCATCCTCCATGGCTCGCGCTCCGCAACTCCTGCCCGGTCTGCCGCACGAGATGCCCACGATGCCGCCCGCCGCGGCCCAGCAATGCCGCCACAGAGGAGGAGACGCGTCGGCCTCCACCATCTGGAGGCTGCCCGGAGGCGGCTTTCGCCGTCGGTAGGTTCGCCGGAGGAGGAGGCTGAGAGAGGGAGCTTCCAGTTGTGTACACCGAGATGGATGGAGGGTTCAACAACGGCGGGCGCCGAGGAGGATCTCCTGGGGTTCAAGGCAGAGCCGATCGACGGAGAGGAGTCCATTAGGCGCATCTCCGCCAATGTGTTCTCGTGCTTTGGTCGCAGCCATTCGTCGAATTCTCGAGGCCTCGTCTTCGCATTCGAGGCCGGAGTTGAACGGTGCGTCTGACCGGAGCGCCTGTCGCCATGGCTCAAGAAGCCGGAGCACGAGCTGGAGGCTCGAAGATGGCCATGCCGACGCCATGGTGCAAGATAGGCTCAACTGAAGTAAGAAGGCCGTCGATTGTTTCCATTCGCGCATATTGTATTTAAGAGGGAAAGAAATTTGTAGTAGAACAGAATGAGAATTGGTGTTGTACATAGGAGCAGCATCACATCTACTAGTAGATGATAACTTGCAGGAAGAAGGTGCCCACGATGGTGATTCTGAAATGAGCATTTGTTGTTTAGAGTGATGAATTTGCTCTTGCTGGTAGCAAATGTCGCTTGGAAATTCTTGATTCATTCAAATTCATTGTGGCGATGATCTTTGCACTGTGAGAACGGAATGAATGAAACCATTTTGATGTTTGCAGTCTTGCAGGATTCAATAAAAAATCTTGTTCCAGAAAATCTCTTGGGCCTCTTGAATTTCGACTATTCATCAGCTTTCTGTTGAAATGCAGAGGTCTCTGGCTTGATAGTTTCTGGAGGATTGCTATCATGCTATGTTATCACCTCTATAATTGGTTTGGTGATCATATTTCCTGGATCCAGTTTTTGTCACGTCTTTGCTTCATTTGTCTGAACCAAAGAACTTCAGTTTCACGAAATCAACCACTGTAATTTGTCTGTAGCCTTTCTCATGTAGCAGATATTTTAGTATACTTCCTTTTTCCTTGACTTATCTGAGACAAGATTTTTACACATCATTGTCCTGATGTCAACATAGAAAGTTGCAGGCACATGGAATTACTCTGTCCTGTACTGCATTTGAGTTCCTTTCCTGCATCTGAGCTACTATCTCATATGTGTTGTTGCAGTAAAAGCTTGGCTTGTACATTCTCCCATGGTTGACTACCTTCTGCAGTAAAATTTGCCTTCCTTGAAAACCTTACCTTGTAGTAGTCCTTTGAATAGTTTATGACAGCCTGTTGTAACAACTATTTCATTTGGTTAACCAACCAAGAAATGCTCCTTTCATGGCATGGCCCATATACAGGCATAATGCCACTACTAAACTGAAACGATTCCTTCTTCCTTTTTTTTTTTGTTTGTACAAATTGCAGTGTATTGATATGCATGTACTGGTACGTAGGTTAGGGTCCAATGATTAGCCCTGCCCTTATCCTGCCACTGATGTCTGTTTTTGTAGTTGAGCTGCAACTGCATGCGAGGCAGGGTTTGGTCCAAGTTGAGGTTACGATTGCTAATTTCTGTTCAGTCTGTCTGCCAGAATACACAGGCAAGTATTGGCACAGTATCTTGATGCCATCATCTTGTCCCTGAACAAGTTTTATGGCTTTGTTTTGTACGGACTGTGATGTTGAAACGGAAGAAAAAGGTGTCTCTGCTTTGCTCTTTTTACTCGAGTGGAAGTCATTGTTCTGTGATGAGAAGAGATCAAGCAAGTGGTGGTAGCATCTGAATTTCCACGTTTCAAGATTCTTTCCTGGGGTGACATGGACATGCTTGTTTGCCAGTTGTTACAAAACCACACTGGTGACACTCGGTGGATGTCCATTGAGTTGAGCAAAGGGCAAAGTTTGGTTCCATTCACTGAGCAAGCAAAATTGTTGTGATGAACATGTGGAAAATACTGCTATATTTCGTGGTTCTTGTGTAGATCTTTGCTCAGGAATTTCAGAGAACCTTGAAAACGACCCACCTTTGGAGCATTTTCAGAAAACTTGTTTCGGATTGTTGAGAGAAGGCTTGGTCTGTTTGGGCATGCTTGGAATCAACTAGACATGTTGCTTTCACGCATGACACATGCAATTGATTGCATAGTCCTAGCCTTGATCGTTTGCTCTGGTTTTTATTCTCTTTTCTTTATCTCCCATTTCCTTAAATGCAGTTTAGTGCAGCTCCAAGCCTCCAAATGATAAAGTTACTTCTGCCCCGACTCGGTAAACCAACTCCTTTTAACTCCCTTTGGGAAAAGGTCCTGTTTAGTTTTTTTAATATTTTTTTACATGGGGGATTTTTTTTTTTCTTTTCCCCCCTGATTTTTTCCTTTTTACTTTTAGGGGTGGGCGCTGAAAGTTTTTTTTATTAAAAAAAAAAAAAAAAAACCGGGCCCAAAAAAAAAAGGGGCGGGGCCAAAAACCAGCGGGTTTTTAGGGGGGGGGGGGAAAAAAAAAAAAAGGTTTTTTTTTTTTTTTCTCAAAATTTTTTTTTTTTTTTTTTTTTTTTTTTTTTCTTTTTTCCCTTTGCGTGTGTTGGAACATCTCCTGCGCATTGTCCAGATCTCGAGTCTT
>CM020182.1:657960-670820 GCA_009805545.1 Oryza longistaminata
TACGAACAGAAAATACTTTCAAAACTCAGCTTGCTTCAGAACTTGCCCAGTAGCTACTTCAGTATTAAAGAGCGACTTAGACGCTGCCTCAATTGATAGCCTCGCCTTTTAACGCCACTTGGATTTAATTTATTTTTGTAAAAGCGCTTGCTAATTTCTATCTCCCCAAATCCATGCCAGGTAATCTTACCTCTTTTGCGTTTTAACATCTATTAAATTTCCGGCCAGACTCCTGCACACGTCGTTTTCCTCAAAAAAAAAAATGCATGCTTAATGAATGCTAAATAGATTTATATATGTCTAGATTCAATTAACATCAATATGAATGCTGACAGAAATGCTAGAATGACTTCACATTATATAACGAGGCGAGTAATTTGATATTGGTATAGTGTGACATTAGAGCTAGCTAGTTAGACTATACTTAATTGATCTTGCCCTGCTAATAGTCGTATCTGCTATTGTACCTTCTCTAAGTTGATTTTCTTTTTCGTGTGATGGGTGCTGTGTTTGCAAGAGTTAATGCCCTTCGCCAACACTCCCCTCTCGTTTTCCGGCCGTGCCCCCCCACGTTTTTCAACTGTTTTAAAAATTGGCTGTGTTATTGCAAAAATTCTATACAAAAGTTGTTAATAAAATTATATTGATCATTTTTAAAAAAATTAGCTAATATTATAATTAATCACGTGTTAATGGACCGCCCAGGCTATTTTCGAGTGTATGGGAGATGCGTTCAGCACCCACCTACCTCATCTTCTAGTCGTTGCGGCGCGTGCCGCCAATACCTCTCTCTGTAAGCCGCGTCGAATCCCATCTGCTGGCAATGCGCGTCGATCGCAGATTAATAAACCTTAGCTTCTAGTCTCGCTTCTTGTCTCGCGGCGCCCTTAAATTTTCTTGTTAGATCTTTTGCTTTACCTTGCTTAATAAATGTTGCCTGTAGGCTTCCACGGTAGGTAGCCACTCAGCCCAAATCCTGAGGGGACTCTCAGCAATCCGGGGAGCAGAAAATTGGCCCTTGCATCTGAACAGAGGCCGAAGCAAACGCGTCGCCGGCGCGGTCATGGACGACGACCGGCGATGCCCTTCCTTGCCGGTTGCCGACCTCCCGCGCGTCGGAATCTGCGTAACGCCCCGGATTCGTCTTCAGTTCCCTGCGCATTCTGGACGGTTCCTCATATCGATGGTTTTTATTCTGCGCAAATTCTCAGCCGCTATCGCGTTCGAGGTTACCGCGTCCGTGCGCAGGATATTTTGTGTTTTTTTTTTTTTTTTTTTCCAGTGCTTTCTTAGGTCGTGACTCATCCTTCTTGCCATGTTCATCTGGTTCCAAATTCGGCACAAGAAAAACAAAGCTAAGCATAGCAATGCATCAGCTTTCAGGTTGCCCACGGCTACCAGTGCGCCGTGCAGAATTTCTTCGGTTGAACAAATAGCAGTAAAATTACGACAAGGGTCTAACCGCACTGCGATCATCTGATTGTTTTTTAATTTAGATATTTTCATCAAGATTTAGGCGAATGCCAATCTTTGTCATATAGGCAATCGTAACATATGAGCTAGCATGAACTGCACCCTGAAGACAATAAATTAGTGCCTATGGGCATATCATGGGATAATTCTGCTACACATTCCTACTCAAAATTTATAAGAAAGGAAAAGATTTATCAATATGCGCAAACTGGACGTCATAAAGCGTTGAAGCGAACTGGGAGGTGAATTACAGATTACATCTATTATAGCAAATGCCAGTTTCAAAGTAAAAGCGACACCGGTTCCTTGTTCCTTAATAGAATCACTTATCTGAAGCACCCAAAACAACCAGCCAACAAACTTAACAGGTCCCGATGGGTATAAGAAAGCCAATTGTTCTCAGGTACATGCTGACCAACAGCTCCAATAACTAAGCAACTACTCGAAGAGATACAATTTGCAAGAGGCCCACCAACCTCAAAGATCATTACAGAAGCGAAAAAAGCCAAACAATGCACCCACATGAGTAGCTCTGCGAACATGCTGCATTGTCTGCCTGCATTTCTCTCTCAATCCAGTCAGCCTTTGCAGAGTTCTGTGTGCAGCATGAGCAGCCAGAGTTTTTTCAGGCGTCCGAAGCGCGCGTTTCTAATTGCCCCAGGCAGGGACACTCTCACCCCTGGATAGAGGACACAAGTATACAAGACCGTTCTAAATGACGGGAAGATGCAGCCAATTTCTAGTAATTTGTGATCTCGGTCCGGGTTTTTGATGAGGTGACATCAGGGCATGATGCTTCAGCACAAGCATCTCAGGCCGTAGCGGAAGCCCTTGCAATCAAGAACCAATGCTTTGTGACCATGGTATATGCTTCGAGTCTTAGAACTAAGCTGAGGCCTCTCTCAAGCGCTGAAGCCAGAGTACCTATTCATATCTATCCCAAGATAGCATCCAACTCTAATGCCTTAGACAAGTGAGCTTATGCTGTACCAGTGATAACGAAATAGTTGGGTAGTCGAGGTCCTCTGCCTTGGCTCCATTGCCCCTCTGATAATTAACTTGCTGCCCGCAGTTCTTTGGACTTTGCGCCTGACTTCCTCAAAGCAAAGTGCCCTCATTCTTCATCCATTGCCCAGAGATAAGCAAGCTGGAAAGCAAGCTGCATGTTTGACAGGGCACCATCTATTCGTAGTCAAAAAGCCTTTGCACAATCAGTATAACTATAGTGTCAATACCATACACGTCTAATGTTCAACAATTTACTCAGCTGCCTCTCAGCCAAGTCGCTTGCTGCGCTTGCATTGCGTCTCAAGGTGAGTTCCTCCAATATTGGACAGAATTTTAGGGAACGCCGCGGTGCTTGCCATTCCTACGAAATACTTGCGCAACCTTGACTGTGTTCATCAGCATTATCTATCGGCTATCAGGCTGCCCGTTAGCTTCTTGACATTCTTTAGCATTCCTTTTGACTAGCGATGCTTCTTCATATTTTGCACGTTTGTCTTGCATGCTCGAAAGGTGAATAGGCAGATTAGACAGGCTTTCAACTGATTGTTGGGATAGCTGTCTTGACCTTGGTGCCCGCCAAGCCCGATTTGTAACGCTAAGGTTGAACAAATCCTATGATCTGGCCACTTCAGTGATTTCTGAGTCTGAAGCTCGAGTGAACTGTAAGATAGTTGATATCTGACAAAATTGCAGCACGACAGCCATATAAGCTGGAGGCTGACCCCCCCCCCCTTGCCTCCAATGATACTAGCGCCCGTTCGCAGACGTGCGAAATGTTAAGTTTTAGCTACATCATGTTTTCCCATCCACAACGTATGAACAGACGGCGGAACATCCCTTTCCATTTCTATCTCTATCGTGCATAATCATTTGAAAAGCCCAAATTTTCTCCTCTTTTATTTGCATAGAAAGTCCCAGGTTTCGCCGCCACAGATCATGCCCCATCTTTACAGCCTACTAGCCCTGCCCTAGCATCATCATTTTCCACAACATCCGCAATATTCCTTTGGATTAGTTCCCTAAGATATTCTGCTCAGCCCACACTGCCTCTGGCGGGCTCGTGCTATGTGTTTATCGCCTGCAAACCTTCTGCAACCCACAGCCAGATGAGGAGGGTATCTCGTGCAAAACAGAATGCATCTTCAGGGAATAGGCCTACTAAGTAACAAGCAAACAATTTCTAAGATGGCCAGGTAATCACGCGTAGCTTAGATTAGAATTGCTCGCTATATGATCATTGGTCACTAGCTCGTCTCCAAGTTGCTTGTACGTTTCACATTCCAAACCTACTTAAATACTCTCGATGCGTTTTCTTCATCGTGTTATTAGAACGTACATATTATATAGTGTATGCGATAGCTCTATATGATGCTTAATATGCATGACGATTGCCCAGCCAGCTGGCTAATGGCTCTTGTCGCACCCTTGTCCTACGTATATTGCCTGAGCCAACTTCTAAGCATCCTGTGCGGATTGATATCAGATATTTGTTAGCACGGTATACGTGGCTACATGACTGGTGTGGTCTAGCAGCTGTGTTGACCCATGCCGCTTATTAGTGGAAAGGTCGTCTTTTTGCCGAAGAACGAGATCCAAAGTGCCGATCATTGTGCTCCTAAGATTGCGATGTTGAGTTGAAGTCCGCGAGTTGGATACACATTGTGGTGGCTATGCAAGAGTGCCACATCGTTCCTGTCTTGTTGTGATGATTATCGCGACTTGTTTAGGCAGCTTAGGAATCGACATCCTCTATCACCCCCTGAGTGTATGCTTCCCGGTTTCCAAACGTCATCCAAGCACAACCAGCAAATTATTCCTATCCTTTAGCCTTTCCATTTATCTATATTTTTCAAGCTCTACGCAGGCCCCGTCCAAATCTGATAAAATTTGTCTGTTTAGTCGGCCAGTACCCAATTAAGTGGGTGGATGGCGTCGTTCGACAAACACCTAATCTTCCTAAGCAATTTCTCAGTAGATCAACGCACCCATTATATGTCCTAGCTGACACGTACAATCCAAAAAAGCCCCATCAAATTGATCTTTCCCGCCCCTCATACACATGTGATTGACCAGAGCAGCGTTTTGCCCAATCCACCCATACCAGATACCGCTTCATCACTGTGTTACCTTTGCCCCTCACAACAAAAGGAGTACAACCATTCAGTCAGCAGCTTCCTAGTGGCCCTTCAATCCCCACTAGATTAATCTTGCCCCTGCCAGCCGAGGCCCAGCTTCTTGAGAACTGTTTTTCCATTTCAAAAATAAGAAGCGCAGCTTAGGAATAAGGTCCAGCGCTGCCTGCAGCCACCGTTCTTCGCTTCCCAGCATTTTCAATCATTTTCTCTATCTGGATAATCTCTTCCGCCATTTCACTGAAAACTGTGACATATTTCTTTTTAGTGAAATCCTTTCATGGAACTTAGTCCTTCTTTCAACAAAGAGCATGGTATGAATATTTACCATTACATCCCTGAACATGTGGGCCAGCGGCCCCGCACACTCTAACAATCCAACCCTTGGACAACCTCATCGCCGTGCGGATGTGTTGTACTCATCTTTTATACATTGCTCATTGTCTCCAGTTCCTTCTTTATTTCATCAACCTTCATGTCGTCGTAGCTTCCTTCAGATTTGCAACTTTTTCAGATAGCTTGCGCTATAGCAGCATTTGTGGCTTCCCTCCACTAAAACGTGCAACCAAATCTTTGAGAACGGCAAGGATTACAGCCTCCATGTCAGCTGAACAAAGGTGAATATACTGTTCATTTACATATGAATGAAAGTAACAAACTAAAGTAACACTAGCCCCACAGCCCAGAGGATCGCATTTCATGCTAGATTAGCCAACAAGTTTATGAAAAGCAAAAACTATGCTTCGAGTCAGTTTTTCAGTTCATCATGTGTGGAGTTCCTATAGTTTCAGCTTCATTCAGCCTACACGATGCTTGAGCTTTTTTATTTTGATCCCCCTCTTGTTCTCTTACTTCTGTTGCTTGCGTGAGGTGGTAGTCTCAACATAAAAAAAAAAATTATAATCATTAACTCTCTGATAAAACTTGTACATATAAATGACCATAAGCCCGGAGATGCAATAGAAGTGGGCCCCCACTGCCAAGATTTGGCCGCCCTGCTGTTCCTAATTTTGTGGCGATTTTAGCTGGCCGTGCATCGACCTAGGCCTGCTTATATGCGAGTGCGATTCTATGAACATACAGCCAAAATGGCATGCTGGCACTGCCTTCAAAAGCGGTCCAATTTCTGGGGTTATTTTATGTTTTCCTACAGGTCTATAAGTAGAAAATACTAGGTGAAACCCCGCGCATTGCCGCAGCGGGAATTTAGTAGCGGTACCTGCGGGAATTAGTATGATAACAAAAAAAAAAACGTTGATAAGATAGCTACATAACATTAGATTAAGTAAATTAATGTTGCTTTAGGATAATTTTAAATTTAAATAGTAAATGATAGAATGGTTGATTCAACCGTAGTAAAACTAAAGTGTGAGTTCTTTGACTTCTATGAAGAAGAAAAGATAGGCGATGAATAGTTTACAGACCGCTAGATTAATCAGTTAAGGCCAAAACAATTGATTAGATATGATATATAGAGGAAAAAATGAGCAAAGAATAATTTGGATCATTAGATTAATCAGTTTAAGCATTAACTAAGTGAGATGAACCCACCTATAAGCTATACAGGATACATTAAAAATAATAAAATATATATTGAAACTCATTATGTTGAATCATGCTTGCGAATGATAATTTTACCACATGCTTTGCTATTGAGAAGCCCTCTTAAAATTCATAAAAACTATAAAGATACGTATAGCACATGTTGCCGGATGATGTTTAAAAGCTGCATGATTGTTAGTGGAATGATGATGGCCGACATCTTTGCATGTTTAAGCCTTAAGGAGTGTCAGCTGGGAGATAACTTATATATAATATAGAATTAGGAATGCAAACCGGCTCAATTGCCATGAAGCATCCCACTGTAGAACCTGTTTAGTTTACCAGTATTCTGGCATCACTTACTGTCACGGATGGTTTTGCCCGTTTTATGTGCTCACTTTATTACACAGCTTGGTTCAATGTTTCTTTGTTACGCCTGCGAGGCCTAGCTACTTACGTTCCCAGTCTTCCAGGCTTGATTGCGTCCTTGCAATCACCTATGCCTTTCTTTGCAGGATGACTTTATCTGGTTGTACTCAATGCCTTTACAGTCTTTCATCTTATCTAAACAAGCGGAATTGTTTGCACAATGCCTGTTTCTTTAGAAACTACTTAATGTTTTTTCTTTCATATCTATAAAGATGTCTTTAGCGATTTTGAATTATTCACATATATGGATGCATGCTGTGCTGTATATAATAAACTAAGAAGGTGGCCCAACCAAAATAGAACAAAACAATTACATGCTACACACGCACCAGGTGAACGTTTATATTTGCAAAGGTTATTCCCTCCATTAAAGAATATTAAGCCCATAACCACCATTTTAACCTAAAGCCCAAGAAAAATTATTCATCATCTCCATTGTTATAATCATTCTTATAAATTCAGCTGAGCTACAATGCATACCAAAAATAGAATTCGAGATTTAGAAGCAAAGTGTAAAAAAACTATAATAATTTAGTGCGAGCAAGGTGACTGTGATTACATGCATGCAATGCACGCTCTTATATTTATGACAAAACATGTAAGAAAAATAGTTATGCCTTTTTATTTTGCAACTAGAGGAAGTAAGAATTATAGTTTGCTTTTGTCATTCAAAATTTGTCTTATGCAGTTAGGGAACTAAAGACAAACAATGCTCCTATTTAAAATGATTTTAGGGATTCTATTTTTTAAGAAAAATAACTTCGCAAAAAAGTTTCATCTACTCTTTGAATTAGAACATAGATTAAGTTTAACGACTTTTGCATCAACAGTATAAATATTAAACTATGTGAACTAATATCATGCATATCATTGTACACATACTGACATACCGTGCCCAAATTATGGCTACAACGCCCAAAAATTGCAGCGAGATCAAAGACCTTGAATCTCACTCCTGAAGGCACATGACAAACATAAATTAAGGCGTAAACTAGAAGTTGGATTTTTTCTCCTATATAAAGTTCAAAAATTTCATATTTTCTCCATAGTTCGAAGCAGATCTAGAACTTTAATAAGGGTGTGTGCCTGCCCACACAAATCACCTAGACAATCGAACTGCTTAGGTTAAGAGTTGCCGAAAATCAACATGTCTTGAAGCTTAATATCTTTTGTTGTCAGCAATTTGAATGGTTTTATCTTGAACAATATTTGCATTGCAAATAAGACACTAATTATACTAAAAATTAGATTATATGGATAGTTATACTTATAAAATTTTGAAGTTGTTTTTAATCAGCTTGAAACTGCTGTATCTATCATGCTAGTACCTGCTCTTACTAAAAAATATCAGTTCTGTTCAATACGTTCAATACATTTCATCCAGCAAATAAAAATTTTATATTTTTAAACCATCCATGACTACCTTAAAAAAATTTTGTTTGGACCATTTTTTTAAAAAAAATTCCAAACTTAAGCACATATTCTCTTTCTTACTCGATGCTCTTGTACTTTATCATAATCAAAGGAAAAACCATTTGACTACAACATGAACGTATCAGTGCCATCACCTCAATCACATACAAGATGTAAAGCGCTTTGTCATTATTCTCGGTCACTTACTTACTTGGTTGCTATCCTTCAACTTCACCCATTATCCTGTAAACAGTCAAAGACCATATTTATCAATTTATATCTAACTTATTAGTTTATACTAAGGGCGGTAAACAACAAACCGTTTGCTTCTCCCTCGCCATAATAGACACATGAAGTCTAAGTAATATATTTCTTCGACCAAAACAAGCTTATAGTAAAACACTGTAAATTAATTAGCATATTATCTGTTGGCTCAATATAGTAATGCTATGTGACATAGGAGAATTTTGTTCTCAGCCTTACCCTGTTGTATATACATAAATATAAATTAATTATATTACTTGCTGGCTGTTGATCTCACTTCTTCTCTCTACATCACATCCTTCAATTGTTCTTTATTGTATTAATAAACACCAAATATATCCATTGATGAATTTGATGTCTTCACAATGCAGCGTCATGATCACCCACAGCTACCTTAGGTACGGTGCCTGCCTTTGTCATGCGTGCATAAGGCCCAAAATACGCCGCACGTGCTGTGTTGTGCAGAGAAAAATAGAGAGGTCTTCCGAGGTTTTTGTTTTCTTAACGAAAGATATATATGGTTGTCCAAAATAATAGGTTCACCGGTTTAAGAAAAAAAATGATAGACAAATAAAAATATTTATAATAAGTTAATAATAGATATATGTGTCCAAATCATATGAATGTTAGTGATTCTAACAAGGGATGGAGGGGCCAAAACGTTTTATAACGTGAAATAGATGGAGTATTTCACTAAGTCTATTATTTGTAACACCACCTGAATAGAATGGCTTCCATTTTACCTGTCAACTGTTTTCTCACATCGGTAAATGTATGAAACAGTTTGGCATTTATCTTTAGAGTAAAGTTGTCTAATAGTCCCTCCGTTTAATGTTATAAGACATTTTGACTTTGGTTCTAGTATAATACCTTTAAGTTTGACTAATTTTATAAAAAAAATTAGCAACAGCTACAATACCAAATTAGTTTTATTAAATCTAATAGCATTGCGTATATTTTGATAATATGTTTGTTTTATGTTAAAAGCACTACTATATTATTTTTCTATACACTTGATCAAACTTTAAAAAGATTTGGTTAGAAAACAAAGCAAAACGTTTTATAATATAAAACATAGTGACAAGTTAAGAATTCAGTCAAAGGGTATATTACAAGCTGAAAGTAGAAATCATATCAATCGGTAGAATCATCGAAATTAATAACCATATAAATTAAACTACCCGCGGAAAAAAGTCTTTGAAGAAAAAGAAATCATCCATGAACTAGAGCTGCCAATAATTGTATGGTACTCATATCCATGTTCATCGATGAACCCTGAGCTAAGTATAATATTAAGCCAACCAGGTCAGTCCACATGCGAGCTTAAATGGTGGCTAATTAAGCATGCATAAATATATCCTTGTACTATATGATATGCACATGCATGTATGTTGCTAGCTACTAGCTAGTTTTCCTCCAATCAAGGAGTTGGCCAGGAAGCTAATTTAGCTTTGATCGAGTAATACTATTAATTGAGTTGCTAGCTTCATCTAGAGCGCCAAAACATATTTGTCTTGTATCACAGTTAATTACTCTTCATTAAATAAGCTGTCCTACCTTAACCTCGAACCAGCTAGGAGTAGTTATGTATCTGAATCAAACAAGACACGTAGGCAAAATTAAGAAAGAAAAGGTTAATTAATCCTATAATCGTTAAGAGTACTATAGGTGAATGGAAGAGTAGGTTAATTTTGAGCCGTGTCAACGCGCGTTAAGTTTGGCCGCGCCGATCATAAGCATGAATATACAACAATCAATCGTCGACCAGAACAGCGAACTCGTAACCATTAATTAATTAATTTGCAGATTAATTAAGGCCCTGTTCAGATCCTCCAAAATGGTAAAACTTTTGCCATTTTGAAGCACTTTTTGCCATTTTGGATCTAAACACTAGTAGCAAAACTTGACAATTTGGCATTTGACATTTGCTAGTCCATAGTAGCAAATTGTGCCAAAAAGTGCTTTGGGACCGCTCCCTCTCTCTTTCTCTCTCTCACTTTAGTGCTAAAATGATAAAAGTTTAGGATGCATCTAAACACCAACTAATACTTTTGCAATACCAAAACTTTTGCCATTTGCCATTTGCTATTTCAAATGGATCTAAACAGGCCCTAAGTGGGTTCTTTTCAGTCTTCGGTTAGTTTGACCTGCCTATAGCTGCTAGTAGCTAGCTCCACGAGTATTTGTTTTTTCCTTCAAGAAAATTAAGTGGATACAAATTCATTGGTAACTACCATTTATCGCCAAGTTTTTAAACATTGTAAAAATACTATCAGTAAAAATCTAAAATAAAAGGGCGTGCGAGGAGACGCGACAACATGTCTATAAAAGGGCACCAACAAATAGCCCAGCTGTTCTTAAAAAAAAAAGAAGAAATATCCCAGCCTTAATATTGGTGGTGCCACCTGTCCAAGAGATTTGGTGGAAACGGGCATAGGATTCCTACTACCGCAATACTCCCATTTCAATTATAAACCAAATTTTCGGTGGAACATCTGTCTAATAAATAATTAATCTCCTTTATTCCTTTCTGTCCCCTAAAAAAAACCACGAGACACTTCTCCCTTTTAATTGCAACCGTTCCATTCACACTACTTGTACTACTCCTGCTTTCTCTTTTGCTGCCCAACCCGTTGACCGTTTATGAAATCACCAAACTACTCCAAGCTAAAAGAAAATAGAGTGTACAGAAACCAAATAAAAAAGGTCAGGAAAAGCTAGCTAAAAGAGCAATTTAAATTGTACAATTACCTAAAAAAAAGAAAATGCTAATAATAATATTACTGTAGTAGTATGAATGCAAAGTAAAGGTGGGTGTGTAATAAAGCAGGTATTATCAGCAGTTAATACTTTCACGGGGTACGGCCGTACTCCTCCTCCTACCACACGTTGAGCCAGTCAGTGATTGGTGGTGGGCCCGCGATGGCAGTGGCCCATCTACCCATGGTTGGAGGGTATTATGGTAAATCCGCGCGTGGAGACAGCGATGGACGGACATGGCTGGTCGTCGGCGATCCAACGGCGCGTGATGGCGGTGCGGTGGTGGGCTCCGCCGGCGACGACGGCGTCGTGGTGAGTGCAGCTCAGCTCAGCTTTGCGTCGTAGCGATGGGTTGTCCGCGTGGCGGTGGGTTTGGTTGACGACGACTTGTCCTCACTCATGACTTGACCAAAAAGAAGAGGCTCCATCGGATGGTTTATTCAGCTAAAGAAAAAATCAAAATTTAAATTTTTAAACTTAATTTTGACATTGATTTTAAGGTACTTTCAACGTAGTTTCTTTTCAGCATTAGTTTTTAAGTCACCGAGAACACATATATAAAAATTTTATCTATAAATTTATTTTTATTCTCTAATATGCTGTTTTGGTTTATTAGAAAAAAGCTAAACGACGAGGCTCAGAAGCTTTAGCTATTTAGCTCTAGCTGTGTCCAGCTTACTGCTGGCGCTGATGTCCATTTCTCAAGGTTAATGCTTGCTTTTTCTCCTCCTTTGGAAACAGTCACCCAGTCCGGTCAGTCAAACGTTTTCCGTCGAGATGTGCACGTGCATTCATTCCGAACATACCGCGAAATTTCATACTGCTACTACAAACAGACGATAATTACTACTCCTAGGTTAATTCATAGTACTATTTTTTTTCTAAAAAAGAATCGAACTTTGGTTGCAGGACTAATTTTATGGATTTTTTTAATCATTTTGTTTACCATAATAACCCAAAATTCAATCATTCTGGACTGTACTCTCTCCGTTTCATAAAAAACTAACCTAGTACTGGATGTGACACATTCTAGTACTACGAATCTGGACATATATATTCACCTTACTGGAATATGTCATATCCGATATTAGATTCGTTTTTTATAAGATGGAGCTAGGCAGAGCAATTTTGGAATGAAGATAGTAAGTAAAAGTTGTTCAAAACTATTTTAAAAAAAGGTTAAATCTTTAAATCAGATGCTATGCTAATCAGGCAATCTCGTGTTTGAAATTTGCAAAAGGGGCAAAATTAAATAACAAGAAGAGAGGGAGGAGGGAGGAAATGAGGAAATGCGCGTGGTTTGGGTTGGGGAGGATAACGGCGTGAGGAAGCAAAGCAAGTTGCCAACTTGGAACCAACCCCACAACACAAAGCTCTCTCCTCTTTTTCCACTCTTCTTCCTCCTCGCGACGCGTTTCCTCTCCTCTCCTCTCCTCTTCTTCTCCTCTCCTCCGCCCAATCTCCCACCACCACGACGCTCTTCCTCCTCCTGCTGCTGCTGCGGCCGCGCCGCCGAGCCTCGGCAACCAACCCCCTTCACCACCACCGCCGGTAGAGGAGGTGAGGTCAACAACAACCGGAACCAAACACAAATCCATCCCTTCTTGCGCTGGTTTCTGGGCAGATCTGAGACACACCAAACAAAAAGGTCTCCATCGATGGCTTCTTCTTCCCCTTCCTCCTCCTCCTCCCCCACTTCCGCCGCCGGTGCTGCGCCGACGGCGGCCTCCTCCTACTGGTGCTACAGCTGCGACCGCTTCGTGCGCGCCCCCGCCCCCCACGACGACTCCGCCGTCGCCTGCCCGGACTGCGGCGGCGGCTTCCTCGAGGAGATGAGCG
>CM020182.1:670840-742865 GCA_009805545.1 Oryza longistaminata
CCCCGCCGCCGCCGGCGACGACGACTCTCTCGCCGCCGCCACCAGCTTCGAGCTCTTCTACGACGACGGCGCGGGCTCCGGCCTCCGCCCGCTCCCGGAGACCATGTCGGACTTCCTCATGGGCTCCGGCTTCGAGCGCCTCCTCGACCAGCTCACCCAGATCGAGGCCGGCGGCCTCGCCCGCGCCAGGGAGAACCCGCCGGCCTCCAAGGCCTCCGTCGAGTCCATGCCCACCGTCACCATCGCCGCCTCCCACGTCGGCGCAGACTCCCACTGCGCCGTCTGCAAGGAGCCCTTCGAGCTCGGCGACGAGGCCAGGGAGATGCCCTGCAGCCACATCTACCACCAGGACTGCATCCTCCCATGGCTCGCGCTCCGCAACTCCTGCCCGGTCTGCCGCCACGAGATGCCCACCGATGCCGCCCGCCCGCGGCCCAGCAATGCCGCCACAGAGGAGGAGACGGTCGGCCTCACCATCTGGAGGCTGCCCGGAGGCGGCTTCGCCGTCGGTAGGTTCGCCGGAGGGAGGAGGCCCGAGGAGAGGGAGCTTCCAGTTGTGTACACCGAGATGGATGGAGGGTTCAACAACGGCGGCGCGCCGAGGAGGATCTCCTGGGGTTCAAGGCAGAGCCGATCGACGGAGAGGAGTGCCATTAGGCGCATCTTCCGCAATGTGTTCTCGTGCTTTGGTCGCAGCCATTCGTCGAATTCTCAGGCCTCGTCTTCGCATTCGAGGCCGGAGTTGAACGATGCGTCTGACCGGAGCGCCGTGTTCAGCCATGGCTCAAGAAGCCGGAGCACGAGCTGGAGGCTCGAAGATGGCCATGCCGACGCCATGGTGCAAAGATAGGCCTCAACTGAAGTAAGGAAGGCCGTCGATTGTTTCCATTTCGCGCATATGTATTTAGAGGAAAAGAAATTTGTAGTAGAACAGAATTGAGAATTGGTGTTGTACATAGGAGCAGCATCACATCTACTAGTAGATGATAACTTTGCAGGGAAGAAGGTGCCCACGATGGTGATTCTGAAATGAGCATTTGTTGTTTAGAGTGATGAATTTGCTCTTGCTGGTAGCAAATGTCGCTTGGAATTCTATGATTCATTCAAATTCATTGTGGCGATGATTCTTTGCATCTGTGAGAACGGAATGAATGAAACCATTTTGATGTTTGCAGTCTTGCAGGATTCAATAAAAATCTTGTTCCAGAAAATCTCTTGGCCTCTTGAATTTCGACCTATTCATCAGCTTTCAGTTGAAATGCAGACGTCTCATGGCTTGATAGTTTCTGGAGGATTGCTATCATGCTACGTTATCACCTCTATAATTGGTTTGATGATCATATTTCCTGGATCCAGTTTTTGTCACATCTTTGCTTCATTTGTCTGAACCAAAGAACTTCAGTTTCACGAAATCCACCACTGTAATTTGTCTGTAGCCTTTCTCATGTAGCAGATATTTTAGTAGTACTTCCTTTTTCCTTGACTTATCTGAGACAAGATTTTTACACATCATTGTCCTGATGTCAACATAGAAAGTTGCAGACACATGGAATTACTCTCCTGTACTGCATTTGAGTTCCTTTCCTGCATCTGAGCACATATCTCATATGTGTTGTGCAGTAAAAGCTTGGCTTGTACATTCTCCCCATGGTTGACTACCTTCTGCAGTAAAATTTGCCTTCCTTTGAAACCTTACCTTGTAGTAGTCCTTGGATAGTACTGACAGCGTTGTACAACTATTTCATTTGGTAAACCAACCAAGAAATGCTCCTTTCATGCATGGCCCATATACAGGCATAATGCAGCTACTAAACTGAAACGATTCCTTCTTCCTTTTTTTTTTTGTTTGTACAACATTGCAGTGTATGTATGCATGTACTGGTACGTAGGTTAGGTCCAATGATTAAGCCCTGCCCTTAATCCTGCCACTGATGTCTGTTTTGGTAGTTGAGCTGCAACTGCATGCGAGCAGGGTTTGTCCAAGTTGAGGTACGATTGCTAATTTTCTGTTCAGTTCTGTCTGCAGAATACACAGGCAAGTATTGGCACAGTATCTTTGATGCCATCATCTTGTCCCTGAACAGTTTCTGGCTTTGTTTTGTACGACTGTGATGTTGAAACGGAAGAAAAAGGGTCTCTGCTTTGCTCTTTTTACTCGAGTGGAAGTCATTGTCCTGTGATGAGAAGAGATCAAGCAAGTGGTGGTAGGCATCTGAATTTACCACGTTTCAGATTCTTTCCTGGGGTGACATGGACATGCTTGTTTGCAGTTGTTACAAAACCACACTGGTGACACTCGGTGGATGTCCATTGAGTTGAGCAAAGGGCAAAGTTTGGTTCCATTCACTGAGCAAGCAAAATTGGTGTGATGACATGTGGAAAATACTGCAATATTACTGTGGTCTTGTGTAGATCTTTAGCTCAGGAATTCAGAGAACCTGAAAACGACCCACCTTTGGAGCATTTTCAGAAACTTGTTCCGGATTGTTGAGAGAGCTTGGTCTGTTGGGCATGCTTGGAATCAATCTAGACATGTTGCTTTCACGCATGACACATGCATTGATGCATAGTCCTAGCCTTGATCGTTTGCTCTGGTTTTTATTCTCTTTCTTTATCTCCCATTTCCTTAATTGCAGTTTAGTGCAGCTCCAAGCCTCCAAATGATAAGTCTCTGCCCGACTCGGTAACTCCAACTCCTGAAAGTCTGTAGTAATATACATGGATTTTCTCCCTGATTCCTTTTACTTAGGTGGCTGAGTTATAACCGCAAGCAACACGTAGAAAGTCAATTTTCTTTCCTTGCGTGTGTTGACATCTCCTGCGCATTGTCAGATGTAGTAAACATCCTACTTCACCTTTTTTTTTACCTTCATGTAAAGCTTGAAGATTGGAGCTGGGATGCAATCACACTCTTCATCTCTGTTATGTCTATGAAGAAAACCATGTGTGTTCGATCAGCTCCGACGAATTACAGGTAGGCTTTGCAACTTCTATTCCTAGCTTAGGTCCAGAAAATTCTTGATATGTGATGAACCAGACAGGCAGACGCACAGTATATGCTGCTTAATTTGATGTTGGGTGAGAAATGATGAGAGCAAATGAAGTGGGTGAAACAGACACGATCAGTTTGCAGATGGTCACAACAACTTGCCATCTCCCTCCTTGCACGATTCACTTGGTACAGACAGAAAATTTGGCAAGAATGATCATCACCGACGCATAATTGCTCTTGCTTCAGCCTTGCCACCTTGTACTGCATCTATACTACGGAGTATCTCATTGTGAATCATGTGAGATTGATTTCCCAAATCCCATGCCGATCGACCACGTTGATTCGCCATTCCGTCGAACAGGCTGTGGGCCGGGTTGGATTGAGAGAATGAGAAGGGTTTTGGCGGGCTTGCCTGACGGCGGAGGCGGAGGCCATGGCCGGAGATTGGACTTACGTGCGGCCCATATCGCTTGGGCCAGTACGAGATTCAGACTTACGTGCGGTCCATATTCAGACTTAGGCAGTCTCAGTCTCGGATCCTAGCCGCACGTATTACTTAATCCAACGGCTTTGCGAGGGCTTGAGAGGCGAATCCCACCGGAATAAGTTCACTTCATGACCCTCAAAAGTGATCGAAATCTAATCCATGACCCCAAACCACAAAACCGGATATCTTAACCCCCAAACTCTTAATACCGGTGCAATTTGACTCCCTGGGCGGTTTTAGAGGGCGGTTTCGCTGACGTGGCGCCTACGTGGCAGCATTGACTCGGTCTTCTTTCCACGTGGCGCTACGTGATTACAAATAAAGCAAACTGCATATAAAAATAGTGCATGCTCTAATGAGACCTATACACTGCACGTAATTAAAAAGTAGTATATGCAGGTACGTATTCCAAAATGTATGCTCTTTTTTCAAACCATTTCGATAATATAAGCTCCACGTGTTTAGGGGATAGTTAAGTGCATTTAAATTTTGAAACACATGCACTCTAGTCGGTTGTGCATTAAATCAAAACTAAAAGAAAATAAAATACCTTTTTAAAAAAAGCTGACTCACCGTGACCCTATTGGATGATCCAGTATGGGGGAGGGAGTATGTACTCCCGGGTGTATATAATAGTCATCCTCTATATATATATATATACATAGTCACGGGTGTATCCCGGGTGTAGTATATTCATTGTCTCTCGTTGCTCTTCCGTTTAATGGAACAATATTAACGTGTTCTTGCTCCTCACCACTTTTATTAACGTGTTCTCGTTGCTTTTCCGGGTGTTCTTCCGTTTCGTGTACTTTTGTAACGTGTTCTTTCGTTGCTTTTCTTCTTTTTTGGTTGGACTGGAACGCGTCGTTGGCACATGCACGCTTATCGCTTTATTAAATTGAGAGGCCGTGTTAGTATAAGCGAATGATTTAAATGCACCTATATATCAGAGAGTAAGTTCGATATGGAATTACGGAGTATATTGCAATTATCGTTCCCCCTCTTTGTTTGGTATGAAACTAAGCACACTTGAATAGCCGTGTCATCTTCAACTTATAAACTGCACAATAACACAAGGCAAGCACCAACTAAGTAATTAATTATTAATCTTACTGCGGATGCACGACAAATTGAAGGCCAAGCCTGAATAGAGATAGCGTCACTACAACAAAGTTTAGATGAAATCCAGCGCGTTGCTGTGAGAGTTTCACGCGATATTAGTAAAAATAACATGTAAGATAGTACATTCTGTATAATTTTCATCTCTGGTTGACTATTGAAACAAAAATCTATAAACAATTTAGATTAATCTCTGGCTTAATGAGAGAAGGAAAAGAAAGAAGGTAATATATATAAATTAATCATCCAAATGCAAAACTAAAGTGCTATGACATTGTAAGAGAAGAAAAGGACGGAGATAATTTAACAATGCATCATAAGTGCCTTATGATGAATTGCCTGCATTTTATAAAATGTATCTATGTCTTGTGGCAGCTTTATATAGACATTTTTTTATGTCTATAAGAGAGTAGAAGCATTTTCTAGATATTAAATTGTACCACAACCATATCCAACCAATGCAAAAGAAAAGGAGAAAACAATGCTTTCCCTTGTTATTGACAATCCTTGAAATCATGACTTCGTGGGTAAATCAATTTCATCTTCCATGCACTAATCAACTTAATATAATGTCATACATGTAAATTTGTGCCTTGTGTTATTTATATGTAGTTCCTAATTAAGTATGAATTAACATTGAAAGACGTGCCTCTATATAGCTTAAAATGTATTTTACATAACATGCAATTTTTACAGTACATAAAGAATTTCTCTACAAGATAAAATAGAATAAAACATACTAAAAATGTCTCTAAAGTGTCTCTCTCTATAGTAAAAGTTTTCTATGCAATTTTCAAAGTGCCTCTAAAAAGTGTCTCTATACTATAAAACTCCTAATTTTAGAGCCAATTAAAAAAAGTGTCTCTACCAAAAGTGCCTCTGTATGGGGTTTGTTGTAGTGATGGTACTCATGTCAAGCCGTTGTCCACCTTACTAATTATATCCCTCACCTCCGCAAACATATATACTTCCTCCATTCAAAAATGTAAGACGTATTTAATTTGTTTTCTAGAACAAGACTTTGACTAACAATTGCTAGATATATCATTTATGTGACACAAAAGAGCACAACCATAAGGAAGTACTTTTGAATATGAATCTCATAACATCAATTTTGCGTCATAAAACATATTATAATAGAGTAACTGCTAGTCAAAGGCTTGTCCTAAAAAAAATATGCCATATATTTTCAAATGGAGGAAGTACCATATATATGCAGGTTTAATCTAGCTCTAGTGTCATCACTGTCCACTATGTATGCTCCCGCCATCACCTTAACTCGAAGTCTACTTGTTAATTTTGTGGTCCACTGTGGCACTATCCATAACAATAAATAAACCATACTACCAGGGTGTCCTAGATGTGGCTCTAGCTGACGTGCGTATATATAGTAAGCTCCAAAACATTGCTCTGACCAACCGTTCTTTTTATCGCTAACTATGGCTTCTGGTTGAAACTAAAAGCCGCTTGTCTGATAGGAAAAAACAAACCATGATCGCATCCACCAGATATATGTGAGAGTTTGATCTATCACTAGCGTGTCATCGCTATTTCTAGTACAGATGCTTCCATCATCACCTTAATTGTAGTCTATCTAATCTTCCTCCTTTTCCACTTGCCAACCCTAAACGAAATCGAATTCACTCGTTGATCTTGTGGTCGACTATGCATAGTAAAATTGTATGTAGTACATAGTAAGGTACAACACCTTGGTATAGAGTAAGTGGTTTTTTCCCATCACTAGACAACATTTGGCTTCAAAAGCCACAACCATATCCAACCAATGTAAAAAAAAAGAGAGATAAAAAGTATGTCCCCTTGCTATTGACAATCCTCATCCATCAGATATATGTGAGTGTTTGATCTACCACTAGCGCATCATCGCTATCTCAGCTACAAAACCTTGGTATAGAGTAAGTGGTTTTTTCCCATCACCGGACAACATTTGGCTTCAAAAGCCACGACCATATCCAACCAATGTAAAAAAAGAGATAAAAAATATTTTCCCTTACTATTTACAATCCTTGAGCTCATATAACCTGTTGGGTAAATCAAATTTATCTTCAATGCCCTAACCAACACAATCTCATGTCATGCTTGTACATTTGTGCCTTATATTATTTATATCTAGTTCGTTAGTATATATTAACATTATAAGAAGTGCCTCTATCGAGCTTAAAATTCCTCAAAAAATGCCTTTACATAACACGCAGCTTTTAAAGTTCCAAAATAATGCATCTACAAGAGAAAATTAAATAAAATATACTAAAAATGTCTCTAAAGTGCCTCTAAAAGTGTCTCCACACTATAAAACTCCTTGTTTTAGAGATAATTCAAAAGGTGTCTCTACAAAAGTGCCTCTACATGTCACTGAGATGAACGCTACAAGGAGATGTGATTAGCGGGTTCACCCGTTAAGTATTATCTGTTTGGTAATTAACCGCGTGTGCATGCATGCAAAAGATTTACGAAGGTGAAATGACTGTATTTAGTACCTTTCCATGAATATTATATATGGTGTCATATGGTTTCCATGCATTAATTTGTAACCGAAATTCATGGGCTTAGGATTGGAATCTAAGTAAGTATATGGAAACCAAATTAAGTACACATGTACCGTCCAGGTTGGAATCGAAGTATATGGAAAACGGAAGTACTATAGTATACAATTAAAGTATATGGTATGCTAATATACTCGTAGCTAAATTAGTGCGTTGCACTTTCCAAATAAATGTAATATCTATTAATGGAATATAATTTTGCACAATTGTTAATATATGTATACAGTGAATTTTATTCCAAATAAAGACACGTGTTGAGTATATTACATTTAGGTATAATATACCTAATGAAATTAAACAAATATTAGCATACTCGGGTATACTCATTTATATTATGTATACTCATTTATACTCATTTATATTATGTATATAACTTGCAACGTGAGTATGTCACACTGGTTAGATTAGTGGAATAAGACATAACATATTATAGGTAACTATTTTTCAGAGGTAGGCAAAAGTCGACACCAACACGCTTGTGATGATATTGTTAATTTTAAGATATTCTAGTTCAGTTTTCGGAGGTGTTTATAAGGGTAGGATGCACGCATGTGCTTATATGGGTGGGGGTTCGCGCATTTATATAAACCCCGATGTTTGTATTGTGTGTCTAAAATAGGAATATTCCTAATTTTTTTTATACTCGTTTAAATTGTGTATATATGCATGCAGTTGCATTGCTCCGGGTAAGCTAATATAGGTACATATTCATTGTATAGGCCTAGGTGTAAAAATACTCAGATTTTGTGTATATATACCTATGTATAGCATCCCATTTAACATCCTATAACGGTATAGGTGTGATGCTTTGTTGATACTTAAGAACCTCGGAACCCTTTGCGTTCTTCAAATTAAAATACACCGCAAAATACTAGTGCATACGCAAAATGTTAAAGAGACAGAACCTGTCTTAATTTGATAGCCGATTTGAAAGACATGTTAGGAAAAAAAAATTGTCTGCAGGAAAACACAAAAGCAAATGAAAGAAGCCTTGAGAATCTTGGGAGTGGATTCTAATCCCTCGAGGGAATATCCTCTCGTATATCTTTTTCTTCTAAATTCGATACAAATAGTTGTGAAAAATTTTGAAAAAAATTGACAATGTAGAGTATAATGATATCTACTAGTCCACCAAAATTCATGTTCAAATTCGATCTACACATCATGCTTTAGTGTTGTGTGTTGACAAGTGAGGTTAATCAATCTTTGGAAATGTGCGAATCGCCAGTTAGCTTTAAGTTTTGTTTGAATTCCTTGACAAATGCATGTTTGTAAATATAGTGCGGGTATCGCTACTTAGTTGCCAACACAATAACAAAACAACTGACATAAGAACTTGGTGCACGAATTAGATTATCTCATCCTTTTATTTTGTTTATTGTCAGGCTTTCCCTATAAATTAATTGACAGGACGAAGAAATCACAGGTGGTTTACCAATTTCAATGACATTTTATAGTTCATTAAAGAATTGAACTTCTATATGGTAGCCGAGCAAATAGCAGGGATGTTTCTTTCTCTACACCTGTATCTTGGCTGATCATTTAGTTTACTAGGATCATTTAGTTTCTTTCTATATATATATGCTGTTAATTGCTCTATGAAGCATAATAAGTTCTCATGGCTTTTGGATTTACACAGCTGATTTTATCTCGCAGAATTCAACCACTTTTTTTTTATCGTCACATAGATGTAAGATTTCAGGTTCTGTGATGGTCACAAACTTCAGAATTCAAGTTGTATTAGCCTATGTTGGAACGAAGACCTTCAGAAGAACTATATGTAATATAAACGGTGTAAATGATGTAAATGTTGTGACACTTAGTCTTTCCAACTATATTCTTTCAATGCTTACCGAATATGTGAACAATTGATTAATGTCTCTGCCTGTCATAGCTCCAATATGTATTTTATTGTCAACCTGTCTTCTAAAACCAACCCTGCACTATCAGCTCAACTAAAATATGCTCCCACCATTCTCCTTAGTTATTTTCTTCTTTCAAAGCGGACGCTAGGGCGCCGCGAAGCGCGCCGTAAGTTCTAGGACTCTTTATCCTAGCTTGTTGCTTTTGTTCGTTTGTTATAAGCTTTTTATGGATGCAAAAAAGTTGTTTTTAATTAATTACAGGATGCTAAGAATCTCTCAATTGTGTAGTGCACCTGACATGCATGTGAAAGTTAACGGATGGATGGATGGATATGATGCTCATGATTTCTTACTATTTGGAGAATTATCTTTCATAATATTCATATATAATTCAGATGTTGTTAAATTATATGATTTTTTTTAACAAAAAACAATTGAAGGTAAAATATAAAAATATTTGACGTATAACAAAGCTATAATGGCAGCTAATTTAAAACAGAGGGGATATCGGGAATATGTGAACCTTTTTTAGGGAGACAGATGCATGCATGGACTTAGAGAAATAGGTGACTTCACTCACCAAGATTTAAATTTCAGTGTCCATGAATATTACGCACTGTCGTGCACTTTCAATACAATTTTTTCGAGGTCAAAAGAGGTCTTCTTCATCACCTGCACTTCCCTTGCGCCGCCTGCTGCAGCCTCCATAGTCGTGGTGGTGGTGGTGGTGGTGATGGTCGTGGTCTTCGATGGAGAAAGAGATTTGAGGATCGCGACGACGGTGATGAGGTAAGCTATAGCTATAGCTAGAGAGAGCGGTCACTCACACCTGGCTGGGTGTGCCGCGCCTGGGGTCTATGTATACACAAACCACGCGCAGTCACTGCTGACGTGTGGGGCCCACATCGGCCGTCCGAGGATCACATCCGGCCGAGCCGACCACACGCACGCACGAGCCCGGCGCGGGTCGTAGCTTGCTTGCTGCTTCAGTTACTCTCTCATCTCTCATCTCTCATCTCTCGCTCGCGGCCACGGCCACAGCCACTGCCAGCATATGATCATGTCATGCTGTGCATGCCTAGCTTTCCAGTTGATTCCAAGAGAGAGATAGGAGGAAATTATTTTTACAAGCAGTATATATAATGTAAAGTATATATATATAACGGACGGATGGAAATTGCAATATAATATATATGGCAAATAATATTGTTGCTAGCTCCATCTTTTCCAGCTAGCACACTTTTATTTCTTTCTGCCACAATGAACCTTTGTGCACCACAGGATATATATTAGGGAGAAAAAAACGAAACGATTTATAGTTTTACACTACTTGCTGTCTTTATTACGACGCTCTGATATTAATCATTCTTACCTGATCAATGTCGTATGTACGTACAAAAACTCAAACGTGCATAAATACATTCGCTTCTGGAGTTCTGGCCCTGGTTTTGATTTTTGAAATGTTGATGTATCGGATCGGAGATCAAAACAGAAAATGGAATAATGGTCGATGCAAACTAACTTCTATATATTCCACTCAATCGCCAATAGCCAAGACTTAATTAATTACTTAACCAAGATACTCATATATGCTTGCACAGTATAAACAAAGATGAATATTTATTTAAGAGTTATTTAATTTTACATCTATCCATAGAGTAAAAGTTTTCTAGGCAACTTTTAAAGTGCCACTAAAAGTGTCTCTACTCTATAAACTCCTGATTTTAGAGGCAATTCGAAAAGTGTCTCTATACCAAAAGTGCCCTGTATATGGGGTTTTTGTTGCAGTGGTGGTACTCATGTCAAGCCATTGTCCACCTTACTAATTATATCCCTCACCTCTGCAAACATATATACTTCCTCCATTTAAAAATGCAAGGCGTATTTTGTTTTTTTAAACAAGAGTTTGACTAACAATTGCTATATATATCATTTATGTGACACAAAAGTACGATCATAAGAAAGTACTTTCGAATACGAATCTCATAACATCAATTTTGCGTCACAAAAGCCATATTGTAATAGAGTAATTAACAGTCAAAACCTTATTATAGTAGAGTAATACACCTTATGTTATATTTTGAAATGGTGGGAGTACCCTATATATGCAGGTTTAATCTAGCTCTAGTATCGTCACTATTCACTATGTGTGTTTTCGCCATCATGTTAACTTGAAGTCTATGTGAACTCCCTCCCTTTTTGATCGCCACCCCCAAACACATGTTGATTTTGTGGCCCACTATCCATAACAATAAAACCATGCTACCAGGCAGGTTGTCCTAGGTGCGGCTCTAATTGACATGCGTATGCATAGTAAGCTCCAAAGTATCGCTCTGACCAACCTTTTTTTTTTTTTGTCACTAACTATGACCCTGGGCCCGGGTTGAAACCAAAAGTCACATGTCTGGGTTGAAACTAATGCGTCATCGCTATCTCTAGTTTAGATGCTTCTGTCATCACCTTGATTGTGGTCTATCTAAACTTCCTCCTTTTCCACTTGCCATCTCCAAACGAAATCGAACTCGCTCGTTGATCCTGTGGCCTCCACTATCCATATGGTAAAACTGGTACATAGTAAGTTACAAAACATTGGTATAGGGTAAGTGATTTTTCCCCTTCATTAGATGGCATTTGGCTTCGAAAGCCACTCTTTCGTTCGAAAGCGAAAAAACTAAGGTAAAGATAAACCATACCAAAGCATATATAGTATCAAACACGCGTCAAATATTTACCGTGCGCACGTGTGTTCTACATGTTCGCGAATTATTCGGACCAATCAATCAATAAATTCCCAAAAACCAAGCTATTGATCCTAAAAAATGTCTATGGTAATCCTTTTCCTAGTGAATTTACCCATCCATGTATACCCATGCCCCTAGCTAGATCAAAAGCAATGCATAGATCTCAAACTAACTACCATAAGTCTGAGATCAAAGAGAGAACACTGTAATTAATACTCAAGCAAGTTACCAAAAAGAAATTAAGAAAGATGTAAGGAGAACACCATGAGAAGGGAAATTAAAGATGTATGAGGAGCGATCTAAAGGGCTTATTAATCATACTCCATGGATCGGCCGGCCGGGAATAAACTGAGTAGAGGTGATACATTGATGAGAAATTAAAGGAAATCGATTAAGAAAGGCGACTAATCAATAAAGAGAAACCTCTGATATAATCCGGCGCAGGCAGAGGATCGTCGTTGACGATGATCATGGATGGGGTGGCGAGCTAGCTATAGATAGCTAGTACTCGTCGCGCCAGCAGATGAGCATTTGGATGCAGCGGCGTATGATGTAGAAGCGCGCCCGGTGCTCCTTCACCGTCTTGGTCAGCCGATGCTTTATGTTCTCCGCGGAGTAGCTCCTGCACGGCATCTTCACTTGCTCCGGCGACGACGATGGTGGCGGCGGCGACTTCTTCAGGCTCTTCGTCGTCTTCATCACCTGCTCCTTCCGCACGGCGACGTTGCCGCCTGCAGCAGCTTCCTTCATCTTCAGGTTCTTGCAGGTCTTCTTCATCACCTGCACTTCCCTTGCGCCGCCGCTGCTACAGCCTCCATAGTCGTGGTGGTGGTGGTGGTGGTGATGGTCGTGGTCTTCGATGGAGAAAGAGATTTGAGGATCGGACAACGGTGATGAGGTAAGCTATAGCTATAGCTAGAGAGAGCGGTCACTCACACCTGGCTGGGTGTGCCGCGCTTGGGGTCTATGTATACGCAAACCACGCGCAGTCACTGCTGACGTGTGGGCCCACATCGGCCGTCCGAGGATCACGTCCGGCTGAGTCGACCACACGCACGCACGAGCCCGCGGCGGGCCGGTCGTAGGTTGCTTGCTGCTTCAGTACTCTCTCATCTCTCATCTCTCATCTCTCATCTCTCGCTCGCGGCCACGGCCACAGCCACTGCCAGCATATGATCATGTCATGCTGTGCATGCCTAGCTTTCCAGTTGATTCCAAGAGAGAGATAGGAGGAAATTATTTTTACAAGCAGTATATATAATGTAAGTATATATATATAACGGACGGATGGAAATTGCAATATAATATATATGGCAAATAAATATTGTTGCTAGCTCCATCTTTTCCAGCTAGCACACTTTTATTTCTTTCTGCCACAATGAACCTTTGTGCACCACAGGATATATATTAGGGAGAAAAAAACGAAACGATTTATAGTTTTACACTACTTGCTGTCTTTACTACGACGCTCTGATATTAATCATTCTTACCTGATCAATGTCGTATGTACGTACAAAAACTCAAACGTGCATAAATACATTCGCTTCTGGAGTTCTGGCCCTGGTTTTGATTTTTGAAATGTTGATGTATCGGATCGGAGATCAAAACAGAAAATGGAATAATGGTCGATGCAAACTAACTTCTATATATTCCACTCAATCGCCAATAGCCAAGACTTAATTAATTACTTAACCAAGATACTCATATATGCTTGCACAGTATAAACAAAGATGAATATTTATTTAAGAGTTATTTAATTTTACATCTCTTTCAACCGTGTGTATAATTATATATATAATATATATAATATATATATAATATACTCCATCTTGTATAGTTCACTGTCAGAACATATACATCTTGGTTACACTATAGTTACATTACATTTGAAAGCTAATTTCTTTTTAGAAAAAAAACTTATATTACGGTAGCTTTTTAGATAATTTCAAATTAACCTAGCACCGGCAGTTCCCGTGCAAAACAGGGGGCTAGCTAGCTAGCCATGCATATATAGCTTTGAATTTGTTTTTCTCGTGCTTTTCAGGGCTTCCAGAAGATGCAGATGATTGTGGAGTGGAATCGGAGAGATTAAAGAGGACCGCAGAATGCTCGCACCACAGCGATTCTGCGGTTTTTCGGCTGGCGTGTTCGCCTCCCGTGATGTCACGTCGCCCGGCGCTAGAAGTGGCGTTTTTGCAAAAAAGTCCTCCATTTATTGGTAATAGCTGTTAGGTCCTCATTGTATGGGCTGTGTGTTGTGTATTCTTACGTAAAGGCCCTCTACGTCCTGCTATATTCTATGTGAAGGAGAGTGAAATTCTAAATATAGGATCGCGCTCTGAAAAAGAGAAAGTAAGGGGGTTTTATGCAAAAGAAACCACTCCTATCCCCTCCCTTCCCAAAAACCCTAGCCGCCACTGTTCCCCACCTTTCTCTCGCTCTCTCCCCTCCTTGCGCGACGGCGCCGCATCGTCTTCCCTCCCCCTACTTCCTCGCCGCCGACGGCTTCCCCTCGCGCTCTCCCCGCCGTCCCCCATCTCCTCCCACCCCTCTCCCTTCACCCTCTTCCAGTCAAGCAGAGGAGAGAGAACCCATGCCTCCTAGACTCACGAACCAGCCGTCGCCTCCGTTCTTATTGTTTTCTCTTTTTCCCCTATTTCTCTCTACCTGGGGAGGTGACTCTACCATTGCGCCGCCGTAGTTGGTGGTGATAGCCTAGCTGGAGTGGCGATGGAGGCGGAGACGGTTCATGGACCTGCGGCGGCGACGCCTACGACCGTCGAGCTCTGGTACCCATGGACCGCTGGCGCTTCCATTGGAAGGGCATGAGCCATCAGTGCTAAGCTCCAATGCTAATTAGGAAGAATCCCATGTAAGCCATCAGTTCTTGAGCCCAAGCTGCTAGATCTCCTTTTCCCCTGTATTCCTATGCTGTCACGCATGTTCTGCCTGCAATACGAGGAGGCTTGGGATGACTGCCACAGCGGCTGCGAAGGAGCCACTTCCCGAGCAGTCGTGCCATGATTGATTGGAGTGATCGATGGATGCGAGCGTATGGTGTCCATTGTGCAGTCGTGCAGGTATTTACCCTTCCTTCTCTTCGATTTGGTTCCCCCCCCCTCTATATCTGTCTGTTAATCTTCAAACTTTTCTGACGCAATTTTGGAATAGAAAATTTTACCGCTTATCTAAGCCCATTTTCTGGATGAACCTTTCTAGAATAAAATTTCTTGAATTGATTTGACTAACCTGATAATTCATTCTAAATTCGACCAATGACTGCACCACGGCTGTGCCGCGGAGGTGCACAACTGAATTTATTTTTTTGGTACCGACCATTTTCTGATAGACAACATTTGAAGTTGCAATATCTGCATTATTAAAGCGATCAACTATGTTTCAGAACTCATTATCTAAAAAGCTATCTTTCAGAGCTGGTATTAGGACTTCTTGGACCTTACTGGACTGTAAGGTGCTTTGGATTAATCGCCACTTCATTTGGTGGATCATTTCATCCCTGATTTTTGGACAGTACTGAACTGCTATCTTGCTAAGTGCTTTTGGAATTATGCTGGTCATTTCATTCAATCTCAAGAATAAATGGCTGCATTGAGTACTAGGTTGTGCTTGAAAACCCACCTCACAAGGTGCTAGCCTGGTTGAGCAGCTTTGAGAGTTAGACACTGGTTGTGGCGTGCTAAGTTCTGCATAAGGGGAATTTTTTTTAACTCTGTTTGTGCAGAGAACAGGATATATTGGATTTTGGGCTGATGAATTCACTTCATTGCCCAAGCAACACTATTTGATCTCTTCAGGTTTTCTGTCCTCAATCATTCTACCATTTATTCCTTGCTATTTTGTTAGGTTATCTAGCTAGCAATTAAAATTTGTGCCCTTCTATAATTTGTCAAATGATGGAAACTCCTATTCTAATTTTCTAGCACTGTTGGATCTGGGTTTGGCAAAGTTCCATTTTCCACTGTTTGTTGGTGATTACTCCAATACTATCTAATCATGTTCTATTTAGTGGAAAAATGATGCTGCCATCGCACCACCTGCAAACTAAATCAGGGTAGCGATTCAGTCTATATAAATATAAGTGTATGTTTCCCAGATTCAAATCTTTGTGACCTAGATAATGGTGAAGTATGCTTATCCAATTGAATCAACCTAAAATGAGATTATGTTTTATGTGTGATGGTTGAAAGAAACTTACTCCTTTCTCCATCTAACTTATTGATATGAAGTACAGTCCTAACAAACACATCTACAGTAACCTAGCAGAAATTATATGTGGTTTTCATATGAACTATTCTAGCAAGAAGGAGAGCATGTAGTTGGTTGATACGAAGTAATGCTTTAGTGTTGTGTGTTGACAAGTGAGGTTAATCAATCTTTGGAAATGTGCGAATCGCCAGTTAGCTTTAAGTTTTGTTTGAATTCCTTGACAAATGCATGTTTGTAAATATAGTGCGGGTATCGCTACTTAGTTGCCAACACAATAACAAAACAACTGACATAAGAACTTGGTGCACGAATTAGATTATCTCATCCTTTTATTTTGTTTATTGTCAGGCTTTCCCTATAAATTAATTGACAGGACGAAGAAATCACAGGTGGTTTACCAATTTCAATGACATTTTATAGTTCATTAAAGAATTGAACTTCTATATGGTAGCCGAGCAAATAGCAGGGATGTTTCTTTCTCTACACCTGTATCTTGGCTGATCATTTAGTTTACTAGGATCATTTAGTTTCTTTCTATATATATATGCTGTTAATTGCTCTATGAAGCATAATAAGTTCTCATGGCTTTTGGATTTACACAGCTGATTTTATCTCGCAGAATTCAACCACTTTTTTTTTATCGTCACATAGATGTAAGATTTCAGGTTCTGTGATGGTCACAAACTTCAGAATTCAAGTTGTATTAGCCTATGTTGGAACGAAGACCTTCAGAAGAACTATATGTAATATAAACGGTGTAAATGATGTAAATGTTGTGACACTTAGTCTTTCCAACTATATTCTTTCAATGCTTACCGAATATGTGAACAATTGATTAATGTCTCTGCCTGTCATAGCTCCAATATGTATTTTATTGTCAACCTGTCTTCTAAAACCAACCCTGCACTATCAGCTCAACTAAAATATGCTCCCACCATTCTCCTTAGTTATTTTCTTCTTTCAAAGCGGACGCTAGGGCGCCGCGAAGCGCGCCGTAAGTTCTAGGACTCTTTATCCTAGCTTGTTGCTTTTGTTCGTTTGTTATAAGCTTTTTATGGATGCAAAAAAGTTGTTTTTAATTAATTACAGGATGCTAAGAATCTCTCAATTGTGTAGTGCACCTGACATGCATGTGAAAGTTAACGGATGGATGGATGGATATGATGCTCATGATTTCTTACTATTTGGAGAATTATCTTTCATAATATTCATATATAATTCAGATGTTGTTAAATTATATGATTTTTTTTAACAAAAAACAATTGAAGGTAAAATATAAAAATATTTGACGTATAACAAAGCTATAATGGCAGCTAATTTAAAACAGAGGGGATATCGGGAATATGTGAACCTTTTTTAGGGAGACAGATGCATGCATGGACTTAGAGAAATAGGTGACTTCACTCACCAAGATTTAAATTTCAGTGTCCATGAATATTACGCACTGTCGTGCACTTTCAATACGATTTTTTCGAGGTCAAAAGATACCCATGTCTTCCATCTATTTAACCATGTGTTATGGACACATGCATATGTATGTGGGTGTGACTTGTGCGCCCATATTTGGTTTTATGAATGAAAGAATGCACATAAGTTTTACTTCTCAGTTTCAAGTTTCTAAGTAAATTTGTGTCAACTTTATTTGTTGTTGCAATATTTGAGAGAAAAAGTACTATATGAATTTGTATAGAAATAGGGAACAAAATGAAAGGAAAGAAGTAGCATGAGCTTATAGGGTTTCTTCTTGTAGAACCTGTCGACTCGGGTTTAAGTTATAACTACTTATTTGTTAGTGATAGTCTTCGGAGGTTCAAGTGCTTATAGGGTGTGTGTGTTTCATAGCGTTGTGCTTGGGAAAAAAATAGAGTACATTTTATAAAACCCCGTTTGTTATGGTCCAAGTTGCATAAAAACCAAAAGAATTTTGGCACGTGGTATATAACCACGGGTATTATGGTTCTAAAGTTTTACAAAATCACACCGTTAACCATTTTAACATACTCTTATATCAAAATTTTAAAAAGCACTTTTAGGGTTTCCAGCTAGTAAGAGAGAGGTAGCTCGATTTGGGGCGACGGCAAGGCGGATTTGGCGGGTTCCGGCTAAGTTGGTCGACGGGAGATCGTACCTTGAGGTGGTGAAGGAGAGAGCCATGGAGCGGAAACCTCCGGTGAGGCCGGGTTGGCAAGCTAACAAGAGGAGAGCTCCAGGAGAGGAGGAGGGGAATTGGGGTTTTCGTAATTTTCAGGATAGGGAAGAGAGGGATCTCCGAAATCGGCTGATGGAGCAACGTCAAGTCGAGGGTAGAAGGAATCAGGAAGAGAGATGGGGGGGAAATCGGCCATGGCAAGGTGAGCAAGGCAGGGAAGAGGGAAATCGGCCATGGGCCCATGGCAAGGTGAGCAAGGCAGGGATGGGGGTTTCCGCGAAGGAATGGAACCTAGGCGCTTGGGCAGAGGAAAGGAGGTTCAAGGGGAGGGGAGTAGACAAGGTGCTGCGCAAAAGGAGGAGATCAAGTGCTTCAACTGTGGAGAAGCTGGGGGTAATCTGCTCGACTGTCACCGTTGATTGCTGTCTCCTTAGATGAAGATGGGTATGCCTTCCCAAGAATATCATAGAAGGGCTTCTCTGTCGCCTGAAGTGCATCCTGTCCTTTTTTTATGCTGATCTTGTCATCAATATCCTCCTCCATCAATATTCCGTTTATATAATCAAGAGTTATGTTTGAGTTGGCCTGACAATACTCAGGGCTGTCCATTATGCTAGACCTCCATTGCTTTAAGCTTCTGAAGCAGAAATTTGTGATCTACAAAAGAGCAAGTCAACCTTTTAGAAGGCTTTCTCTACCAGCCAATATCTTTTTTTTTTTTTTGCCTCTCAAAACTTGCTAAAATATCAAAATAAGACAGATAGGATAATAGGATAAGTTCAAGAGTTCTTTTATGGTCCTGAGAGGTGCCACGCTAATTAACAACAGGAGTTGCCTATATGAATGAAAACATTAAAACTCGGAGGTACTGGTACCTCCCAGGACTGTAATCAGCAAAACATAGTTTTTTGCCTAGATAAACTGGCATGTAAAACCATCTCTGGCACCTAATTTTGAAGATTGTATGCACTACTTACCTGCTATGTAAATCATACTTTTGACATGGATAACCTCCAAACTCTGGAAGACACCTTTTGTTGAGAAAAATTGTTGGTGTATCAAAATGTAGGAGTTGGTAACTTGGTATACCAACTACACTGTAGAATATATCCCAAATATACTTTTTATGATGTATACTACTATTACTGCTGTTACCAATTGTTAACTGCAGCAAGAGAGATTACATCAGTATTTACCTAGCTTAATGATGTATCTGGCCCATGGTGAGGAAGGAGGGAGGTGAAAAACTGAGGACTTTATTTTGAGCCATTGAGAGTAGTGGCATTGTCCAGTCCTTATGAGAGGGGCTGAGGCTCCTTAGTTGTGCTGATGGGTGAGCTTTTCTTGTTGATGTGAAAATTGTTTAATGTTCCTCTTGGACTTTATTTCTTGTTACTTTCTTGTTGACATCTGGCTGATTAATATTAGGGTTATTTCTTGTAACCTTCTTCTTGACACTTTTCTGATTTATAAAACATATAACTCTGACATGAAGGTAACAGATCATATTCCAACTGGCTTTCTTGTGATCATTTCTGTAACAAACTAGGCACCATTGTCATTCATCCAGGCTGGGACTTTTGGTTCAGTTTGGACACATAGATGCCCCCAATTATAACCAAAGAGAAGGATGTGACAACTGATAAAAGGACGTCATGTGTCCAGGAAAATGATAAGTAAACTGGAAATTCTAAAATTATTTTCTAACTATTTAACGTATTGTGCTGTTTACTAACAATCAGTAATCTAACTTAGGACTAAAAAAAATATGAGAATATAAGAAATAAAAGTTATGAATATAATCTAGAAATTGTACTTCCAAGAATAATTTACTGGTACAATGAAGTAGTTGTTTCCAGCCAAATAGTTTGCTAATAGATGGAAAGAACAATTGCATGTCACTGGAGCTCAAACAGTCTCTTGTTTAAGCTGTATGATTCGAGCTATTCATTGCTTGCAGCTTTTTTTGTCTCCTTCTCAGGTATTTAAAATTATTATTTTTGCTTCCCCATTCACATGCACTTAGATGTTGCACTATTACAACCTATTATGCATGAAAGAACAAGGGATAGACACATTGGTTTTAGAAAACAACAGTTTCACTACTAGAGTAGTTTTCTATTACACATTTACACTTTGTTCTGAAATAAAACAAGAAGATTTTTAGTATGGTCCTTAGGGAGGAACCTTGAACTTCCAAATAGTACATATTGTTGAGATGGAAGGACTGGTACCTCCTTCAGAGGTATAAAAAAAGTATGTTATACACTTCGTTTAGTTTAGTTTCTATATATGCTCATGTACAATCAAATCAATACATATAAAGGATACATATATGTTCATTTATTGTGTTTACGATTGTTCAAGTAGATACAGAGATTGGCAGTTGCCTATACACCTTTGAGCACCATAGCATATGTACATGAAAAACTGTTTGAATCTTACTGATCCAAATATGATTCATTTGGCTTCCATGTGGATATGGCATAAATTACTCTCCCTTTCCATCCTTGTAGTAGCCAGCCACCATCTTCATCAGCAACAAAGTCCTCATGATAAATCCCTTTCTTCATATTTATTATCTTTTTCAAGGTGTCTGGATCGACAGGGAGCTGCTTGAACCCAGCCTTGAGGCACCGTGCTTGCCACTGCTTGTAACTTTCTGGCCTCTCAGTCCTTTCTGCACCCTCGCATGCTATGATGTTAAGTGCTTCCTTCCCAAAGAGTCCCCTCTCTATCATCTTCCTCGCCTCGTTATCCCGTGGAACATTTGCATCAATCATGTCAAACAATGAAGAGTAATGGAACAGAACATCTTTGAAACGTGTGATGAAGAAGGGAGAGCTGTATGATCCATTGACAATACCGAGAATAAAAACCCTTGGGTTCATCATCCTCATTATTTTCAGCACCCTATCCCTTGCGCTATTCATAGATACCATCTCATCACCAAGATTCTTCATCTTGAACATACAGTTGACTATGAGCACTTCATCCTTGTCAATGTTCAGGTCCTCAATTTGTACAGTTTCCCACTGTGAAGCAATGCCCTGATATTGAAAAGGCACCTTGAACAAGTTTGCATAATCAGCCAACCGCTTCCCTGTCTCCTCAATTATTTCACAGGGGTGGAAACCTGGCTGGGGCATATCTATACCTGTGATCCTAAGCTTGGGTGGACCCCCTTCTTCATTTGCAAGACCGTTGAATCAATGATGGCCACTGAAAGCCAGTGCAAATGCCTAAATGAACAATGTGCACCTTTCTTGGTTGCTGCCCCTTTGATGCATCAAGAATAGTTCGGTTTGCATAGGCGAATGACGCCCTTTCGAAAGGGCAAGCTGAAAGATAGAGGCTGTAAGCCTTCAACAAACTCTCAGCACTGGTTCGGCTTGCCATGAGCTTGCGATACACCTGGCTCCCGATCCCAGCCAAGCGCGCCTCCAGACCATCCACCAAGTAAAATGCCAACCTCTGGTTACTATCTCCATCTGGTGAAGAATGCTGTCTTATCTTCTTCACTAGTTCACTGGCCGAAATGCGGTCGTCAGCTGCTACTGCTTGTGCACAGTGGATGAGGAGATTCCTGAGATCAACTACATCCTTCTTGAGTTGTTTCATACCCCGTAATTTCTGTTGTGCAGATCCTCTGGTTTGTCCATTCAGTGAATTCTTGCTTGCTTGCTTCGTCATTATTCTTCGAAGATTTGATGCTTCGGCGAAATTCTCCACACCATAGCAGAGCAGAACCCTGTCAAACATATCATTCCGGATTATTTCACAGTAAGTGATGGAATAGCGTTTGCTGTTCCTCCCTTCCAAGATATCCAAGTCTGTGGTGTAAGGGCTGTGCCTTTGATCTGTCACCTCAAAGATTGCATATCTTTTCTTGTCTCCTACTTTTGCCTTCGTGGTCATTTTTGAAATGGAGAGCCCCCGGTCAGTGTCCAAATCGATCACCAACTTATCAATAATTGGAACAAATCTCTTTGCCTCCTCGGCACCTCTTCTAATTTGGAAGCCAGGGATGCCAAAGGTAGAAGTCCAGGCAGTGCTTACCAAGTTTTGGTTTGGAAGAAAAAGACTCCTGCCATAGCTATATGGACTCAATGGGGCTGGCGAGGGCTGTAACATGTTGAAATTGGAATGGCTACTATGGTACCTATTATGATAATTGTTTCTGCTACTGCTCTCATCAGGCGTATCTGGTTCATTTGCGCTATGGAGTTCTAGCCGGTTTAGCGATGGTGGATATACCTGGCCAAGAATATCATAGAAGGGTTTCTCTGCAGCCTGAAGAGCAGCCTCCCCTTGGTACAGGTCAACCCTCTCATCGACGTCCTCCATCAGCATCCGACTTATGTAGCAAAGGGCATCACTTGATCTGATCCTCTGGTACTCTAGACTAACCCCTGCACCAATCTGAAATTGTGGTTGTCCAAGATTACTTTTGTCATTGCAAATCCCAGGGATGGTGACTGCACCAGACAAATACGTTCTTGATCCAGTGGTTGGCTGGGAAAACAGCTGCGGATCGCTCGGGCTGTAGTTGTACAAGCTGAGTTGCTGCTGGGAAGAACAGGAAGACCCATCATGTGGCTGTTCTGTTTCTGTGGTGGTGTATTGATTGTCAAAGGGAAGCTCAATCACCATTTGGTATTTTTTTTGCCACCTGAAAACTGAATGACAGATATATCCTGTCCCACAGCAAATGAATTCAGTTTGTTGTCTGTAAAAGGGAAAGTGAAGCAAGTTTTGCATGAGACAGATTCTGAATTCTTCTTCATGATCACGGATACTCAAAATTATGTTCAGCCTACTCGTTTGGTAGAATTCAGAACATTTGCATACCCAAACCATAGAAGGTTGTTTATAAGAGGGAACCGCAACCAGTTAGCGCATTATTTCCTCACCCTTTTTTTCTTTGGAAATTCAGCTTATAATTGATTCGGTGTGAACTTCTATGAAAACAAGCAAAACTATGGTGTCCAGTAACAAATTGAATTGTGTTGCATAAATTACACAAACAGTACACCTAAAGTACTCGTTTCTAACATACTGAATGTTGAACTGCAGGAGGCTCCTGATGGAAGAGCTCAAGAACATTGCTGTCTGCTAATTGTGGAGAACAAGCAAGTAGTTAAAGTAGACAAACACGCACCTTACTGATCAGCAGTTCCAATTCAGCAACAACATCATATATAGGTTCCTTGAGACACAGAAGTGAAAGAAGAGGGGCATGGGCCATGTTCTTTTCAGATACCTCTGCTTATATAGAGATCATGTTGTCCCCATGAAATGAAGGTGGTTTTCAGATTTCAGTAGCTAATGTTTGGTAGTGAGACCAGTGTCGATGTAAACTAAAATCCTTGTATGTATCTTTCTTGTAGCTTTCTTTCAGGGTTCAGATTACTCCACCGTTTTTTTGGGGGGATATTCTTGATGCAATATAAAAAAAAAACACAAATATTAGGGAAGGCTTGATGATCTAAGGCTCCCGTACGTGTTTTTTGCGAGAAAGTAGCTAGCGAGCCCCAGCTAGAAACAATCCTTCTTTTTTAAGATAATGAGTTAGAAACATCCTTTTATTTGTCCATCTGTAGTTACAATGCTTTGGCATCAAGAATCTCCAATCAAGAACACGTTCACACTATAATGTGTCTAGCAGCAGCTAGCATCATTATCCTAAAAAAATTTAGCTACATACATAAACATTTTTTAAATGTTTAAAGAGTAAAGTGTATTGCTGGCACTTAAATTTGTTCGTCTTATCTAGGTCCTCAATATTGTTTAAGTGTATTATTTTGTTCTCAAATTATCATGACACCTTTGAGATCGTGTCATGTCACACGGGTGTTAACTCATTTTCTTTATATTTTCTCTTTCCTTTTCTTCTCTTCTTCGTTCCTACTCGTGTGGGAAAGAAAAGGAGAAAAAGAAAAAGAAAATTTAGGAACAGAATATCCGTGTGGCATGTCACTTTAGTGTCCATGTGGCATACCTTGTAGGATCCCGAAGAGGTCTTGGCTAGTTAGAACCGGAATAACACACTTAACAAGTTTGGGGATTTGAAAATACATTTTAAGAGTTTGGAGAACTGGGATGTCATTGATAAACAAGTTTAGAGATCGACAATGCAAGTTCGTCTTGTTTAAACAAGATAATTCTATTTTTAAGATAATAGAAGCTTAATTGAGCTCATCCAATTACATCAAAGTGATATAACTGTATTGAGAACACTCTCGGACTTTGCATAACTAAGATACACATAATGTGGTTTTAAAGTGAAAGCAAATACAAAACACGGGGAGAATTAAGAGCCATCAATCTTTCCTATATAACTAAAATTACATTTGTAAATTTAGTTGATATGATATGTAAGTGCATTGTAATTTTGATAAAAATGTTGTGTAAGTATATATGTATTTATTATTTTCTTTAAAATATAAAATTACAGTCCTATATAACTAAAATTACATTTGTAAATTTAGTTGATATGACATGTAAGTGCACTGTAATTTTGATAAAAATATTGTGTAAGTAGATATGTATTAGTTATTCTCTTTTGTAGTCCATTGGATGTAAATCTAAGGGTAGAAAAAATCTGGGTGATTTTTGGTTAGAAATCACCCAACAAATAGATAGACAGTTCCTTTCGCAGAGCACAAACTGGGAAAAGAAAAACTAAAACATTAAATTTTGGGCCGAAAGACTAAAGCATTTACGGCCCAAATAAGCCGACGAGTGCATCCGGCCCAAGTAAAGGTTGGTTGGTCTCTTCTTCTTCCTCCTCCATCCCCTTTGCCCTCCTGCTGCGCCGCCCCAACTCCGGCGCCGCAACAAAGCCATGGCCAAGAAGCTCGGCAAGTCGCCGGTGGCGAAGGAGGAGGACAAGGAGGGGCTCTTCGCGTCATGCTCCTTCACCGACCTCGGCCTCCACCCCACCCTCTGCGCTCACCTCCAAGGTAGGTTTTCCTCTTCGACAAGCCATGGCTGGTTGGTTCTTGGATCGAAATTAGAGCAGACCATTACCGAGTTGATGTCAAAATTTTACTATTCTCCGACGCTGCCGACTGATTTTTTTTTTTTTTTTGTTATCTCGTCCAACTTCCGTGACAAGTTTCACAGCATGCTAGCATAGGGTTTATGAACGGAAATGAAGATATATATTCTTTTTATTAGCTTGGTAATAATCAAACACTTTGGTCGTCTCTTTGATTTAGATAAGATGGGCTTCCAAGCGCCAACAAGAATCCAAGCTCAGGCAATTCCAGTCGCCATGTCTGGACAACACATGTATATGCTCCTTTTTCACAATAGCATAGTAGTAACTCCTTTGATTCAGGACTTCTTTTTTTAATTACATTTTGTTTTTTGGACTGTCGACTGCAGGTTAGTGAAGGCAGCAACTGGTACTGGCAAAACTCTTGCGTACCTTGCACCAATCGTTCACCTTCTCCAGATGAGGGAGCCTCGTGTTGAGAGAACTGATGGAACTTTTGGTAACAATAGCTTCTTGCGCTTTGCTTATGTTTCTTTTCATGCATTCTTTCATTGCCTATGTTTTTCGTATATTCACCATCGATCCACTTGTAAAACTTTTTCTAGCTGTGGAGACTAACCCTTTGCTAACTCTTTTGATGATAGCTCTGGTACTTGTGCCAACACGAGAGCTATGCTTACAGGTCTATGGGATTGCACAGCAGTTGGTGCATCGTTTCCACTGGCTTGTCCCTGGTTACATAATGGGTGGTGAGAACAGAGCTAAAGAAAAGGCAAGATTGCGTAAAGGTATATCTTGTTCAAGGACTTAGTTTTTCTTTCATCAAATGTACCTTTATATAGCGTCATATCTTGAGGACATGTTTATTTCAGGAATATCAATTCTAATAGCTACTCCTGGGCGTCTTCTGGACCACTTACAACATACTTCATCATTTGTCTACTCAAATCTGCGTTGGATAGTTTTCGATGAAGCTGACAGGTCTGATAGCCATACATCCATTACTCGGTTTCCCCTATTTCTTAGAAGATTTTTAAGTGAACATAACTCTTTATGTTATTGGTGCTCGTATTCTTTCAGCATTCTTGAACTTGGTTTTGGGAAAGCACTAGAGGATATACTAGAGCACTTGGGTTCAAGGAATGATGCTTCTAACCAAAATAAAAACAAGATGGAACCTATGAAAAGGCAAAACCTTCTGTTATCTGCAACTCTCAATGAAAAGGTGAATCGGTTAGCCAAGATTAGTTTGAAGAACCCTGTGATGATTGGTCTTGACGAACAGAACTCCAGTGCCCATGGGAAGAACCACACTTCTCTATTATCTGATGATGAAGAGGAAATACTGGAAAAGCGAAATGTTATAGTGGAACAAGCAGTTGACGATTTCAAGCTTCCTGCACAGCTTGTTCAAAGATATGTTAAAGGTAGCAGAAAATTGCCTCCTTATATCATTTTAAGTCATGTTTTCCCTTTGCTCACTTAGTTTTTATATTTCATTCAGTTTCATGTGGTTCAAGGCTCGCGATTCTTCTTACCGTTCTTAAATCTCTGTTTGAAAGACAACTGTCTCATAAGGTAAATTCTCTATATCCATCCATAAGCTGCTCCGGTTTCACTACAACTTTTCCACTTCAAGTATTGCTTGCCACCAATAAATACTAAAAGTCATGTGAGTTAAACTATTCTGCATTGGTTTGTGTCTTCTTTTTGCAGGTTGTTGTTTTCTTGTCAACATGTGACTCTGTAGATTTCCACCATACAGTACTCAGCCAGCTTGAGTGGAGCCCTGGCCTGCAACTGGATACGGATAAGAAGCAAAAGTTTATTAGCTGCAAAGTGTTCCGTTTACATGGGAACATGGACCAGGATGATCGCAAGAAATCATTTCTAGGATTCAGTTCTGAGAAATCTGCAATCCTTGTATCTACTGATGTTGCTGCCAGGGGCTTGGACTTTCCAAAAGTTAAATGTATCATACAGTATGATTCACCTGGGGAGGCTTCTGAATATGTTCACAGGTACCTGATGCATCTCCCTGGCCTGTCTAAAACATTTATTTGTTGGTTTCTAATTTATTGTTTCCTCCATAGTTATCATTGTATTCTTTGATTGTATACGAACAGATAAAATGTATGGTTGCAGACTTTTAGCACTTTACTCTTTACCTGGTTCCTTTTTATGTGGTAGTATTGTTCATTGATTTCCTGTTACATGAGACTGCTTCTGTCAAAACTCTGCAAAGTTTAAGTCTTTTGAGTGCTATTCTGTCATGTAATTTCTTGTGAAGATGTTATAGGCGTTTGATGTAAGCTAAGCTATAGAGACACTTCCTCTTGTGCTTCACTTTTGCTATTTATGTTCATTTTTTTGTTTATTTCAAGTTTCAACAACTTTATTCGTTTATTTTAGGGTTGGAAGAACCGCAAGGATTGGTGAAAAGGGGGAGGCTCTCCTGTTTCTCCAACCTATTGAAACCGACTACTTGAGAGATCTAGAGCTACATGGTGCATCACTTACAGAATACCCCCTCCAAAAGGTTTTAGACAGTTTTCCTGTAAATGGACAGAGGCTTCACAAAAGGAAGCAAATATCTTTAGATATGCATCCATGGATAATGTCTTTACAGAGAACACTGGAAAGTTTTGTCGCATCCGAGGTAATGTATATAACACCTTTTCGTTATGTTTCTTACACGAGTATCATATTTGGCTACTCATGCACAATGAGATAAATAGTGCACAAATATGATTTTGTTGATCATCTATTGTGAATACCATGATCTTTTCACCTTTTGCTGATCTTAGCAAATGCATTGTCATGTGTCCTCTTATCCAGGACACGACGAAGAAGCTTGCAAGAGATGCCTTCTGTTCTTGGGTGCGCGCTTACACTGCCCACCGAGGTGAACTGAAGAAGATTTTTATGGTCAAGAAGCTCCATTTGGGGCATGTAGCTAGAAGCTTTGGGTTGAAGGAGCAACCCTCCTTGGTGGGAAGGTCGCACCAGGTGCAACTCAAGAAGAGGAAGAAAGAACAGAAGCGCGAAAGGCCTGCAAAAAGGAGGAAAATCCCGGCCAAGAGATGAATTTCCATAGCAGAAATGCTTGTAACTCGAAACTAATGGTGGATCATGATCCACTCCAATTTTGTGGAACTAACAGCCGCAGCTTGAAGGTGAAACATTGACCCCATGAAGCTTTCATGTTTTGGCCAGAGGCCTAGAGAAGAGCTAGTGTACTGCCTGTAATCTGAAATGTATCAAAAGACAGAATGTTTTGCTCAGTTTGGGATTATCTACTGCTCTGCTAGTTACCCATTTTAATCAGAAATATAATCCATGTGTTTCTTCCTTACGATATTGTTTGCTCAAAAACTTATCCATGTAAAAACTGGATTTGTTAGAAAGGCTTATGGGCTGGATGCAATTGAATGATACAGTACAAATGTTCTAACTCGGTAAGCACGTTTTTCAGACAAGCAATGTTCTACCTCATTGAGTTAAAACCATACTATCAAAATTACATTGGGACTCTGAAAGGAAACAACATTACTGCCTTAAACGGTTTTCATAATACAAAGTTTGCTCTAAATGGCCCCCTTAATCTACACTGTTCTGGTAATTCCTTCCTGACCAAACATGGTGCACAAACGTCCATCCATGGGCAACATGTCATCAGAGGAGCTTCTCAAAAGTGAACCAAACTGTATATGAGTGTCCATGAAAGCTGCAGCCAAAAGAAGCAAATTCAGTTTCAAACCAAAACAAACAGATTAAAGTCTGCGAAACAGGGTAGTCACAGAAATTTGTTATGTTTTTCTTTTTACCAGGAAAAGAGTGAAAGAGGCAAACATTCCCTCCTGAAGTAGTGCTCCATGGCCTCCAAACTCTTCCTCATCAATCTTCAACAGGTATGCATAGTACCAGTAAACAAGCCCAGTAGAAATAGTCACAAACCTGTGTACAATATATATCATATGTTAAGAGGAACATATCAAAAGCTCACATGCTGGTATTAATTAACGATCTTTACAGAGTTCACTGTGCCATACAGAAGAAAGAAAACAGTAATTACTGAAAGTATAATAATGAAACAATAATTACAGTAATTCTGTGCAAGGTATCGCTTACTAGTGTCATATAAACAGAAAAAAGTACTGATAATTCTGCATAAACTTTCAGGGTACTCAGCTACCGACAGGTTCGATAATCATGCTTGCAATGTACTCCAGGCCAAATTAAATTGTATTGCCAAAAGCTCATCTTAAGTGATACCACATGAATCTAAAGAACCTAGTAACATTCACAGTTTCACACACTAATTATGCTAAATTCAAGATGGAAGTTTGCGCAGGCTTAGCTTCCGGGTTTTCTAATCATCAGTAATTAAAGGTTCAATGCACAGTTAATCTTCACCGAAGATAACCTAAATGAATCTCAAGCAGCAAAGATTTGCATATATCATCGAGCTAAGATGTTGCAGGCGTCAAAACAACCAAAATTCACAGCACACAGTTCCTACCAAAGCAAAAGTTGGATTTTGCAGACAATTACCTCCTATAGTACAGATCCCAATTCCCAACTAAAAGGTAAATCTGAAAGTACAGGTGGCCAAATCATCTGAAACTAATAACAGCATGAAGAAATCTGCTATTCTGCTAACAAATTTAGTAGCATCTGATCCTCCTATCTGCACTACAATTGAACTCCTCAATGTGAGGAAGAAACTCAACAAGGCACATCCGAGTACCCAAAAAAAAAAACAAAACAAAGGGAAATCCACGAATCCAGCATAGGGCGAGATGGGATTGGAGACGTGAGCAACTCACAGTGCGATCCAGATGGCGCCGACGAGGGGGATGGCTCCCCAGAGCAGGCCGCAGGCGAGGCCGAGCACCTGCCGGATCCAGTGCACGGCGTCCAGCAGTTGATCCTTTTGCAAAGGAGAGCCCAAGCAAGCAAGCATCCATCAGGCAAGGAGAATCCGGATTAATGGCGGCAAGGAGGAAGGAGGAAGTATACCTTGTCCCAGGAGGCCTCCGGGTCGAAGTACCTGGCGAGCTTGGAGTGGCCGGCGCCGCCGTTCTGCTGCTGCGCCTGCGCGCGCGACTGCTTCGACGGCTTCGTCTTCCTCATCTCGCTCGGCGGCGGCGGCGGCGCGGGATTCCCGAGGCGGCGGAGATGGGATCGCGAGGGAGGGAGCAGTCAACAAGTCTATGGATGGAGCTGGTTTTGGTTGGTGGCGATTTTGCAGATGCCTCCTTGGAAAGTTTGGATATTACATTTACGTCCCTACTAGTGATGGTCGGCTAATGATTGGTCCATCATTAACAGATGATCTGATTACGTGCAAACATAGAAAAATAAGATTAAATTTCAGAAAGCTAGTAGTACAACTTTAGTGACAAAAATATCATTTCGCTGCAACATTAGTGACATGTTCTAGTTTACTGCAACAATAGCGTGGGAAATTATCACAAAACTACAACTTTTACGTTATATGCTATTACAGTTGTCACCTATAACGTAAAAGTTACAGTTTTGTGATAATTTCCCACGCTATTGTTGCAGCTAACTAAAGCATGTCACTAATGTTGCAGCAAACTGATAGTTTTGTTACTAAAGTTGCAGTTTTCTGAAATGTACTCCAGAAATAAAAATAAAAAGCTCTTTACCAAAGCCTAATTTCAAGCATGAGAATTATTCCAGAATACAAAATTACAGAGTTTCAATGAATTTTCTACTATGGATCGTTGGAGAGCAAGCCGAGAGGACACATCTTTAACAAAATCAGTGGGCGAAATTACAGCAGTTCACCTCAAAAAAAAGAGAGAAAATCCCATAATAACACTATAACAGTACAGTACATTGGATAGAAGTACACCATGAGATCACTGCTCGCTAAACAAGCGATTCATTTGATAAGGGAAATACTAACACACAACGCCATCAAGTACAAGATCTGACAAGATAATTTGAATCATACATACAACCAGCAATGAGTTCCCTGACAGTTAATGAATTATTTGAAGATATTACTTTAGTTACTTTCTTGGATCTACAATGCTTGATCAGTTAAAGAGCCAGTCTGCTCAGGTGACAACAAATTGCTTCAGCTGACAACTCACCTGATTCCCTGCAGGAAAAATGTGAAAATTGTCAAGATTCATTATCCGCCTTTCACTGCGATTAGTAGTATCACTTATCATTCATGCATAGAATGCTTTGGTTGGTGGCGATTTTGCAGATGCCTCCTTGGAAAGTTTGGATATTGCATTTAAGTCCCTACTAGTGATGGTCGGCTAATGATTGGTCCATCATTAACAGATCCTCTGATTATACGTGCAAAAATAGAAAAAATAAGAGTCAATTTCATAGAGCTGCAACTTTAGTGACAAAACTGTCAGTTTGCTGCAATATTAGTGACATGTTCCAGTTTGCTGCAACAATAGCGTGGGAAATTATCACAAAACTGCAACTTTTACGTGATATGCTGCTACAGTTGTCAACTATATGTACTATAGCAGCATATAACGTAAAAGTTGCAGTTTTGTGATAATTTCCCACGCTATTGTTGCAGCTAACTGAAGCATGTCACTAATGTTGTAACTGAAGCATGTCACTAATGTTGTAGCAAACTGATAGTTTTGAGTTTTCTGAAATTTACTCTACAAATAAAAATAAAAAGCTCTTTATCAAAGCCTAATTTCGAGCATGAGAATTATTCCAGATTACAAAATTACAGAGTTTCAATGAATTTTCTACTATGGATCGTTGGAGAGCAAGCCGAGAGGACACATCTTTCACAAAATCAGTGGGCGAAATTACAGCAGTTCACCTCTTAAAAAAAAGAGAGAGAAAATCCCATAATAACACTATAACAGTACAGTACATTGGATAGAAGTACACCATGAGATCACTGCTCGCTAAACAAGCGATTCATTTGATAAGGGAAGTACTAACACACAACGCCATCAAGTACAAGATCTGACAAGATAATTTGAATCATACATACAACCGGCAATGAGTTCCCTGACAGTTAATGAATTATTTGAAGATATTACTTTAGTTACTTTCTTGGATCTACAATGCTTGATAAGTTAAAGAGCCAGTCTGCTCAGGTGACAACAAATTGCTTCAGCTGACAACTCACCTGATTCCCTGCAGGAACAATGTGAAAATTGTCAAGATTCATTATCCGCCTTTCACTGTGATTAGTAGTATCACTTATCATTCATGCATAGAATGCAAAAAAAAAAATCACATATCCATGTTGTTGTCTGCCTTGTAATATGATACATCATGCACGTAAATTTGGAATGCTCGAAATGCTATGGATAGGATAATGGCCCGAAAAGAACTTCCAGTAAGCATGGTGCAAAATTCAGTGACAGTTGTTCATCTAAGGAATTCATATGTAAGATTGCAGATTGCAATTCTTCCTGACAGGGTACTAACCCAGTAGTAAAAAACCATCCTTGACTAGCCTAAAAGGTGTAAACCTCAATGATCATTCGTACCAAGTTTCGAATCGCCTGAATGCAAAGTTCACAAGAGCCTAGGAAGGAACCAGCAAAGCCCTATTAGGCTATTACTACTAAAAACTCAACTTGTGCAAAAGAGCAAATGTGCATCAAAGCAAAAGGGCATATTGCCTCCATGAATATGCATAATCAAAATGGTTCTCCCACTCAGCTATAACATTTGTGGGAAGTGAGTAGAACATTCTAAACTGACACTTGAGCCTCACTGCTACTTTGGCTCCTCAAAATATAATCAGAAACTGGAAACAAATTTGAGGAGAAGAGATGGTTACCACAAAACGTGGGGAGCGCCGCACAATAGATACCGCAGAACCAGGAGATGCTGCTGATAAGTGAAAGAGGCAAACATTCCCTCCTGAAGTAGTGCTCCATGGCCTCCAAACTCTTCCTCATCAATCTTCAACAGGTATGCATAGTACCAGTAAACGAGCCCAGTAGAAATAGTCACAAACCTGTGTACAATATATATCATATGTTAAGAGGAACATATCAAAAGCTCACATGCTGGTATTAATTAACGATCTTTACAGAGTTCGCTGTGTCATACAGAAGAAGAAAAACAATACTTACTGAAAGTACAACAATGAAACAATAATTACAGTAATTCTGTGCAAGGTATTGCTTACTAGTGTCATATAAACAGAAAAAAGTACTGATAATTCTGCATAAACTTTCAGGGTACTCAGCTACCGACAGATTCGATAATCATGTGTGCAATGTACTCCAGGCCAAATTAAATTGTATTGCCAAAAGCTCATCTTAAGTGATACCACATGAATCTAAAGAACCTAGTAGCATTCACAGTTTCACACACTAATTATACTAAATTCAAGATGGATGCTTGAGCAGGCTTGCTTATAGCTTCAGGGTCTTCTAATCATCAGTAATTAAAGGTTCAATGCACAGTTAATCTTCACCGAGGATAACCTAAATGCACCTCAAGCAGCAAAGATGTGCATGTATCATCGAGCTAAGATCTTGCAGTCACAGGTGTCAAAACAACCAAAATCCACACCAAAGCAAAAGGTGGATTTTTAGACAATGACCTCCTGTAGCGCAGATCCCAATTCCCAACTAAAAAGCAGAAAAGTTATTAACATATGATACAGGTGACCAAATCATCCTGAAACTAATAATAGCGTTCTGCTAACAAATTACTAGCATCTGATCCCCCTATCTGCACTACAATTGAACTCCTCAATGTGAGGAAGAGACTCAACAAGACACATCCGACTACAAATCCACGAATCCAGCATAGGGGAAGATGGAATTGGAGACGTGAGCAACTCACAGTGCGATCCAGATGGCGCCGACGAGGGGGATGGCTCCCCAGAGCAGGCCGCAGGCGAGGCCGAGCACCTGCCGGATCCAGTGCACGGCGTCCAGCAGTTGATCCTTTTGCAAAAGAGAGCCCAGCCAAGCAAGCATCCATCAGGCTAGGAGAATCCGGATTAATGGCGGCAAGGAGGAGGAGGAGGAAGGAGGAAGCATACCTTGTCCCAGGAGGCCTCCGGGTCGAAGTACCTGGCGAGCTTGGAGTGGCCGGCGCCGCCGTTCTGCTGCTGCGCCTGCGCGCGCGACTGCTTCGACGGCTTCGTCTTCCTCATCTCGCTCGGCGGCGGCGGCGGCGCGGGATTCCCGAGGCGGCGGAGATGGGATCGCGAGGGAGGGAGCAGTCAACAAGTCTATGGATGGAGCTGGTTTTGGTTGGTGGCGATTTTGCAGATGCCTCCTTGGAAAGTTTGGATATTACATTTACGTCCCTACTAGTGATGGTCGGCTAATGATTGGTCCATCATTAACAGATGATCTGATTACGTGCAAACATAGAAAAATAAGATTAAATTTCAGAAAGCTAGTAGTACAACTTTAGTGACAAAAATATCATTTCGCTGCAACATTAGTGACATGTTCTAGTTTACTGCAACAATAGCGTGGGAAATTATCACAAAACTACAACTTTTACGTTATATGCTATTACAGTTGTCACCTATAACGTAAAAGTTACAGTTTTGTGATAATTTCCCACGCTATTGTTGCAGCAAACTGGAACATGTCACTAATATTGCAGCAAACTGACAGTTTTGTCACTAAAGTTGCAGCTCTATGAAATTGACTCTTATTTTTTCTATTTTTGCACGTATAATCAGAGGATCTGTTAATGATGGACCAATCATTAGCCGACCATCACTAGTAGGGACTTAAATGCAATATCCAAACTTTCCAAGGAGGCATCTGCAAAATCGCCACCAACCAAAACCAGCTCCATCCATAGACTTGTTGACTGCTCCCTATTTACTTAAACATTGAGCTGATTCATCACTCACCTTCTCCTCCAACAACCTGGAAACCAAGGAACTTGCTGTACCAGATTACAGCTTCTTCTATTTTCTTCATCCGTGTTCCATCCTCAATAAACTTTGCTTCAAGAGCTTCAACAGCTGCCACGGTACATGAAGTATATCACTCTCGCATGAACACTATATGTGCACAGTTCAAGAAAGACATTTTCTAAGGCTAGCAAGATAACCTTTTGAAACAACTTAAATAAGCCACAGCAACAAAAAAAACCCCAAACATAGCCCTAAAATGATAGGTAAGTTACCCTCGAGGTGATTCGATATGACTGCAGCATGGTGATCTCTCTTGTTCCGCTGATCTGTACCCATGCCCTCGAGCTTCTCATTTATAGCAGCGGTGCTTGAAATCGTCTCTTTGGCAAGTTGGTACTTTGACTCCTTGCTGGCCTTAACTGTAAATACAGTTTACACCAAGATTTCAGGCATATCATGAACCATTTGGCAGCGAAGTGCAGTTTAATTTACCAGACAATGCTTCTGCAAGACCATCTTCCAGATTCCGCAACTGAAGGTTGAGTCCACTCAGTTCCTCTGCACCATCCAAAATGTTATGAAAATAAATGCACAAAAGAAACACAAATTTTTACGTCGAACACCCTTACAGGAAAAAGACCATGGACACCGACTGGCAATGATCAATGATCACTATTGAGGTGCTACAAACGCAGGGGATAATAAGGCGGACAACCCCTTCCCATATGGCTTACAAGGGATATATAAAGGAGAAATGTAGGAGCCCTAACAGATAAAAGATTAGAAGTCCTACTAGGAAACTATAAGAGAAAGCTATAATCCTGTAATAGAAAATCCTATTAGGAAACTCATCGGAATGTATTGCTAGCTGAAATTCGGCAATATTTAACACAGAATTTCAGCACTCATCGGAGGGAAAACCGGGTAGAGTTACTTCAATTCACTCAAATTCAATTCACATTCAGTACCAAGTACCAACCACAGGTTCAAAATTTTCCAAAGAAAAGAAAATCGAAGACGCATCAGACACGCGTCCAAAGTTCATTTCGCACAAAAAAGAAAATTGGGGGGTGTTTATTGAAACGAGAGAGATTGAGGGGGTGGGGGGAGGGATTAGGGGAGGGCGTTGCCTTGGCGGGAGATGGTTTGACGGGCGATGTAGCGGGAGGAGAGAAGCGCGGCGCGGTAGTTGGCGGAGGTGGAGGCTTGGCGCTCCCTTTCGACGGCCATCCCCCGCTGGTACGCCGCCAGCTGCGCCGCCATCTGCCGGCACAGCTCCGCCCCTCCTCCTCCTCCTCCTCGTGTGCCGGCGGCGGTGCCTCCGGCTTCCATGCTACCAACTCCCTCGGCACTGGCGGCGTCCGCGGCGGAGGGATCGGCGGCAGCCGACGGTGGCCGGAGTGCGGGTGGAAGTGAGGAGTTCGAACCCAAAATTTGTGAGAAGAAATTTCTCCTTTTTTTTTGAAACAAAAATTTCTCCTTTTTGGTCTGAGAAAGAAGAAGAAGACAAAGCGGGATCCATTCCATTGTGTGGGCCTTTTTGTGAAGCGTATTGGGCCTCATATTGGACTTAGGCCCAGATCATCTTTTTATCTTTTTTTTTTTTTGGAGAATTGAGCTTTTACCCATTTTAAAGGCTAAATTTGACCCTATTTTCTCCACTTTACTCATTTGACTCTACATTTCAAAAATGAAGTTATTGTCTTATCCTCTTCTCTGAAGCAAGTTAACGGTGTTGAGACTAGAGCTCAAGGTCAAAATGCCATTTATGCCCTTGCTTATTTGACACTACTTTCTCACAGGTTCTGTTCATTTGGTTCAATTTTGTGCACTTACTGTGTATAAAATTTGTAATGAAATGGCATATCTCTGGCAATTTAACTGAATTTGACATATCTGTGACAAATTTGACTTAGATGTCACAAACTTTGTCAAATAAAATTGAAAAGAAAAACAAAACCTTTGAGAAATTAGCAGTTCCAAAAAATAAAAATAAAAAGATCCAACCGAAGCTGGATGTATGACATAGGATCGCCCAATACCGGAAAGATGGCAAGGCACAAAATCAACAAATTCTGCTAAGAGCGAAGCGAGATGTGATGGATGATTTCCAGTCGACCACAAGATCGATCAAAACCTGTGATGACTGACGAGACAGAAATGAAAGAAACACAGCCAATTCATCATCGTCGAAGAAGAAGAAAATGGATAAGATCGTGTGGTGCAGAGTGCGCGGGAGATACTAGTGCGGAAGCAATCGCAGCCACAGCCAATTTTTGTGTACACGTAGACGTCTCCTCCTCTTCTTCTACATCTCCACGTTTTTAGTTTTATTTATACTATTTAATTTGCTTTTGTTTCCTCCAAGCAACCACCACCTCCACTGCGCCGGCGTCACTACCGACCGCCGTTGAGTCGTCGTCCACAGTGCACATTATGGCCAGTTGCACGGCAATGCAGCTGGAGCTGAGTACACAGCGGCTTGGAGGAGAGTCGTAATTTTCCGTGAGATGGCTGTTAAGTGTTAACAGGGAAGCTTATGGGTAATGCTTAGGAATAGATCAATTGCATAGCATATTATGTGGTTCCAGTACTTGATGGCATATCTGTAGTTTGGTAATTAGATCAATCTGCTAAGGATATGGCATATTTAAAAAGGCTATTGTGCCACTTGGGTTGAAGGACACCTCAGTTAGGACTAAAGGCCCTATGCCCTAATCCCTACCATGCTCATTGCAACGACAATTCATACTGACAGTTAATGTTCAGTACCATTCACAGTAGCAGCCTCAGCCTGGAACCTTTGTCTGACGATTCTTACAAACTTGAACAGATCGTAAGTGAGGTTCAAATCCTTCATCAATTCTTCAGAATCTTTTATACTTGGATCACATTGAAGTACTGTTGTTAGAAAAAAAGAAAATGTCAAGTACAGATCAAAAAATCAAACATTCAAGACACTTGGCCAAGTTTCATGCGGAACTTCAACTCACAGTTATATCGATCTTTGGCAAGCTTTAAGGTAATTGAGTACTCCTTATCAGGGCTTTGCAAATCTATTTTGTTGAAGATGAACTTTACACCTTGAGGAAGAACAGGGCAAATGTCATGAAAGATGGAATTAGCATAATTTAGGGGCGATTCCTTATATTCATCAGTAAAGTTCACTTCATCCCCTATGTGCCACTGATGTCCCAATGACATGTGGGCTCTAAACCCACGAGCAGTGAGCTGATAAGTGGCATATAAAGGATAAGATGAAATTTAAAAGGCATAAGGAATTTATCCCATAATTTACTTAAACATTGAGCTGATTCATCACTCACCTTCTCCTCCAACAACCTGGAAACCAAGGAACTTGCTGTACCAGATTACAGCTTCTTCTATTTTCTTCATCCGTGTTCCATCCTCAATAAACTTTGCTTCAAGAGCTTCAACAGCTGCCACGGTACATGAAGTATATCACTCTCGTATGAACACTATATGTGCACAGTTCAAGAAAGACATTTTCTAAGGCTAGCAAGATAACCTTTTGAAACAACTTAAATAAGCCACAGCAACAAAAAAAACCCCAAACATAGCCCTAAAATGATAGGTAAGTTACCCTCGAGGTGATTCGATATGACTGCAGCATGGTGATCTCTCTTGTTCCGCTGATCTCGTAACCATGCCCTCGAGCTTCTCATTTATAGCCGCGGTGCTTGAAATCGTCTCTTTGGCAAGTTGGTACTTTGACTCCTTGCCGGCCTTAACTGTAAATACAGTTTACACCAAGATTTCAGGCATATCATGAACCATTTGGCAGCGAAGTGCAGTTTAATTTACCAGACAATGCTTCTGCAAGACCATCTTCCAGATTCCGCAACTGAAGGTTGAGTCCACTCAGTTCCTCTGCACCATCCAAAATGTTACGAAAATAAATGCACAACAGAAACACAATTTTTTACGTCGAACACCCTTACAGGAAAAAGACCATGGACACCGACTGGCAATGATCAATGATCACTATTGAGGTGCTACAAACGCAGGGGATAACAAGGCGGACAACCCCTTCCCATATGGCTTACAAGGGATATATAAAGGAGAAATGTAGGAGCCCTAACAGATAAAAGATTAGAAGTCCTACTAGGAAACTATAAGAGAAAGCTATAATCCTGTAATAGACAATCCTATTAGGAAACTCATCGGAATGTATTGCTAGCTGAAATTCGGCAATATTTAACACAAAAATGTCAGCACTCATCTGGGGGAAAACCGGGTAAAATTACTTCAATTCACTCAAATTCAATTCACATTCAGTACCAAGTACCAACCACAGGTTCAAAATTTTCCAAATAAAATAAAATCGAAGATACATCAGACACGCATGAAGTTTCAATTTTCGCGCACACAAAAAAAAAATGGAGGGGTTTATTGAAACGAGAGAGATTGAGGGGGTGGGGGGGAGGGAATAGGGGAGGGCGTTGCCTTGGCGGGAGATGGTTTGAAGGGCGAAGGAGCGGGAGGAGAGAAGCGCGGCGCGGTAGTTGGCGGAGGTGGAGGCTTGGCGCTCCCTTCGACGGCCATCCCGCGCTGGTACCGCCCCAGCTGCGCCGCCATCTGCCGGCACAGCTCCGCCCCTCCTCCTCCTCTCGTGTGCCGCGGCGGTGGCCTCCGGCTTCCATGCTACCAACTCCCTGGCACTGCGGCGTCCGGCGTCCGCGGCGAGGATCGACGGCAGCCGACGGTGGCCGGACTGCGGGTGGAAGTGAGGAGTTCGAACCCAAATATTTGTGAGAAGAAATTTCTCCTTTTTTTAAAAAAAAAAAAAATTTCTCCTTTTTGGTCTGAGAAAGAAGAAGAAGATAAAGCGGGATCCATTCCATTGTGTGGGCCGTTTTGTGAAGCGTATTGGCCTCATATTAGGCCTAGGCCCAGATCATCTTTTTTTTTTGGGAGAATTTGTTACCCATTTTAAAGGCTAAATTTGACCATATTTTCTCCACTTTACTCATTTGACTCTACATTTCAAAAATGAAGTTATTGTCTTATCCTATTCTCTGAAGCAAGTTAACGGTGTTGAGACTAGAGCTCAAGGTCAAAATGCCATTTATGCCCTTGCTTATTTGACACACTTTCTCACAGGTTCTGTTCATTTGTTCAATTTTGGCACTTACTGTGATAAAATTTGTAATGAAATGACATATCTCTGGCAATTTGACTGAATTTGACATATCTGTGACAAAGTTGACTTGGATACACAAAAATTTGTCAAACAAAATTGAAAAGAAAAACAAACCTTTGAGAAAATTAGCAGTTCCAAAAAAAAGATCCAAGTGAAGCTGCATGTATGACATAGGATCGGCCAATACCGGAAAGATGGCCAGGCACAAAATCAACAAATCTGCTAGTATAAGAGCGAAGCGAGATGTGATGGATGATTTCCAGTCGGCCACAAGATCGTCAAAACCTGTGATGACTGACGAGACAGAAATGAAAGAAACACAAGCCAAATTCATCATTCTGTCTTTGCAATTCATGGAAGGGGAGGAGGAGAAGAAAATGGATAAAATCGTGTGGTGCAGAGTGCGCAGGAGATACTAGTGCGGAAGCAATCGCAGCACAGCCAATTTTGTGTACACGTAGACGTCTCTCCTCTTCTTCTCCATCTCCACGTTTTTAGTCTTATTATAATTTAATTTGTTTTTGTTTCCTCCAAGCAACCACCACCACCTCCACTGCGCCGGCGTCACTACCGACCGCCGTTGAGTCGTCGTCGTAAATACCATCTCTCCTCTTCCGGGGCAGCCACACGCCCTACCTCCAAGCTTGGAGAGACTGGAGCCATGGCTACTGCCGCCCGCCGGCCTCCGGTGCCGGACGCCTCGGCCGGCCGCGCGGCGGGGCTGCGCGTCGGGGCAGTGGCGGCGGCGGGGGGGGGAGGGCCCGTTCGTGGCCTGTACGTGGGACCCATCGAGACGGCCAGCCAGGAGATGCTCGAGGCGCTCTACCATCAGGTTTCTTGCTGCTTATCCTCTTCATTCCTGCTCAATCATTTTCTTGTACTGTCAAATTCACCCCCTATATGTGTTACTGTGCTACATCTTTGCCTGATGTTGTATAACGTGTGCTACTAATATATTTTGCAGTTACCCAAATGCTTGCATCGAAGTAATCACCATCTTGTTGTTGTTATTTTTCTCTATTATTACTGTTTTGATAGGCCAGGGATTCCTACTACAGCGGCCAGCCTTTGATTGTCGATGACATGTTCGACAAAGTTGAGGTATAATTCTTCTAATCTTTTCTCTCTATATATATTCTGCATATATGTACTCACTACTCAGCTCAGCTAATATGATTCAACATGTAAGGCTTTAAGATGTGTAACAAATTGTATGTCCATGCCCAGTTGAAGCTCCGGGTTTATGGATCCCCATCCGTAGTGAAGTATCCCCGTTGCAGCCTCAAGAGGCAATCGACGTACGCAGACGCTGAGGTTACCTTTTGGGAGGGAAACAAATTCAGTATCTCTACATTTGATCTCACGACTCTGGCAATACTTTCGACTTACAGTCCGATGTTTCGATTGGCTTTTGGGTGTAGGGCAGGAGGACAAATCAATGTTCATGGCACTCTCAAGCATCTGGATGCTGCTGCTCTTGTTTGGCACATCGGCATTTCTCGTTCCCTCTCTCTGTATTCTAAGCCTCACTTTTGGGGATGCATTCGGAGCAAGGTATCTCTTGTATGGTGCAAAATCATTTGATGCGATAACTAGGGTAAATGACATGGTTTTAATCGGATTGGGCTATCTGATCGGTTATCCAATTGCATCTGCATCTGGTAAGGGAACTTATTTGTAAATATTCCACAGTACAAGGATTTCGTGTCCCCTGATATGCCATGTTGGCCACATGGTACAATTTTTATGCGTTGATTAATCTTCTCCTTGTTTTTGTTCTTTCAGTTGGTGCACTGCAAGGCTTGCTGACAAACAATTTGGTTGCACTAAAAGGTTCTTGCCCAAATTGCGGTGAGCAGGTCAGCTTCCTTCTACAAGTAGCCAATTTGAATGTTTATCCATATTTCATGAAGTTCATCTTTTCGGTCATCTAAAGTGTAACCTGTTCCTGCCAGGTCTTTGCATTTGTCAAGACGGATAATTCCATCAAAGCTCCCCATAGAGCAGAATGTCATGTCTGCAGCTGCCCACTGGAGTACCGCACTAAAGTTGAGGTATGCCAAAAACAACAATGAAGAACAGATAGTTGAATGAAAATGTCTATGACAGTAAATGGCTTGGTTTCAGAGTGCCATATGGTATAGGAGAGGGTGATCATTTTAGATTTTGGTGCATGCTGTATGTGTAGTTTGTGACTTTAAAGAAACAAAACGGATAATGTCTTCTTTCTTGACATTGTTATCCAGAAATCCTTGTCGGGAACTAGAAGAACCTGGGTTTATGGCAGAGTTTATCTTGTGAAGCAAGGGCATCCAAGGAAGCGGAAATGGTTGAAAGACTAAATTGCCAGTGCTAGATGCTGAAGAAAGTTTAGAGGATGATTTTAAGTTATGTGGCTATTCTGAACTTCTGATTGACTGAAACATATTTAGAGATGTTGCTCTTACTGCTCCAATGTGCTTATTTGTTTCTCTGTTCAACCAATGCATCTTGTAAAGTGGTAAATTCCTTGGAAAGATTGCCAAACATGAACAAATGTTAAATTGATGATGCAGTATTATGAATAATGGCGTGCCCTCTCATATATTTGTTCATTAGAAATTTATCTTCATACATGAAGTATGAATGGCAAACAGTGGCCTGTTAAGAGCAAGTTCAGTAGGATCGAATTTGTTCACTAGATGTTGGACACTAATAGAAAATCATTTATCCTGTTCGTTCAGCAAAGTTGCAGATAAAAATGTCAGACAGAATCGTATTCTTATTGCTTTAAATCGCACTAAGCATACTATATGTAACCAAATCACTTTTTCTATTCGAAGAGAACATTCATCCAAAACTGGTTTCAGAGGGGAAGATCTAGAACTCAAAAATATGATCTGGGGCAGCTTGTAGACTTAACAATCAGGAAAAACTGGATCTGGGCACATCTGTTGCCTCGAACAAAAATTTTGCAGCATTAGAACTAGATATAAACTGTACAATCCACAATGCACTGAACCGAATGCATGCAGATATAGGCAACCACATACTGTACTTTTTACTTTAGACAAGACTCTGACTAGAAGCTGCAAAAACAACTACAACAGGCAAGCACCAAGGATTCACAACTCTCTTCTTTACAGGTCCCTCTAAGAGCCTACACTACTCATCTCAACAGAGCTATATCTGATCATATGATATATGATTGTTCACTCAAACCAGCCTCGCATTTGCGGGCTTCCCCTTCGATGATGGTTTTGATCCATTGCTGCCTGCGTTCTTGCTGCTGGACTTCTTCTGCAGCTGAGGATTTGCCCCTGTCTCCTTGGAATCCTGGAGCTGTTCTAATACAGCAACCACCTGCTCCATGTTAGGCCTGTTCTTGGCCTCCACAGAGATGCACTGAAGCGCCAGTGTTGCAGCCTTCTGGGCCTTAGCAAGGGAGTACTGCCCGCCCAACCGGGCGTCCAGGATGCGGAAGATGCGCCGCTTGCTCATCAGGTATGGCCTAGCCCACTCCACCAGGTTGTGCTCCCCGGTTGGGCGGTTCTTGTCCAGTGCTCGTCGTCCTGATAGCATCTCTAGCAGCACGACTCCAAAGCTATAGACGTCGCTCTTGGTGGTCAGATGGCCTTCACAACATACAGAGAAATGTGTCAGTTAATTCAATAATAGCCAAATCACTCTATGTTTGTCACCCAGATGCCAGCAAGGGAACCATAGATTGACAGTAAACACGATGTGTAATGGAGCTCAAATCTTTGTTGTGCATGTTCATTCATTGTAATGAAATGATTGCATTCTAGGACTCAGAACATGGAAGTAACATGCTACCTGTTGCAAGGTATTCTGGTGCAGCATATCCATAAGTCCCCATCACCCTTGTGGAGACATGGCTCTTGTCACCAGTCGGTCCATCCTTTGCCAGCCCAAAATCAGAGAGCTTTGCATCATAGTTCTGAAAATACAGTCTGTCTATCAGATCAACCAGTTAAGCTATCTTGTGAACACAAAGGATAAAAGTTCTGAGGGCTCCGTACCGCATCCAAAAGGACATTAGAGGTCTTGAAATCACGGTAGATGACTTTAACCTTGTCACTGTGGAGAAATGCAAGCCCTTTTGCTGCTCCAAGGGCAATTTTCATCCGAAGGTTCCAGGAGAGCGGCTGAAAATGCGTACTCCCTGCATTTTAGAACACATTTTAGCATCTTGTATTCCAAATTGTAAAACAGAAGCTAGCAACTAGAAAAGTACAAAAAAAAAAAAAAACTACTTACTCCTGAAAAGATGATTTTCCAAGCTACCACGTGGCATGAACTCATAAACAAGAAGACGCTGCTCATCTTCGACGCAGTACCCAACGAGCCTTACAAGATATGGGTGTGACAACTGTCCAAGATAATTCACTTCAGCCTGCACAAATTGAAAGGAAGATAATGTCATACACAGTGCAAACTTGACACTAAAGAATCAGCCATTGAGTACTAACCAGCCATTCCCTGTGACCCTGATGGCCTTCCTGATTCAACTTCTTTACAGCAATGACCATCCCTGTGCCTGGCTTAGTTGGTGCGAGCGTCTTCTCATCGATCCACCCTTTGAAGACTGATCCAAAGCCTCCCTCACCAAGCACACTGTCTGGCCGGAAGTTCCTGGTGGCAGTCCTCAGCTCATTGAAGGCAAAGGCCTTGACATTTGCTGCCTCCAGAATCTCACCCTCGCTCCGTGGTGTTGGCGGCACCGAGGCTGCAGACACACTGGAGTTGCTAGCATACTTGGATGTCCCCCCTAAACAACAGAAGACAGTACAAATTTTCAGGCCGTGGTCCATTAGATTTTAGCCTGATCAAGCTGTTGTTTCTTTGCTTGGTTTGGGTATTAAAAGGCAAAAACTTCACAGATAAGTTAAGAGGTTGCACCAAAAGTATTGAACTTTCTGCATAATACAGTCAATAACATTGAAAAAAAAGCACGCAGATTTTGGTAGAAAGTAGCACCAAAATTAGAATTTTCCACTTAGCCTGATTTGAGCTTCTGCACTTGGAACGAACAAATACTAGCAACAAAGGAAAAGTCAGATAAAGTTATATGTGCGTTTCCATTGGAAGCTTCCTCTCCTACTCCTAGTTTGGAGAAGGAGAAGAATTGAGCTTTACGCATGAAACAAATCCAAGAAGAGCTCAAACTACAACTTTTACGCACGCACTACCAGTGCTAGGAGACAAGGCATGTGATTGGTGACCCTAAACAGCCTGTAGGAAGCCATTAAAAAGGGGATTAAATTAACATAACCTATAGTCCTATACTAGTAACACACAAGTCAGACACAATTACACAAATCACAAAATTCCCAACACAGAGATATGACTGATTGATTGGATACTTCAGAATTTTTTTTAAAAAAAAACTGAAGGAAAAAAAAAGGAATAAACATAGCATACATGTCTAGATTCTAAGAACACAAGTTGATAGTGTAATCACCATAGTAAGAAATGCTATATGGAGGAAGGAAGAAGAGAGGAGAAAGGTGAGACGCACCAGAAGGGGAGGAGGCGCTGCGGCAAGGGCTCTCCGAGCTGATCTTGGCGCCCCAGCAATTCCCCATGGCGAAAATCCACCACCACCAACAACAACACCTTCACCTCGGAGGTAGTAGAGCCCAAGAAGCACCACACCTAACTCACAAAAAGGCGCCTCCTTTTCGCGGGAATCGAATCGACAAAGGCTCAAGAACGAGCGGCCAGCACGGCACAGAAGCCACAAGAAGCGATCAGAACAGCTGAAATCGAATCACGAACCAGGACACCTGCTCTCCTCTCCGGCTCCTCAAAACTAAATCAACTACCTACTACTCCTCCCAATCCTCTCTCTGTTCTTCTTCAAGGAGATACGAGATAGAGAGATAGAAATAGATACAGATAGGAGATGAGAGGGAGGGGAGCAAGAGATTTGTACTATGGAAGAAGTTGGGATGAATGGATCAAAGGATTGGTGGGAGAGGAGATTAAAGGGGATATGTATCTGTGACTCTCGTGCTTGCCTGCCTTAGCTGAGGGACTCAACTCTGTTGACCTTTTGAGCATGAGAGCGACGCACAGCATGCAACCATCAGCTGCTGCCTTTCGATTTCTTTCTCCTTCTTCTTCTAGAATTCTACTCGAAAGAAAGAGGAAGGAGAGGAAGAGGAAGAGGAAGATGAAGAGGAGGAGGAAGCCATTAATGGTGGTTGGGGAAGAAGGAAAAAGCCTTTGTAGGCTTGTAGCCGCCATCCTCAACCTCAACCTCTTTTGTTGCGTCCCTACCCACGCTCTATGACATGTGGGGCCCACTGCAAAGATGCCGAATGGATCTGAGCCGTCGGATGGACATCCAATGGATGTACCCGTGTTCTATTTTTTTCTGTTTTGTTTGGCTGTAGGGAGCCTAGAGGGACATAGGGTCAGCACTGATATGATCATGTGTACACACATGAAAGGTTTGTTTCAACATATTTTTGTATTCTAATAAATGTGATTTAATTCTATCGGGGTAGCAACAAGTAAATCGGAACAAAACCTGGCATTTCGGCACATCTACCATATCACGCGGAAAGGGACGATTGATGAGCTACCTGTATTCGACTAGAAAACCAACAAGTGTACATAGAAGTCACGTGTACCATTCTATTTTTAAAACATGATTATTTTCCTTATTGAAAATTAGTTTATTATAAGCATATGTGGCATATCAAAATTGTAAAGAAAATTTTTTTTATGACAACATTTTTGTATTCTAGCTAATAAATGTGATTCAATTCTATGGTGCTAGCAACAAATAAATCGGAACAAAATTTAGCATTTCGGCACATCTACCATATCACATGGAAAAGGACGATTGATGGGCTACTTTTATTCGACTAAATCAACAAACTGTACATAGACGTCGCATATACCATTCTATTCTTAAATTTGATTTTCCTTATTGAAATTTAGTTAATTATAAGCAATCAGTATATCAAAATTGTAAAAAAAAAAGTTTATGAAAACATTTTCGTGTTCTAATAAATGTGGTTCTTTGTAACGTGGTAACAAACAAATCGAAATAAATAGCATTTTGTCATGTGTCCTTTGAGAGGTGTGATTCATGCACCAACAAATACAGGTGTTTATACGTTGTACGAGTTTTAAAAGTATATATATTTCCTATATGCATGTATATATAAGGCACATGTCACTCATGTATATAGTATGGAGTAGGTGCTAAGTGCAAGTTCACACCTATATGGGAGGGGATGATGTAACGAATATATGGGATAGAATTTATTCTTGCATTATAAGTTTCTGTCGCACATAATTTTAAGTTTCTTCTTGCAAAGTACTCCCTCCATTGATTTTAAGGGGCACATTTTGATTTCAATAGACCAAAGTATGTTGATTTTGATTAAATATTAGTAAAATTATAAGTATATTTAGTATATAAAAATTTGCAATTGATTCATATTTAAAAGTGGTTTTACGTATATATTTAGGTTTTACAGCTTACTAATGATATAGTATACTACAACAAAATAGTTACAAATTTTAATCTCCACACAACTTTTAAATTAAAATATGCCTTATAAAAATCAACACAATAGCAGCCACTACTGCTCTTTACAAACGTTGTACTATCTTGTGTGGGTTGTTTAAAAAAGAAAAAACTGCTAGAAAAACGTAATAATGAAAAAACCTCTCAAAATCAGTTCTAAAATCAAAATTTTAGATTTTAAATTGAGCTATGACTGGTAAGTCAATAAGGAGTTACAATTGCTTACAAATATTTAGTCATCCAATGAGAATAGCACGAATTAAGTTAATTAATTAATCAAGTAGAGGTTTGGTACGTAGATCTCGGTGCAGATGTACGCGGATGTGTGGACGTGCGTGTTGATTCATTCACAAGTTGCCTTGCCACCAGGGGACACAACTATCATATTTCTAATTTCTAATTAACCTAGTTGACCTGTATTACCTGCAATATAATAGCATAGTCCACTACTAGCTCTAATTTATCTATAGTCAATCTTATAACCAATTCATACAATAGTTACTTACTATACTATTAATATATAGTTCCACCTATCATACACACATTGTCTTGTAGCCCGTGCTGCAACTGGCTACATATCTGTAGCCCGCTGCTCTTCTCTCTCATCTTTTATCTTATTAAAATATATTTGTAGTTGGCTAATAGTCTGCTATTGTACATGCTCTAATGTTAATTGCACATATATATATATATATACCTGCTGCTTGCTTGCTAGTGTGCAACTTGGAAATGAACACGTCGGCCAGCTCGTGAATTTTAACCTCTGATCTCATCATTTTCATGTGTACTCCTGATCTTTCTTTCTCAACTGCTTGTTGATTTTTTTGCTCGTGCGTTGTCATTATTTTCTTTGTTATTTATTTTTTTTACATGTCGTTTTAAATATCTGACACTGGCTAGCGTCTGCTAATACGTACACATGTGTTTTTAATAAGACGTACTCTTGCCTGGACATAAAGAAAGACTATCATGCGTGAATATGTAACCAAATTGTTGAAACATTTCTAAAAAGAATATGTAACCATCAGTACAGCTAAAAAAAATAGACATCATGCGTGAATCGTGATCGAAACATTAGTTCTTGGTAAGAATTTGTCTACTCCGGCTGATATAATTAATTGGTAAATATATTTTTCCCAACTGTACGAGATCATGAGGTCAATCTTTCCGGTAAAAGTGGACTCTTTTTTACTTTACCATGGCATTAGCTAGCAGGTAGTACAATATATATGTACGATCGCAACAATAACTATAATTGTATCAACATTAGTACGGATGAAGACCTTTGGCGAGCTAAAAACCAATATAATTAAGCAGATGCGATTCATTGATCATGACTCATCAGGTCCTAATTAGCCAACGAATTAACCAATTACCTGCCACGAGTTGACCAGAAACCATGCGTGCATGTTGCACAAATTAAATCAAAATAAAAAACCATACGGTCCAGCATATCCTTCGATAGATCATAATATGGCTCCGTTAGAATCTGATTATAGGATGAAGATCAAGTGCGCACGTAAAACGAGATAAGTCATTAGCATATAATTAATTAAGTTTTAATTATTAAAAAAATGAAAATGGATTTACTTGGTTTTTTATAGCAACTTCTATATAGAAAGTTTTCGCACAAAATACACTGTTTATTAATTTGAAAAGCGTGTTAACAAAAACTGAGGAAAAATCCAGATGTTGTGGATGTTGTTGGAGTTTAGAACAGGACCTATGTCATAATATGATCAAAACTGGTTAAAATACTGGTTAGGTCATATCATATTTATAGTTAAAAAAGATTTTAGTACCAGACAACATAGCCATCGATAATTAATGAAACACCAATATTTAAGATATACATGTAGCTCTAGTCATTTGAAGATTCTTATAAAAATACGATATATATATTTATAAAAATAAGTGTACATGTGTGTGAACGAACGTGTCTTCGTACTGTATTTTGGGAGAAAAATACTCCCTCCGTTTCATTTTATTTGACACCGTTGACTTTTTAGCACATGTTTGACCGTTCGTCTTATTCAAAAACTTTTTGTGAAATATGTAAAACTATAGTATGCATAAAAATATATTTAGCAATAAATCAAATGATATGAAAATAATTAATAATTATTTAATTTTTTTGAATAAGACGAGCGGTTAAACATGTGTTAAAAAGTCAACGGTGTCAAGTAAAACGAAACGGAGGGAGTATATAGCTAGCTAGAAGTATATTTACTGGCTCGACATGAGATGGCCTAATTAATTAAGCTGATGGCGACACCCAAAAATGAGCACTACTCCAGCTAACTAGAGAGGAGGTTGGCTATGTCGGCACGGTAGGGTTAAAAGGTTATCTTCTTTTGTTTTCTTTTTCTTTTTTATTTTTTAGATAGATGCATTTTGTGTCCGGCCGGTTGATCCATGTATCACGCTTCAAAGTGATCAAACCCGACAGTGACCGCCTGTCCTGGTACGGCAGCTTATATTGACGAGAGCACCCCATGGACCGGATTTTACAATCATCAACCAAGTTTGGCTAGACACCCTCACACATTATATTGATATAAAAATGCTAGATACTAACTCCATCCGTTCTAAAATATAGACATTTTTAGAGTTGAACATGTGTATTACAAAAAGATAGAATTAAATGAAGGTTAGTTATGATTGGTTGAGAAGTAGAGGTATGTGAGAGAATTGAATGATGAAACACTGGTGGAGAGTCGGTCGGTTAAATTCCACAATAGTCCCGGTTCTAATAAAAATCAGGACTAAAAACATTTTTAGTCCCGGTTAAAAGTTGAGGGGTACTTTTTGATCTTTAGTCCCGGTTCAAGATCATTTTTAGTCCTGGTTCAAGAAGTTGTCGGGTTCAAGACAGACCCCAATTATTTTTATTCCCGGTTGGTATAAACAACCGGGACTAAAAGTAGATCTTTAGTCCCGGTTGTTTATACCAATCGGGAGCAAAAAGTACCCCGAGCCGCGCGCCATCGATACTTATCCGCGCGCAATACCTCTCGATCTCCTCCCCTCTCATTAACTCCTTCTCCATCCCTTCCTCTCCCCTTCCCCTCCCGTTCCTCCCCTTCCCTTCTCTGTAGCGGCGGCCAGGTGGGAGCGGCGGCGCGGCGGAGGCCGAGAGGACGGGGGTCGGGAGGCCGGCGGCACCCTCCCCTCGATCTGCTGTCGGAGTTTTTTTTTTTGAACTTGTGGTTCATTGGATTTGATTTGTGATGTATGTGATATTGGATCTGATCTGTGATGTATTTGAGTTGTGATGTATTTCTTTTAGGATTTGTGATGTATTTTTTGCTTGAGATTCTGTGATGGGATGTATTTGTGATCTGTGATGTATTTCTTTAAACTGTGATGCATTTCTTCCCAGATCTATGATGCTACTGGGATATCTAGGGAGAAGATCAATTTTAGCAAAAAAAAAAAATCAAATCAACCGGACGGCTCCCACCATCTTAGTCCCGGTTACTAAAGATGGATTTTTAGTCCCGGTATTTCACCCGGACTAAAGATGGTATCTTTAGTCCGGATTCGTAGTCCGTGTATATAACCGGGACTATAGGGGGTTCCCAACCAGGAGTAAAGCCCCTTTCTCCACCAGTGAAAGATCGTGGTTGGTTGAGAAGAAAATGTTAGTGAAGAGGTTTATATTTGGAAGAATCTTGAACGCTACATGTTGTTATATTTTGAAACGGATGTAGTAGGCTAATAGCTTTTTTTTTATTGCCTAGGAATGTACTCCCTTCGTACCATAAAAAATCAATACAAGATGTAACGTTTCTACTATAATAAATTGGACATGGTATGTACGGATTCACTGTACTAGCAGGAAACATCACATCATATTCTAGGTTAATTAAATTTTTATGGGATGGAGAGTATTGTACACACTCTCCTCTTAAAAAATAACTGAATTATGTCACCCCTATCAATAATTAAATGTAATTTCTTACAGTTCACTTATTATAGGGTGTTATGCATGCATGTAAGTAAGTATCTCCGTTTATTTAATTTAGTCATTGCATCATTGTTTTTTCACTCCGAAAATTTGTGAGGGCGTTTTACTAAAGATTTTACGTATTTATAAGCGTAATAGTTGATGCAATCGTGCATTGTATACTCTTAGCAATAGTTGTATATATATATGATGCCGTCCTAAAATTTAAAAGTCGGAGTGACACATCACTAAACATAATGCTGACGTATATATATATCGTATATCACAATCACATATAGTCAATATGTTATTGCCAATTGATATAAGGTCCTTTGTCGTAGCCTAGCTAAGCCATCTAAATTCTACCAACGTAATCGTGCTAGGAAGCGTCTTTAATTACTCCCTATGTATTTTAATTTAATGTACGACGTCGTTTAACAATTCGTCTTGTTAAAAAAAAATTATATTATTATATTTATTTTATAAATTTAATTTATCATCAAATATTTTTTAAGCATTACATAAAATTTTTATATTGCATAAAAATTTTAAATAAGACGAATGGTCAAACGCTAGTAAAAAAAGTCAACGGCGTAATACATTATAATACGGACGAGCATATGAATTAGTCTTGTAATATATATAGTGTGTGTAGGAGCGCACGCGTCTACACTGTATTCTTTTTTTAAAAAAAAAATGATAGTAGATGTGGCCATAGCGAATTGTTGGGGTGAACAATTGGTGAGGCCGAATCAATCTGTGGATGAAAAGGACAGAAAAGAAAAGGAAAGAAAGTGGCTGGGCACATGTATCCATGGATAGATGGTCAAACATCGATCAAGAGAAAGAGGAAAGGAAAAGAGCTAGCTAGGCGCCACCACCACTTGATGCCGACGTATACGTTTATTATATATATATATATATATATATATATATATATAGTATATCATACGTTTCTTAATGGAAGTCACTCTATTATTTCCATATTTATATTGTCTAGATTCATTAACATCAATAAAATGTGGAAATGCCTAGAATAACTTACATGTAAAACGGTCTAGATTTATTAACATCAATATAAATGTGGAAAATGCTAGAATAACTTACATTATAAAACGGACTAGATTCATTAACATCAATGTGAATGTGGGAAATGCTAGAATGACTTACACTGTGAAACGGAGGAAGATTACGTTCCTTTGCTCATGTATGGCAATGGACTAATTATTCTAATCATCATCTGCTGATATAAATAAAAAATATATGTAATTAATATAAATACTAGTATTTAATTTGGGTCTGATTGGTTAGAACAATTTCATTTTTCGTGGCTCACGTTAATTGGCTAGCGGCGTGTTAAGTAAGCTAGACACTCATCGATCTATCGATTCATTAATATATGCACGAGATGGCTTGAAAAATTCACAGCAATTTTAGATTTTCAGGGTCGAGAGAGAGCGATCGATTGATGGAGATGTATGCATTGTACCGGCCTACTATATTTACTGCTCTCTTGCATTGCAAAAAGTATCAGTTTGTCGCGTAGCTCTAGCCAGCTCATACTGCCCCTGTTCTTTTTATTTAATTTCAATATATTGAGACAATACACATGTTTTTATTATTAGTAGTGTTCTTAATTTCTACCTATATATTTGTAAGCTGTAGTATATAACGATTACAATAATTGGATATAGTTTCTTTAAAAGCAAAAGCAGGAATGAATTCTATTATTAAAAAAAAAATATATTTGTAGTAATTAAAAAATTATATGAAAAATATTCATCATGATAAATCTACAAATATCATTTTTTTTTGCATGTTAACCCTTAAAAATTATATGCTAATAATTATTGTTGTCATATTTTACCATATATATGTATTTCATGGTAAAATGTTAATTAGAGCGAGGCAGTAACAGCTTGCAAGGGAGCATGCATGCATGTATGAAGCAATTAGCTCTGACCAGGAGTTGTTGTAGTTTAGTTGTAGGTGGACCTTTGGTTTGATTTTGCGACGAACTTTTGGGCTGTCCGTTTCACACGTACTCATACACTACACGCTACATTAATATTTCTTCTTCAGATTCAGGGGTACATACAGCTAACCTAGCTAGCTCATCAATTAATACGTACTCCCTCCGTCAAAAAAAAACTCTGGTTTGCGTGTCCAGCTTTGACTGTCCGTCTTATATGAAATTTTTTTATAATTCATATTTTCATTATTGTTAGATGATAAAACATGATTAATATTTTATGCGTGACTTGTTTTTTTAATTTTTTCATAATTTTTTCAAATAAGACGGACGATCAAACGTTACCAGGGTTTGTCTTTTTTTGGGACGGAGAGAGTACGTGCATCGATATTTATATGAAGTGTATCTCTCTCTGTTTGTATGCCGCACGGTTAGTTTGGAGTACAGTGATGTGCATGCATGCTCGCTTGCTTTTGGAAGAAAATTAAAAAGAGGGATTATTCTCATGACTGACCTGACCTATGCATGCGTTCATGTATGTATCACAAAAAAGATTGGAATCATGCTCGTGATTCAACCACTGCCTGGCTGCATCTGTGCAAGCAAACACACGAAACATCTCGTAAAATTTGATTATCACACACACACACACACATGTATGTATGTCATTGGTACGTATATGATATACTGTTTAGAAACACAATATAAGCGCTGGTGCTCGTAACACGCACACACCAGTAAGTATCATCTATCACTAAAAGAATAATCACACATAAATACGAGCATCTGTATCAAGTTTAGCACTTAAATCCGGATGGATAGATTTCACCAAAAGAATTCAAGAAACATACTCCCACAGTTAGAGAAATCAAATATAATACGGGATGTAATATATCATAATACTAAAATATGTCACATCACGTATTAGGTTTGTTTTTCATGGACAGAGGGAGTAACTAATTGAGCTTTGCTCTATATCTAGAGAAAAAAATAAACAGTGAGAGAGAAAAAAAAAGACACATGAATTTCTGTAGATCATCTAGTTGGTCGCCGCTCGCCATGTGATTGGCATTCAGGAAGGCGCTTGTGGGTTCCATTCCGGCCCATCTAGTATAGCCAGCTTGTTAATATCCTCCATGGGCCGGCCCAAGTAACCCACCCACTGGCATGGTCTGCTCCGGCCCAACTAACCCACGACTGCTTGGCTATTTCCGTCATTTTCACGCCGAAACTCCTCCCTCCTCCCCTCCACCACACTACCACAGTCGTCCCGCCAAACTCGAACGCAACCGCCTCCCAACCCCATCTCCGCCGCACGATCCGCCTCGAGATTCGCGGAATTTCCCTTCCCTCCCTCTTCTCTCGTACGCCACCCACTGATTGCGCCTCGTCATCTATATTACTACTCCTCTCACTCGGCCAGTGAGAAGCTTCCAGAAGGTTCGATCGGGGAGCGCGGAGTGGTGATGGCGGCGGCGGTGGAGCTGTCTCGCGGGGCGGTGGCGGCGATGTCGCGGATGGAGCAGGGGCTGCGGCCGGTGCTGCAGGTCACCGACGTGCGGCCCGCCGCCGGTCGATACCTGGTGGCGCTCTCCGACGGAACCAAGTCGGGGCAGGGGGGGCTGGTGGCGTCCATGGCGCACCTCGTCAGGGCACGCGCCATCCGCGCCGGCACCATCATCCGCGTCCTCGACTATCTCTGCATCGACACAAGGTGACCGTACAAATCCTTCTTCTGCTGTAATTTTCACTCTTATGTACTTCCTCCATTTCACAAAAATTTGTCTTCTAAAAAAGGAAATATTGAATTAATAGATCGGTGGAAAATACTAGAAGGACTTACATTGTGAAACGGAGGGAGTATTTTCATATACCAGATGCCTGCCTGCTGTCTGGTCGATCTTTGCGATCCAAATTAATCGGGGAGCCGCTCTTTGATCATTTGATGCGATGTGTCGTGTACTCGTGTGTGTGTTGAAAGGGGGAGATTTTGGTGAAGTTTTTCTTTTTTTTTTTCTTTCTGTCTGACTGCTAAGGTTAACTTTTGTTCTGAAGTTGTTATGCCGAAATTAGTTTTTTGGGAGTTCTAAACTAAACGGCGCTAGGGAGGGACTGATGAATAACAGAGCCAGCTCTTTATTACTGAACCAGGACAGAAATTATATCTGAAAAAATAACTAAAGTCCAGTCTACTTTTGTATAGAACTAGCTCCTTTTCCAATTTATTTACATCATGTAGCATCCTAATATAAAGTGATGACATGCGGATGAAATAAAATGGACGATCTACTTGTTACTATGGATAAATTAAATAATATTACTATGTATTATATAAATCTAAACAAATATCTCGGAACAAGTGGTCCAAATGATGCAGTATAAGAAATCTTTTCACAAGTCGTGTTTTTAGAAGCATCGAGCAAATAATCCGATGGACGCTATTTCATTTTGTTGTTTGAACTTAAGCTTCCAAATACTCCAACATATGTCAACTGTTACTGAAAATTGTATCAACAACTAACTTTTCGTATCATGTCTTGCTGGTTTCTTAATTCAGGGTTATTATCGTTGAGCAACTTGAAATACTGCAAATTAACTGCGCACTGATCGGAACTAGCAATACTCATGGGCGCCCACTTAGCCTAACACCCATTGCTGCACTGAGCCCATACAAGTGTAAATGGACAATCAAGGCCAGGGTGACTGCAAAATCTGATCTCCAGCACTTGAGCAATGACAGAGGTGAAGCAAAGTTCTTCGACTTTGATCTGCTTGATGAGCAGGGCGGTGAAATGCTCGCAAAATGCTTCAGTTCGGCTGCTGAAAAGTTCTATGGCCTAATTGAAGTTGATAAGGTCTACTTGATATCCAGAGGATTAGTGAAACCTGCACAGGAGCCTTTCAACAGTGATTATGAATTTCATGTATGTATCACAAAAAAGATTGGAATCATGCTCGTGATTCAACCACTGCCTGGCTGCATCTGTGCAAGCAAACACACGAAACATCTCGTAAAATTTGATTATCACACACACACACACACATGTATGTATGTCATTGGTACGTATATGATATACTGTTTAGAAACACAATATAAGCGCTGGTGCTCGTAACACGCACACACCAGTAAGTATCATCTATCACTAAAAGAATAATCACACATAAATACGAGCATCTGTATCAAGTTTAGCACTTAAATCCGGATGGATAGATTTCACCAAAAGAATTCAAGAAACATACTCCCACAGTTAGAGAAATCAAATATAATACGGGATGTAATATATCATAATACTAAAATATGTCACATCACGTATTAGGTTTGTTTTTCATGGACAGAGGGAGTAACTAATTGAGCTTTGCTCTATATCTAGAGAAAAAAATAAACAGTGAGAGAGAAAAAAAAAGACACATGAATTTCTGTAGATCATCTAGTTGGTCGCCGCTCGCCATGTGATTGGCATTCAGGAAGGCGCTTGTGGGTTCCATTCCGGCCCATCTAGTATAGCCAGCTTGTTAATATCCTCCCTGGGCCGGCCCAAGTAACCCACCCACTGGCATGGTCTGCTCCGGCCCAACTAACCCACGACTGCTTGGCTATTTCCGTCATTTTCACGCCGAAACTCCTCCCTCCTCCCCTCCACCACACTACCACAGTCGTCCCGCCAAACTCGAACGCAACCGCCTCCCAACCCCATCTCCGCCGCACGATCCGCCTCGAGATTCGCGGAATTTCCCTTCCCTCCCTCTTCTCTCGTACGCCACCCACTGATTGCGCCACGTCATCCATATTACTACTCCTCTCAGGGCCAGTTTAGTTCCCAAAAATTTTCCCCTTCACCTATCACATCGGAGCTGTCTCGCGGGGCGGTGGCGGCGATGTCGCGGATGGAGCAGGGGCTGCGGCCGGTGCTGCAGGTCACCGACGTGCGGCCCGCCGCCGGTCGATACCTGGTGGCGCTCTCCGACGGAACCAAGTCGGGGCAGGGGGGGCTGGTGGCGTCCATGGCGCACCTCGTCAGGGCACGCGCCATCCGCGCCGGCACAATCATCCGCGTCCTCGACTATCTCTGCATCGACACAAGGTGACCGTACAAATCCTTCTGATCTTCTGCTGTAATTTTCACTCTTATGTGGAGTATTTCATATACCAGATGCCTGCCTGCTGTCTGGTCGATCTTTGCGATCCAAATTAATCGGGGAGCCGCTCTTTGATCATTTGATGCGATGTGTCGTGTACTCGTGTGTGTGTTGAAAGGGGGAGATTTTGGTGAAGTTTTTCTTTTTTTTCTTTCTGTCTGACTGCTAAGGTTAACTTTTGTTCTGAAGTTGTTATGCCGAAATTAGTTTTTTGGGAGTTCTAAACTAAACGGCGCTAGGGAGGGACTGATGAATAACAGAGCCAGCTCTTTATTACTGAACCAGGACAGAAATTATATCTGAAAAAATAACTAAAGTCCAGTCTACTTTTGTATAGAACTAGCTCCTTTTCCAATTTATTTACATCATGTAGCATCCTAATATAAAGTGATGACATGCGGATGAAATAAAATGGACGATCTACTTGTTACTATGGATAAATTAAATATTACTATGTATGTATTATATTAACCTAAACAGATAGCTTAGAACAAGTGGTCTAAATGATGCAGTATAAGAAATCTTTTCACAAGTCGTGTTTTTAGAAGCATCGAGCAAATAATCCGATGGACGCTATTTCATTCTGTTATTTGAACTTAAGCTTCCAAATACTCCAACATATGTCAACTGTTACTGAAAATTGTATCAACAACTAACTTTTCGTATCATGTCTTGCTGGTTTCTTAATTCAGGGTTATTATCGTTGAGCAACTTGAAATACTGCAAATTAACTGCGCACTGATCGGTACTAGCAATACTCATGGGCGCCCACTTAGCCTAACACCCATTGCTGCACTGAGCCCATACAAGTGTAAATGGACAATCAAGGCCAGGGTGACTGCAAAATCTGATCTCCAGCACTTGAGCAATGACAGAGGTGAAGCAAAGTTCTTCGACTTTGATCTGCTTGATGAGCAGGGCGGTGAAATGCTCGCAAAATGCTTCAGTTCGGCTGCTGAAAAGTTCTATGGCCTAATTGAAGTTGATAAGGTCTACTTGATATCCAGAGGATTAGTGAAACCTGCACAGGAGCCTTTCAACAGTGATTATGAATTGTCTCTGGATGCCTCAGCATCAGTAGAGGTATGTTCCAGTGATGTTATATAATGGATCATCTCGTTCAGTTGGCAATAATGCAGGGCTCGTCTCCAGTCCATGCTGCTTCAGGTGCAAATCAAAGGCTGTCCAGGGCTATCTCTGCTCACTAATAATAATGCTCTTAGTGATACAGTAGGCAGGGTACTGCTAATTAAAGGGCACTTAGCGAGATGCATCCAGCTACTTTGTTAAATGTTGAATACTAGTTATGTAAGAACTCTGTCATTACCATTATATTTCTGTTGATGTGTTGAATATCCCATCGTTCGAGTTATGTCTGATAAGTCGTGGAAAAATGAACGAAGCAACTAAAGATAATGTGTGCAAAATTTTGTATCTATGTTATTAGCGACTAAAAACCAATACTGAAAAAGAGACCGATAAGAAATAAAATTCTAAAATCAACTCTAAAACTAAAATTTGAAATTCAAAAATTAGATGCATTTGTTAAAAAACAGACGATGATGGTGCAATAGGATAGCAGGGAAATGTGCATGATCTTCTGTTTGGTCCTTCGGTTTTGCCTCTTCTTAAGTATGGACTACTAAATAATGCAGGAAATGCTGCTCTTGTTGCTGGATCAGACATTGGATTTTGCAGTATGTTTGCAAGTTTCTTTGTCACGCAAACGAATATAGTCTAAAGAAATTTTGAATAATACCATCGGAGAAATACGTGAGTGTAAAATACCATCGTAGTGAGAATGACATATGAGGTCTAGACTCACCCACGTGCCAATGACACTACTTATTGTGCTGACATGTTAATTGAAACACGATGCTGTCAATCTAAAATACTTGCTTCTTGATACAAAATCACGTTTTGGTAATGCTGCCATCCATAACCTTATCTTTTCGGAATGGCATGACAAACTAGCATCGTATAGTATTGTTCATGCTCATTTCACTTGGTAAACGTTTATTTCTTCGACGAGAAAGGGAAGCTCTGAATTACCTTTGGGCTTATCAATCGTACAGGCCCATCTCAATTCCCAGAAGGCCAATTCAGCCCAATTCTATTCCACCCACCAAGGGCACTCCCGTCATTTCGCAACGAAAATTCTCTCTCCGTCCGTTTCCCTCCACTCACCCCAGAGAGCGCGTCTCCCAAAAACTGCCTCCACTCCACTCACCCTCATAGACCTGGTCCATACACCGAACCCACATCTCCACCCTCCAAACTGCCTCGAGATTCGCGCAACTGCCTAATCCTTTCTCTCTATAGTACTCTCCGCCTCCTCCCTAGGGTTCCCAAAAACCCTCCCCCAAATTCGAAATCGAATCGCCTCTCTCTCTCTCTCTCGCGGAAGCTTCTGGAAGGTTCGGAGGCGGCGGGGACGACGATGGAGCCGCAGATGACGCCGGGGGCGGTGCAGGCGATAGCGGAGCACCCGGACGGGACGGGGACGATCCAGCCGGTGCTGCAGGTGGTGGACGTGCGGCCCGTCACCACCAAGAACGCGCCGCCCACGCCCAAGCCCGCCGAGCGATTCCGGATGATGCTCTCCGACGGCGTCAACACGCAGCAGTCCATGCTCGCCACCGCCCTCAACCCCCTCGTCAAGGACGCCACGCTTCGCCCCGGCACCGTCGTCCAGCTCACCGACTTCATGTGCAACACCATCCAGGGTAAAAGGTCAGCAAACCACCACAACACGCGCCCCCCTTCCTCTCTTCCCCTCTGATGAGACTCTTGCAGTCTTTTTGGTTTGGATGTTTCCGCGAGAAAGATTGGATCTTGATGTGTTAGTCCATCTGGTTACTGTTTTGAGAAAAAAAGATTTGGTCTTGCGGCGATGCGCGGGTTGGGAGAGGAGGGCTCTGTGTTTAGGTTTCTTTGGATTGCGATGTTTGCAATCCAGATTGGGTAGTTCAAGAAATGCCGGGTTATAATTGATGCATGCCTTCAGGTGTTTGTTCTAGATGGCCTGTGCCAGTTTCCACTTAACTGTATTGTCTTCTCAGATAAGAAGAATAGTTCCTTCTTTTCCCCTTTGGGGTGTTCGTTATGTAAAGATGCCAATGCAACGAAATAGTATTCTGTGATTTACATCTAGATCTAATTCACACAGTAGTATGTATCTCAACATGGGGGACAGTGAGAACTGTGAAGGTTACATTGCTTTTTCAAGCATTAATTTTTTCTTCTACTCAGTATACCTTGTTCGTTCTAGTCTGTCTGGCATGCGATTACGGAGTTCTCAACTTTTCATTAAGTTACAGTTGAACAGGCTGTCCTTGTTTTGAATCATGATGGTAAAATTTGGGGCTATTGTGTTGATTCAGTGTATTGAACTCTTTCAGATGATTTCAGATGCGCTTTTATCTTTGTCATGTTTCATCCAACGAGATTTTATCACTTTGGGGTTCTATTGTTAGCAGTTGTCCAATGTCGACAAATATTCGACCTGCAAATATGTTTCAACTTGCAACTAATTTGCTGGCTAGGTTGGTTAGTAAAAGTGTACTGTATTTTGAGTAATTTCTCAGAGTATTGTCTTTCATTTAGGTTTCCATTAAACCAATGAACAAGTCACAACGGCATGTTGCAATGGGCTGAACTGTAGAACTATCATTCATAACTAAGTATGCAAACCTTGCTTTTTCTGTAGGGGTGTGTTTATCTTTTCATTGTTTCATTACCCTCAATTGAGAAATCTCACCTATTTATGGTTTATGTGCTCATTTCTGTGTATCAGTTTGGTTGATGTGATTTAGAACTGGCCTAATGCCTTCTAAAAGGAACATCCTATTTGGAACTTCAGATTTTTTCTTCATTTTTATGAATCACTATGACCACTATAGTTGACAATTCTTCAATTCTTTTTTTCAGGATTATTATTGTTGTGAAACTTGATGTTCTGCAAAATGACTGCGTTGTAATTGGGAACCCGAAACACTATGAACCAAAGAGTCTAACTAAGGAGCAAGACCCTAACTTACAGGCCAGTGTGGCTCAAACCAATAATGGAACCTATTCTGGTGGCGCAAGCATGCTGGGCCCCTCCGTTGCGCCAAGGTCAGAGCAGGCTGCTAGCAACAGTTCATATGGTGGACCTTATAATAGTGCTCAAGGAATGTTGGGTTCTTCTATTGGCCGGACAGTTGAACCTGGTCCTGCAAATGTTTCCGCTGTTGGCTCTTACGGTGCGATATCAGCACAGAACACAATGAATGCCAACATGATGCAGCCTACATCTCAGCTGAACATAATGAATGCCAACACGATGCAGCCTACATCTCAGCTGAACACAATGAATGTCAACACGATGCAGCCTACATCTCAGCTGTCCTCGTTGAACCCTAATCAAAACCAAAGGTTTGCAGCTCCTGCTTCGGGTGGAGTCTTTGGCCCTCCTGGCAATGCTTATGGGCAGCCTTCACGTCCTTCATATCAGCAGCCACCTCCAGTGTATATGAATAGAGGGCCTGCCTCTAGGAATGACTCTGCAACTCGTATCATCCCAATTACCGCGTTGAATCCATACCAGCCTAAGTGGACAATCAAGGCGAGGGTGACAGCAAAGTCTGATATCAGGCATTGGAGCAATGCCAGGAGTTCAGGAACAGTTTTCTCGTTTGATCTTCTTGATGCACAAGGTGGAGAAATTCGTGCACAATGCTGGAAAGAATCGGCTGATAGGTTTTTTGGCCAAATTGAGGTTGGTAGGGTGTATTTGATATCTAGAGGATCACTGAAGCCCGCCCAGAAGAAGTATAACACTTTGAACCATGATTATGAAATAACTCTGGATATCGGGTTATCAACTGTCGAGGTTTGCTCTGATGATGATAACAGCATCCCCAGGCTGCAGTACAATTTCCGGCAGATCAGCGAACTAGAGAATATGGCTAACGAGACCATTGTTGATTTACTTGGTGTTGTTACATCAGTTAGCCCTTCTGCAACAATAATGAGGAAGATCGGCACTGAAACCCGGAAAAGGTCTATTCAACTGAAGGACTTGTCTGGCCGGAGCATTGAAGTAACATTATGGGGAAACTTCTGTGATGCTGAGGGTCAGCAGTTGCAGTTGCAGTGTGATTCTGGTTCGAACCCTATAATTGCTTTTAAAGGTGCCCGTGTGGGTGATTTTAATGGCAAATCAGTGAGCACAATCGGTTCAACCCAGTTGATTATAAATCCAGACTTTCCTGAGGTGGAAAGGCTGAGGCAGTGGTACATGACAGAAGGAAAAACTGCTCCTTGCATTTCTTTATCTCGAGAAATGCTTAATATGGGCCGGACTGATGCCCGCAAAACAATTGCACAGATCAAGGATGAAAATTTGGGACGATTAGAGAAGCCAGACTGGATCACTGTTAAGGCTGCAATCTCCCATGTGACTACTGAGAGTTTTTGTTATCCAGCTTGCCCAAAGCTCTTGCCCGTCGGGAGGCAGTGTAATAAAAAGGCAATAAATAATGGTGATGGGATGTGGCATTGTGACCGATGTGATGAGAGTTTTCAAAATCCTGAATATAGGTACATGCTTAGGTTCCAGATCCAAGACCACACTGGTAGTACCTATGCTAGTGCGTTCGATGAGGCAGGTGAGCAGATTTTTGGTCGCAAGGCAGAAGAACTTTTCTCGATAAGAAATGTCGACCAAGATGATGCACAATTTGCAGAGATCATAGAAGGGGTCCGGTGGCATCTATATCTATTCAAACTGAAGGTCAAGGAAGAAACCTACAATGATGAGCAAAGCTTGAAATGCACCGCTGTCAAGGTTGAAAAACTGGACCCATCAAAAGAGAGCAACGTCCTACTTGGAGCGATTGACAACCTTTTACTGGACCCAAAGGGGCAAAGTGATCTTGCCCCTAATGCTGGTTTCACCGATCCGGTAGGCGGTCACGGTGCGCCTACATCTAGCAATGCCTATGCCATGAATACTGGTGGCGTGAATCAGTTTGGGCAGCAAGCGAGTATAAGCGCCGGGATGTCTACTCCACTAGCAGCAACACGAAACTTGCAGACATGCAGCATTTGTGGAGCAAATGGGCACAGCGCCCAGAACTGCCATGTGGGTGCAGATATGGATATGCAGGAAACATCAGCCGGTGGAAGCTCCATGGGTAACTACAACTCCATCGCTGGCAACGGCAGCTCGGAGTGTTACAAATGTAAACAGCCCGGGCACTATGCTAGAGACTGTCCAGGGCAGTCCACTGGTGGCTTGGAGTGTTTCAAATGTAAACAGCCTGGGCACTTTTCTAGAGACTGTCCAGTGCAGTCTACTGGTGGCTCGGAGTGTTTCAAATGTAAACAGCCTGGGCACTTCGCTAGAGATTGTCCAGGGCAGTCTACTGGCGCCCAGCACCAGACATATGGGAATAATGTTGCAGCATCAAGGGGTTACAATAGGCAATCCTTTGTTGGTGGCTACTGAAGTATTTTGCAAGGGAAGAAGCAGCAGCAGCAGCATCTTGATTTTGTTCATCTTGGATGGCATCGGTGTGTATCGTGTATAGTTGTTAAACCTGCCTTATGTTTATGCCTTTATTACCTCCAATGTCCACTGGGCAGGGAACCTTGTGATCTGGACTTTGTATCGCTACCTTAAAAAGTATATTGTCCTTGTCTGCAATCTTGTAAATTTCAATGCCTGCTTACTGCTTGATCGGCAACTATTTATAGGCAACTATTTATAGTTCGCCTAAAGTGCTCGCTCTGTAATAATATTTGGGCTTTGCTAGTGTGCTTTTCCCCCCTTTTGGCTGGGAATCTAGATAATCAGATAATGGCAATTGATCTGCTTGGTTCATGCATTTCCCAAGTACTGGATTGTATCATATGGGACTGAAAATTTTCATGACCTGGAGATATTTTCATTATAAATTTTAGAGGAAAAAAAATACATAGCCTTGTGTCACAGCAAGGTTTTCTTCTGTAGTACTACCTCTTTCCAAATGTTTATTTTGAGCTAACCAACGCAAGTGCTTTTGCGGTCAGTGGCATTGCATTGTCAAATGTGGAAGTCATGTTTATCCTCTCTGCAGAGTGTTGCTTGTCTGATGATTCTATAATTTTGTTTTAGCGCCTGGACCTTCTATATCTGGCACTGGCATGATTTACGGGTATGGCTGCATAATCTGGAGAGAGATTTGCATTATAAAGATGAGAGGAAGAAATGCGTACACTTGTGTTACAGCATGGTTTGTGTTTTTACGGCCAGTTGCATTGCATTGTCAAATGTTAGTAGTAGTATGATGCTTTTATATGTTTTTCTTTGGCAATCTAATTTCGCCTATGCCTTGGTTCCGGGTTCTGAGTTCTGACAAGTGACAACTCTCGAACTCATTAAGCACAAGCCTGTTTCACCCTTACAACAATTCGGAAGAATATAGATGGGTTTTAAACATTTGATAATATTTGCTCCCCACTCAGATTTGGTTACTCGAAATTGTACAAGACCTGACATTCGTCATCTGGACACTCTAGTAGATAAACGTGCTGGCTGATGCTAGATAAACAGATGTAAAGATGACCACTTCACCATCAACCGTAAAACCGGACGAAGATCACCAAAAATTGATACTTTGGAGCAACGATAGGCAGCTTCGATTCAGATAGCACAATACTTAAAAGACCACATACTAGCATCGAATTGATACATCTCCCCTCCAAATGAGGCTCCAAAAACTATCCATTGTTTGATACAGCAAGCAATAGGACGTGAGAAACTGAGATTGGCATTTGTATTTCACTACTCTCATCTGATGAGACATGACTAGGCTGTAACTGAAGCTGAATCTAAAGAGGAAGATTAGTGTGGGATTGCAGACAAAACTGCTACTACTTCCTTCCTGCACTGCAAGAAGAAGAAATCTGTATTCAGTCTGTGTTGAACCCCATTAAAGCACACACAGCAGCTTTGATTCAGACAGCAAAAGAAACATTGTGATAGATAGCATCAAATTGATACTAATATTTCGTTTGTGTCAAAAAAAACTCTCGATATGTCGTAATCAAAGCTCGAAAATCCCATTTGTTTGATACAGCAGCAACAGCAAGAAAGGAACCCCTACTCCGATCCAGCCACTGAAACAGTACTAATGAATCCGGATTCGCGCATTCATCCTATCTGATGTGATGAAAAGAAGCTAGAGTATAAGAATCTAATCTGGGAGAAGGTTGAGGTCAGTCGTCGAAGGCGGCGGATGAGGGGTCGGCGAGGTGGGCGAAGCGGGCGGCGGAGGCGGAGGAGAGGAGGAGGAACTTGCGGACGCAGGACCTGACGCAGTCCTCCTCCTTCTTGCCGAGGGTTCGCCGGTAGAAGGTGGTGACGCAGTCGGAGAAGCACCGGTGCGACACCCAGTTGTACAGCCGTATCCTGCGTGCAAAAACAAAATCCATCCATCGCTACTCCACACTCTCTCCGAGGAGGAAGAGATCAAAGAGAGGTACGTACGCGTCTCGGGTCTGGAGCTTGTCGGCGACGGCCTCCATGCGCGCCTTGTCCTCCTCCTCCCCGCCGCCGGCGGCCATGGCGGCGGCGTCCATGCTCTTCTTCAGTAGAAGCACAAGAAGAAGAAGAAGAAGAAGAAGAAGGAGAAGCGTAGCCCAAGCCCTAAGGCCCTTTAGTATAGTTGAAGTGATGAGATGGGCCGTGATGGGCCTTCGGTAATTGAGCCCATGGGCTCAACCCCGAAAACAGCAGTGGGCTGCGTGAGGTAAACCGTGCACGTGACGCTTTCAGTTTCTTTTCTTTCCTCATCATCAAAAAAAGAAAAGAAAAGGAAAAGAGAAAAAAACGTATGGGAAGATACTGTATAGTATACGCTAGCAGCATAAGCTCCGTCCGTATAATTATTTCTTGTACGCATACGATGTATTTTACGAGCTGTATACTACCATTGTGTTGGATTTATACTGGAGCTATTTGTCTCTGTAGTGGAGTATTCTAGAAGGATGCTTGTGCGCCGTCCATTGCCTGCAGAAACGGACGGCGCGGGTGGGTGGGCCCCACAGGGCGGTGACTGACGCGTGGGCCACCACATTGGGATTTGGCTTTGCTTTGCTTTCGTGCCTTGTCAGCCACTGCCCCCCATCTACTTCTTCTTCCTCCTCGGTTCGTCTCACTCACCATCAGTCCATCACCAACAAGAGAGAGGAGGAGTGGTAACATCGATCGATCGAGAAGTGGAGGTACATACATTGGATTGGATTGGAGGAGAAGAATGCCTCGCGGTGGGTTCTCGGGGTCGATAAGCTCGCCCAGGATCGACGTCGCCATCGACATGGGGAACCCCTTCCTCAACCGCACCGTCGACGGCTTCCTCAAGATCGGCGCCGTAAGTAACCATCTTAATCTATCTCATTCTTAATCACAAACTCCTAATCCTCCTAAATGCATTTCTTGTTTTGTGTTTGCAGGTCGGGGCGTGCAAGGTCGCCGCCGAGGACACATTCGACTGCCTCCACAGAGGTGAGATATCGTCAGTCTTTCTACCCTTTCACCTCCTCTCCTTTCTTCCCCAACTCCGCCCTATCTTGCACAGTTGCACTATACTTCACTATACAAAGTTTCTTTCTCTTTTTTTTTTTTTCACCTTTGGGGCTAGGGCTGCCTGAGCCTCACACCACCAAAATATATTAAATTGCATCCATCCCAAAGTGGAGTACTCTGGTGGAGTGGAGATTGGGAAATTGAAAGTGGGTTCCAATCTTTGGGTCAAAGGATTATATAATCGAATGAAGGCAACATATCTATGGCCAACTAGTCATGGCTTGTCGATTTATCCTCACCACCAGAGTACAATCTGTATCCATTCATTCACTTCACTATCGGCTGAAAGGCATATTCCTTTTTTTTTTCTTTTTTGGGTTGATGGAGCTTGGCTCACTTGATATTGACAAATCAAATTTAGTTTGTCGATAACAGACAATTTAATAATTATATTTGATCCAAGGCTTTTCTTATATGTACCGGGATGGCACCTGCCTGGCATATATGGTATACACTGCAAAAATATTGCACTAGCATGATGAATACATGACAATAAAATGGGAGTATTTCCATATGTGCAATAAAATGTGACTGTGTCCTGTTTCTATATATATGTACACGGTGTAACATAAATTCATTTTGTTTCCTTTCCAGGGGATGTTTCAAAGCACAAGCTTGAGCATATGGTCAGTATTTCCATGAACTTTCTAATCTATAAAATTTCCATGGAGTCTGTTCGACATGGTTTTAAGACCTGAACCCATTTTTTCAATTTATGAGTATTTTATACATGCAGCCCACACATCTTTGCTATCTGAAAGTGAATCCAGTACAAATCCAAAATTAGTGCACCACAATTTCCTGAATATTTTGAATAAATTTATGTAGGGATGCCCTTGAATTACCCCACAAAATGGATAAAAGGCGCTATGCAAATCAGGATTTCTATCTTAGTATCAATCCAACATGTTGACATGTTTTCATCTTAAGAAATTCGATATGCAAAACCTAAAGTGGAATTTGAACTGTCACTCTGTACCTCCATAGCGTAGTTGCACTGTAACTGTGGATTTCTTCTTAAAATGTAGTTGTTTCTTTAGTATTAAGGTTCCATCTATGGTTTACTAATATCCTATGATGAATGCTTTTGCAGCTGAAGAAAATGTGCAAGGAGGGTGCCTATTGGGGTACATTTTTGTTGACTTGCAAATGGATGAATGAATTGGCATATATGCATTTATTCATTTTTTTCTTATGTCACCTTTTTTGCCGGGTCGTTTTCTTATGTTACCTGAGAAACCATTTTTCTCTGACAATATGCAGGTACTGTTGCTGGGGTGTATGTGGGCATGGAGTACGGAGTGGAGAGGATTCGTGGTCGCCATGACTGGGTACTCCCTCCATTTCTTTTTATTTTTTACCATTGGTTATTTTTTAAACTCTAATGAATACTGAAAACTATGCAACATTATCATAGTATGTTGTGTCATAATATAACTATACAACTTTCACCCACCATAACAAATTGATGTAAAAGTTATTAATGGTCAAAGTTTGAATAGTACCAGCCAACATAACAAGTATTTTGAAATGAAGGTAGTATAGTAAATATCTATAATGGATCTCTCTCATTTTCTGTATTTGATTGAATCTTTAGTTATGTTGAAGGGAAAAATAAATATGCCTTACCTTGAAAAATATTGTCAACCCACTTCAAATTGTCACATATAAGTACTACTATTATTTTTTGACATCGACAATGCCTAGGCTAAATATCACTTCGACCACCAAGTTATATATTAATATATACCAAAAGCTCATAAGTTGTAGTAATAATCTATTCTTTTAGATGAATCCAGCCACATCATTTTCATGTGCCAAATATTCGTAAAGGTACTGCTAAACGAAGTTGCAATAGCTTAACTGCATAAATGAAACTCTTACTGGAGGAGAAAGCCTTATTAAGTTTCTTTTGGGGGGAGAATAGTACTAAACTTGGAGGAGTAAGCCTTAAACTGATTTTCCATGGATAATTTGTTTTAGTCAATACTCCCTCCATACTCGTAAAGGAAGTCGTTTAGGACAATGACACGGTCTCCAAAACACAACTTTGACTTCTTGTTTTTATAAAAATATTTATTGAAAAGTGATATATGTATATTTTTATGAAAGTATTTTTCAAGACAAATCTATTCATATAATTTTTACATTTTCAAATTCAACAACTTAAGAGTTATTCATGATTTATATTCCCAAAGTTTGACTTAAACATTGTCCTAAACGACTTCCTTTATGAGTACGGAGGGAGTATTTAGATTTATGAACTCCAGTGTTTATTACTCTGTACTGTATAATTTATGCTTGGTGCTATTATTTGATCTTGATTCATTATTTTCCGTTTCCTCCTGGGATTTTTGCAGAAGAATGCTATGATTGGAGGTGCTTTAAGTGGTGCTCTGATCTCTGCTGCCAGCAACAGCCACAGAGACAAGATCATCAAGGACGCCATCACCGGAGGCGCTGTTGCAACAGCTGTCGAGTTCATCAACTACCTCACTTAGTCATGTAACTGCATTTTTGCAGTGCCTTTTGTTGGACAGCAAGAATAAGAGCTTCTTCACTGAAGCCATGTTCAGTTTAATAAAATGTTACCTTGTTCATCCCTGCTTCGTTCCCTGCACTTGTGATCTCAGTACTTATTCTGAGTAATCATTCTCCTGATATTCGTGGCTTGCAGTCGTCAGTATGACCTTGTGATGATTTGTTTTAAGTTGAGAAAAGCCATATTTGCAAGTTGCAGCAACTGAGATTGAAGCTTGTACGCAATAATTACTTGATGATATTGGCGACTCATGACAGGAAAGTTGTCTAAATTTCCCCCTAAGTGGTGCCCTCACTAGAAAGAAGATGGTAATGATCAGGTGTCTTGGCTTGTTCTGGTGATTGGTGGTTGCATAATCTTGATTTTCATATCTCTATTTCTCCCTTATTTTCAAGATTTTTTCACCATAACCTTGATTTGCTAGTTGAGCTTGGAAGCTTCCAGTTTCAGATGAAAATCACTTGTTTTTTTTCCAAGGCCATTAATCCCCTTTTTTTCAGTTTCAGTTTCAGAGTAATAATCTTCAGACTGTAAAAAAAAAAAAAAAAACGATAGAAGGGAGTATAATAAACATTGCACATAATCAGTACATAGACCGGAGGGCAAATTGGTCATGTAGTCCAACACACATCCTAATCATCATCGGGCGGTTCACCATCCTGCAGAAGCTCTGCTGGCCTCCGGCCCTGGCCCTGGCTGGAATTCCGCCCAATTATTAGCGGCCAGTGGCATTCCCGCAATTCCTGACCTCTTCTGCTGCCCCTCCCCCCCTCCATTTCTATAACTGCAGCCACCCCAGCGGCGCCCATCAAATTCTGCAAAAACCACAGGCCGCACAGCCACAGCGTTCCATCATCTCCTAGCTCTACCTCCAACTAGATCGTTGCTTAGCCTCGCCACCGCCACCGCCGCCGCCACCGACCAGTGATCGATCGATCGATCTAGCCGGCCATGGATTACTGGAAGACCAAGGTTCTGCCGAAGATCAAGGTCGTCTTCGCCAAGGGCGGCAACGCCAAGAAGGCCGCCGCCGCCGACCTCATCAAGTCCTTTGATGAATCTAAGGTACGCCGCCGCCGTTTGATTCTTCGGTCGATCGATCTGCTTGATTGCGATGAGATATGATGCTGATTATTGTTGTTGTTGTGGTGGTGATGCAGGAGGGGATCAACGGTGAGTTCGAGGAGAAGAAGGCCGACCTCCAGCCCAAGGTCGTCGAGATCTACGAGGCTGCTCCTGCGCCGCTCAAGGTAAATATAACTCACAAACTCATCGCACACCAATGTCGTATCATCTCATACTAGTAGTTAATTAACTCGATCACTGCACGTATTAGTTTACGGTAAATGAGACTTAAACCATCTAATCATGCAACTAATGATCGACGATCCTGATGTATCGATGCTTGGCTGCATGCGTTCTGTACGTCTAGTCGCCCTCGCTGGCTCAGTGATGAGCAGTGATGCGTCATGCATATGCATGTACCCTACACATATGAGTAGTGATCAGTAAAAGACAGCCAGCTAGCTAGCTTAGCTCATACGGAGAACTATCGGCCCAAGTTTACAGCTAGTCACTGAAACATTTGATGTGGCAGGTTCTGATCAAGGACAGGGCCAAGGTGTCCGGGATCAAGAAGAACTCCGCCGCCGTCACCAAGTTCGTCGACGATCTCGCCAAAATCGGTAATAATATATAATTAACATATCTCATCAAAATCTTTTTTATATGATTTTCGCTGATCATTAATTAGCTACGTGAAAAATTCATGGTGGTTTGATCAGAGTTCCCCGGAGCGAAGCAACTGAGCGAGGGGATCGCCAAGGTCGGCCCGGCGCTGCTCTCCGGCCCGGTGTTCGCCACCTTCGAGAAGGTCTCCACGTTGCTCCCCGCCGACGAGGAGGAGATCAAGCCCAAGGAGGCTCCGGCCGCCGAGGAGGCTCCTGCCGCCGCCGCAGAGGAGAAGAAAGAGGAAGCCGCCGCCGCCGCCGTCGCCACCGGTGAGGAGAAGAAGGAAGAAGCCGAGGAGAAGAAAGAAGAAGAGGCCGCCGCCCCTGCCGACGAGCCAGCTGCCGCCG
>CM020182.1:744509-757582 GCA_009805545.1 Oryza longistaminata
CCCCTTGGCCAGATCCGCCGCCTGTGACAACGACGAGCTGCCAAGGCCAAGGTGGGGGCCGGTGTGGCCTCGCCGGCGTGGGGACGGCTACAGGAGGCTGGCCACGGCGGTTGTGGCAGTCCCTCGTCGACGCGGAGACAGTGGCAACCACCGGCGGTTGCGGTGGCGACGGTGGCAGCGGTGCAGCGGAGTGTGGGCGCTTGCGGTGACGTTGGCTTGCCGAACTTCGACGGCCGGATCTATGGCCGCCTTGGCCAGATCTTGTCGGTGCAGCAGAGGATGCCGGCGGGCTGGCGACACGGCGTTGTGGGTGGTGGGCTAGGCTTGGTGGCTAGAGGGACGATGTGGCGGTCCGGCGACGTACGTTGTGCGGGTGGGTTTTGGATGATGCTGGCGAAAGCCTTGGCTGGCCTTTGGTTGGCTTGACGACGGCGGCGCCATTAGGCGTCGTTCCCCTCCTTGGAGGCGTCGTTATGGCATCTCCCTCACTACCAAGAACCTTTTCCATGCAAGGATGCTCGTTCATGGACCCCCATGTCGAAGCTCTATAAGCCTAGCTATTCGGCGAGGCCTTCGTCTCCTGGGTGCCGCTCTTGGATGTGGCAAGCGTCCAACTTTCTTTGTTTTCTTCTAGGTGAAGTCGGAGCTGCTTTATTGGGATGCAATCAAGGGAGGTTGGTGTTAGCTGTGCACAAGTAGTAGTGCTCAAGTGGCTTGGGCTGATGTTCAAAGTGGACATTCGGTGTCTTGCTCGTTGTCTGCGATGCCTTTGGCAACGATGATGTGATAGCTGTGGAGTCGAAGCTGCTGTGTCGCTAGGCGACAAGCTCGGCAACGATAACACTTGCCTCGCTAAGTCAAAGCCTTTGTGTCGCTTTCAACAAGCTCTTTATCGATGGCAGTTTTGGGCTCCGCTATTTTTTCTTTTTTTGCAGTGTTGGTAGCTTAGGTTTGAGTGTTGTGGTTTTCGTCCAGTTTTCCCTAATTAACTGCGCATTGTAAGGTTTGGTCTCGTTTTCTCCTTAAAATGAGACACCTTCTTCTTTATATAAAACGTCGGCAACGGCCTGACCGTTCGAAAAAAAAAAGAAGGTCCATATCGGTCCATTGCATTTAGGCTACACTCAATTTAACATTTAACATGATGAAAATTTGTGACAACCCATAGGCTCTGGGCTACGGTGTACTCCCTCCGTCCCAAAAAAAGATAAACCCTGGTTTCCGTGCCCAACGTTTGACCGTCCGTCTTATTTGAAAAAATGTGAAAAAAATTAAAAAGACAGGTCACGCATAAAATATTAATCATGTTTTATCATCTAACAACAATGAAAATACGAATTATAAAAAAATTTCATATAAGATAGACAGTTAAAATTGGACACGGAAACCTGGGGTTTACCTTTTTTTTTGAGACGGAGGGAGTAGGTTGTCTACGTCCGCCCTTGTCTAAAAGTTGATCTTTTTCTGGAATATAGGAATGGAGTACACTGCTTGTAAAACCATAGAAAACTCAAAATAAAAATATCTTCTCCAGTGTGCATGCAGACTATTATTGAGTTATTGACCGTCCTTGCCGACTGAATTAGTACTGCACAGCCAGATCTGAAGCAATTATTGGTGATTTGGTGGAGGATCTGAACTACTGCTAGCGATTCTCACATTTACATGGACGAAAAGAAAAGGCTTTATATATATATTGTGTCCATCAGCCACCCATAATAAAAATTGGATTAATGTTAATGACCAGTGTACCTCACCATTATTAGCCCATGGCTCCACCCTCACTAAAAGCTGTACTAAAAGCTGGTATATTGTCTGTTAATCGGTCACTGTAGCTTTCACTCATATCTTAATTTTCATCAGCGTGGAACACGCGAATCGCCATAGAGGGTGACACAAATTGATTGATCGCTGCAGGAGAAGTACAGCATGATATACCTATCCTTCTGTACATGATGTGAACGTCTGTCAAAAATAAAATCAATTGGTAAAATAGTAAAAATCACAAAACATGAGTAAAATCATAATAAAAAAAATTAAAGCTTAGATGCGAATAAGAAAAAAAATTCAAAGTATTTCTTATTAACCTGAAAGTAGTACTTTCCCATTTAAATTATTTGTCATTTTACCTTTTTCAGTCCTTGACCATTAATTATAAGAAATCAACTTAAAATAATATACACATTAATTGGAAGTATGTAGGGAAGTGATATATATCGAATGAATAAATTTTCTAGATTCATACATCAAGGATAGATAAGAGCGTATAAATCAACTTATTCTGAGATAAATTTTAAATTCTAGCTAGAAATTATTGTATTTTAGGATGAAATGATCGATATTCTTATTTTTATTTCTTCTTTCCATTTCTTTAGAAATTTCACTCCCTCGCATGAATCTCCATGCAATCTATAGATTGGCAAATATGTTCCTTTCAACTAGTGGATACTACCCGGTACGTTGTTGCGGACTTATTCAAAATATAACATGCGAAATTAGAGGAATATAACAGCATATGTTGTGCTTAAAAGTACGCTATAACACTATAATTCCTTCGTTTCTTTAAAACACATTTAGAAGCGGACATGATATCCAAAAGTATGGTATTTAGGGCAATTGAACATACTTCAAGAGTATAGGTGGAATAAAATCTGCAAAGATTCTTGTTATAAATATTGTATGAAACCTGAAAAGTACGCAATAAATAAGGCCTTGTTTAGTTGGGGAAAATTTTTAGGCTTGGTTGTCACATCGGATATATGGATACACATTTAAAGTATTAAACGTAGTCTACACTGGTGGAGAAATATTTTTTACTCCCGGTTGGTAACCCTCTTTAGTCCCGGGTTTCCAACCGGAGTAGCAATCCGGGAGTAAAGATGCCCATGTTTAGTCCCGGTTAAAATAACTGGGACCTGGTTGGTAATACTAACCAGGACTAAAGAGAGGATAGCGGCAGGCCAGATGGTCCCCTTTCTTCTTTTTTTTCTTTTTTATTTTCTCCCGAATCAAGTGGCATCCATATTCCCAAATTAAACCCCAAATCCCAAATCAAAATAACATCCCAAATCCACATCACTTATACACACAAATCAAATACATCACAAATCCTAAAAAAAAATTACACACAAATCAAATTACATCATAAGTTCTACAAAATTCATCGCAAATACATCACAAGTTCACATCACACACAAATCAAATACATCACAGGATCATGCAATAAATCACAAATTCTAACAAAAAAAATCCACGGAGGCGCCGGCCGGCCGCTGCCGCCTCCTCTCCGCGCCGATATCTTCCATGTAGGAAAATATGCTGACATGGATCTTTTGTAGAGAGCCTATAGATAACCATTGTGGGTGCCCTCATTACTGTGTTCGGGAGGAGGGGTTGAGAACCCCCTCTTCGGCACGTAAAACGACGTGTTCACTAAGGCATAATTAATTATGTATTATTAATTTTTTTAAAAAAATAGATTAATATGATTTTTTAAAGTAACTTTCGCATACTCCCTCCAGTTTCATTTTAATTGACGTTTTGAACAACGACACGGTCTACAAAATATATTTTTGATCTTATTTTTCTATTATAATATATATAATAAATAAATGCATGTTTACTTTTATTATAGTGCTTTGAAAGACAAATCTATATATGTTGTTCTAGTTCCTTTAAACTAAATATTTTTAAAGTTATTGATGGTCAAAGTTATAAAAGTTTGATCTTAACCTTGTCTAAAAGGTCAATTAATATGGAACCGAAAAAAGTAGAAATGTTTTTTTAAAAAACGCACCGTTTAATAGTTTGAAAATAGTGCGGTTGGAAAACGAGAGTGAACCCTCCCAGCCGTGAACCCTCTTGTGTGAACTTCTCTTCAGCCATTTAGATGAAATCCAACGGTCAGCCTATTCTTGATGACGTGGCTAGACACAATCCAAGCTAATGGCGACACTTATATAGGATTTAGATTATTATTATTTATAGAGAACTCCGTCCCATCTGAGATCATCATGGAGCTCACACTTACATCCCTACACCGTGATAGAAATTTAATTTGCTAGTTGATGGCACTGAACTTTTACTAGTAGTTGATGGTTGTTATTACACCATAAGTAACCCAAACAAGCTTGCTCTTTTCTCACTTAGAAAAAGAAAAGCAGTTCACTCTGCAGCATTGGTCAGATATATAAATATCAATGGATGGTAAGACAGATAGTCTGACGTCTTATTGTTTCGCTTATGCTTATGTTTATCCCAAAGTTATATTTTTCAACCTTAAATTTAAAACTGATTTTGAGGTTTTTACATCAAAAATTATTTTTCAGTCTTTGCTTTTAAATCGCTAAGAACACGTATATAAAAGTATGGGTGAATAGCCACTATGGTCCCTGAAGTTTTGCTTCGGGCTCAGTTTAGTCCTTGAGGTTTCAAATCATCCAAACAAGTCCTCCAAATTAATCATTTGGTTTAATATAGTCCTTGGACGCACAAAAAAGTGCCACGTGAGCATGACAAGTCATCCTCGCATGTAGCGGTATGAATGAGATGGCCATTCTACCCTTATATACCATATAGAAAAGAAAGAAAAAACACAAACAAAAAAATAACAGGCCAGCGGCAATCGTAAGTTGACAATTCTAAAACGATCATACACGTGTGAAAACATTTATCTTCTTTTTTTCTTTCTTTTCCATGTGGTATATAAGGGTAGAATGGTCATTTCATTCATACCGCTGCATCTGAGGATGACTTGGCATGCTCACGTGGCACATTTTGTGGGTCTAAGGACTATATTAACCCAAATGGTTAATTTGGAGGACTTGTTTGGACGATTTGAAACTTCAAGGACTAAACTGGGCCCAAAGAGAAACTTCAAGGATCATATTATCTATTGACCCTAAAAGTATTATTCATAAATGGGACTGTCTATCCATTTGTCGGGTGATTTCTAACCAAAAATCACCTAGATTTTTTCTATTCTTAGATTTACATCCAATAGACTACAAAAGAATATAACAAATATATATTTACTTACACATTATTTGTATCAAAATTACAGGGCACTTACATGCCATATCAACTGAATTTACAAATGTAATTTTAGCTATATAGGACTGTAATATTATATTTTAAAGAAAATAACAAATATATATTTACTTACACATTATTTTTATCAAAATTACAGGGCACTTATATGCCATATCAACTGAATTTACAAATGTAATTTTAGTTATATAGGACTGTAATTTTATATTTTAAAGAAAATAACAAATATATATTTACTTACACATTATTTTTATCAAAATTACAGTGCACTTACATGCTATATCAACTGAATTTACAAATGTAATTTTAGTTATATAGCACTGTAACTTTATATTTCACGACGACGACGACGACGAGAGTGGCCGTACTGCCGGCGGCCAGCTCAATCAGAGGCCACCTTGGCACCATGCTTCTCCATTATCACGCGCGCGCGGGGTAGCTAGGTAACACAGGCCGACGGGCCAGCCGACCGGCGAGCTGCATGGAACGTCGACCTTGCAAATTGCCGCTCGCATCGTAAGCTGCATGGAGGCCAAAAAAGTGTCAAATGCCAGCAAAAAAAAATAACACGGGAGATGGATAGCAAAATCGTTCATAAATTACTTTTCCCTTTGCAAATATGTCACGAATAAGCCAAACGATGGGGCCGTGAATTTCCGTAGTACAATTAAATAAGCAGGCTCGTGTACCACATTCTCAATAATTATTTGCACTTCACGATCTATCTGACGGTGATTGACTACCATATCTAGTACAATACAAAGCATCTGGTTGATTATCTCCAAGTGAAATATACTATATTACTATTTCATCGAGAGTTTCGTTACATATCCAACACATGCATACGGTCCCAAAGAACCGGCCCAGCCATGGCAGCCATGTCGTCGTCGTCTTCTTCTTCTTCACTCCACATCGTGGTGTTTCCATGGCTAGCCTTCGGCCACATGATCCCCTTCCTCGAGCTCTCCAAGCGGCTGGCCAGGCGAGGCCACGCCATCACCTTCGTCTCCACGCCGAGGAACGCCGGTAGGCTGGGCGCGATCCCTCCGGCGATGTCCGCCCACCTCCGCGTCGTGTCGCTTGACCTCCCGGCAGTCGACGGCCTGCCGGAGGGCGCCGAGTCGACGGCCGACGTCCCGCCGGAGAAGGTCGGGCTCCTCAAGAAGGCGTTCGACGGCCTCGCCGTGCCCTTCGCTAGCCTCATCGCCGAGGCCTGTGGCGGCGCCGCCGGTGATGGGGAAGAAGCCGCCGCTGGGTTCTCGAGGAAGCCAGACTGGATCATACTCGACTTCGCGCAGAACTGGATATGGCCGATAGCCGAGGAGCATGAGGTGATCTTGAGGCTTTGAGCTCATGCTCATCGTCTCCATTATATTACCATTTCGGTGAATAAAAGGACTAATTCATTGATTTTTGTTTGTTTTATTTGAACTTTGAAGATTGCATGTGCCATTTTCTCCATCTTCCCGGCGGCATTGGGGGCCTTTGTTGGCACGAAACAAGAGAACCTAGCTCACCCGCGTACCACCACGGAAGACTACATGGCCCAGCCAGCGTGGATCCCCTTCCCCTCCACCGTTACATACCGGCGGCACGAAGCGGAGTGGATAGCAGCCGGTTTCCGGCCCAACGCCTCCGGTGTGTCCGACGCTGATCGTTTCTGGGACTCAGAGCGCCCCTCCTGTCGCCTCATCATCTACCGTAGTTGTCCTGAGGCAGAACCGCGGCTGTTCCCGCTCCTCACCAAGCTATACGCTAAGCCGGCCATCCCCGCTGGCCTCCTTGTGCCTCCCGCTCTTGACGACAATGATATTGGTGTGTACACCAGATCCAACCGGTCCTTCGAGCCAGTGATGCATTGGCTCGATAGGCAGACAAACAAATCCGTCATCTATGTTTCACTCGGGACTGAGGCACCTATCACAGTAGACCACATGCGTGAGCTTGCGCTTGGACTAGAGCTTGCTGGTGTGCGCTTCCTATGGGCACTCCGTCGTCCGAGTGGCATCAACTGCCACGACGACATGCTCCTCCCGAGCGGGTTTGAGTCACGTGTTGCTGCACGTGGCCTAGTGTGCACAGAGTGGGTGCCACAGGTGCGCGTGTTAGCGCATGGTGCAGTAGGTGCATTCTTAACACATTGCGGTTGGGGCTCCACCGTGGAGAGCTTCCACTTTGGTCAGCCACTGGTGATGCTCCCTTTTATCGCCGACCAGGGCCTAATTGCTCAGGCGGTGGCGGCAACGGGGGTAGGGGTGGAGGTGGCGAGGAACTACGACGATGGCTCGTTCTACAGGGATGATGTTGCAGCGGCGATACAACGGGTGATGGTGGAGGAGGAGGGGAAGGGATTGGCACGCAAGGCCATAGAATTGCGCGGCATCCTCGGGGATAGGGTCCGGCAGGAGATGTACCTTGATGAGCTTGTCGGCTACTTACAATGCTACAAATGACCATTGCTCACCATGCTCTCGAGTCTATCACTCTATATTATGAATGGCTATGTTCTTGTGACTACAATGAACAAATGTATTTTCACATCTTAATAAATTTCTATAGAAAACCATCAAAATTAATGCATAATAAAACAGTTCTACGGTCAGAAGTACCCATAATAGCATACTTATCAGTTATGTTGAATGGCATGAGAGTAAGGTTTGATCATACACCAATTAGTTTTTTTTAAAAAAAAACAACCCACACAAAACAGTGTAGTATTTTGTATTGATATAGCAGTAAAAAAAGTGCAATTTATAGCCCTGGAAGGGTATAGCTAGGAAAATAGAAAAATAACAGGTATACCACGCATTTACAACCGGATCCTTGAGAGTAGGTCTACTAAACGATTGATTGCTCGGCTGACACCCCGCGTGACCGCTCCATCCCCACGTGGACCTGCGCAGTTGTTGGAGTCCAATTTAGATGTTTCTATTTAACAAACCATGTATAATATAGCCTATTTTTATTTCTAAGGTCTTTCTCAGCCACATAATTTTGCGCTATGAGCAGTTTTGTTTTTTTTTGCTTAGAGAAAAGTTTGTCTGTAAAAAATTTATGCATAATCCACTTTTGTTTTCTCGGGCCATTCTCAATCCATGTGTTTTAAGCCCAATTAGTAATATTATTTTGCCCAGAAAAAAAATGTACATAAAAACTTTATATATACCAACTTTACACATAGAAACTTTATACATTCAAACTTTATGGATAAAAAAATTATGCATCAAAACTTTATAGATAGAAACTTCATAAATAGAAAATTTTATGCAAATGAGTTTATTAGAACTACTATTAAGAGCACTAGTGCGTGGAATATTGTTCCGAGCACCAAACATGCGTTAGCCCAGGCCCACCCCACCCCACGTCCCGTCATCCCACTCCTACCGACCAGAGTAAATTGCTTACTCCGATCGGGTGCCTCTACCACCCACCTTTATTTGAGTAAACAATTTACTTCGATAATAAAAACAACTTCCCTACTTTCAATCTCACCCCATGTCCCACATCGTGCACCCACCATTATCGGAGTAAATGATTTACTACGATAAAAACAACTTCTCTGCTTTCGGTATATATTCTATTTTTTCCGTACCCAACCAACCACTCTCGCCCCCACTCCGTTTTTTCCTTTTTTTTCGGATCTGAATCGATCCACCATCCTAGCCCACAGATCGGCGACACACCATGGAGGACGACGACGACACCGTGGTGGTTGATGGCAGTGCCCGGCGGCGGTTGAGGTGAAGGCACTACTTCGGGCCTCGCTGCCGGACGCTAGGCAGCACCATAACCAGCAAGGAGGTGTTCACCTGAGCCAATAGCAACAACCAGCGGCTGCTCCACGTCGGCGACATTGATAGAACAAGCAAGTAAGGAAATGACACTCTGATTTGCATCTGCATACTCTCCTTCAACTTCACGCATGAAGCCCTAATTTTTTTTGCAAATCAAATTAACATGCAATCTCCAATATTACCTGATCTCAATTGATGGGCTGCACAGGTCCTACATTTGCACATCGTGCTCCATGTGACTGGCCGCAGAGGATAGGGTGGAGTCCATCGGTGATGGAGATTGTTTGATATTTTTCTTTTGCTCGTCATCTGTATTGACATGAACGAGAATGTTTTTACATTTTTTTTTGTACTTGTTAGATGATGGAAGGCTGCTACTGCGCAACGTCAAGCTCAACTCTATACCACACCGCTAGATTCTTCCATGATTCTATGATGGATTTTTGGCTGAATCATTTTTTTTCTTTTCTAGTTTGATTCACTTGTGGGTAATTTTATCGCTTGTGTGTGATTGAGCCTGTAATTTTTTTCATTCATACGACTATTTTGTGATACAGATCAACAATACTCTTAGTACCAGTTTTTACTCTTATACTGTATATTGAACACATCAGTAAACATATTACTACACGGTGGCTATGAGATCATGGCTATATCGAGAGGAATGTGGTAATTGTTTTACTCGCAGACCACAAAATCTAAATAATATTGGTAAAAGAATTACTAGCGTTATAAGCTAAGAGTAATTCTTTTACGACCATCTAGGTATGGCGTCATACGATGTGGAGACATTCATGCGAATAAATTTGTTACTTTAGAATGAGCAGATGTGGGAGGCTGGGAGTAAATGAAAAACTCCACGGAGTAAATTCGTTACTTTTAAAACGTGCGGAGATGCTAGAAAAACGGAAAATTCGGAAAGAAAAACTAGACGGTAAATATTTTACTAAAACGTGAAAACAGAAAAACTATAGAGAATGAATAAATAACACAAAAATCTGGATGGTTAATATTTTACCGGGACCAGTGATGAAGCACAGATAAGATGGAAAAGAGAAAAAAACGCGGAAGGTGGGGTGGTAAAAAACGAAAAAAACGACCCGAGAAAAGGTGGGATGCGGAGGAAAGGTGGGGTGGTAAAAAACGGAAAAACCAGAAGAAGAAGGCGGTGTGCAGCGCTAGAATTATTATTCCGCGCTATAGCGCGTGGAATAGCGCTACCGTGAATTTATAAAAAATTTAATAAAAATAAAAAATCCACATGGGCCTAGATCAGGCCACATGGCCTGCCTGCTCGATGGGACTCCAGGAAGAAACAGAGAGATCCCACGACGAATCAAGACCATTCATGTATTTGCCAAAAAAAAAAAAGAAATTAAACAATCCCACACATATTTTGTCCTGCGAAAAAAGAACTTCAAATCTAATCGCGCGTGGCAAGCGCAAGCGATCGATCGCTCATTAGCCATTAAGGATCCTCATGGCTGAAGAGCAAATCGAGAACACGACACCCATAAGGAAATGAATCTTCAAACGAAACCTCAGGATGATACGATGCCGAGAGCATCGTTGCGCCCATTCTCGAGGATCAGAACATGGTTTTCACCTGAAGAGACATCCATCATGGAGAGAGAGATTCCACGAGAATGCCCCAAGGGGGATGCGGCGCCCACAAGTGTCACTGTTGTCGGCCCAAACAGACTAGACTTTCGCCCATAATCTTCCTTCCCTCCCACGCCAACGTGCACCTGCCAGTATCAACAGTCACCACCAACTGAGCACCTTCAACATGCAATCACCACACCAGTGCCTCGCCACTGGCCAGCATCAAGTAGGAGCGTAACATCTGGTGCACTCAACTCCATTCACGTAATTGGGTTGGAAAAGAAGAGGGTGAAAGAGAAGAGTGGATCGCATCTCCCCTGCACTAGACCGCCACAAGGCCATCTTGTGGAAGGCGCCACCGCAACAGGTCTAGCGTCTGTGAAGAGTCCACCGCAGGCCTCAACGTCCACCTCATTGTGTTGCCACCACCGCGGCAAGGCAGCCAACCTCACCACCACCTCAGGCCGCCAGTCCGTCTCGCCCTCGCCTCACCTCGTTGCCATTTGCCATCGCTGGATCTCCTGTAAGTCCAAAGCCCACGACACCACCAACCCGGTCGTTGTCGCCGCATCCTCGTCCCGCTACCTCCAGCCATGCTGCTCCAGACTCCCGTCAGCCTCCCCACAGCCGCCCCCATGGACGGCCTCTCGAAGACCTCCCGCCCAACCCGCGTCATCGGCAAAGCACAACAGCTCTCATCGTGAGCCTTCTCTTGGTGCTAAGAATCGCTCACCCCTCACCTCTGCAGCAACAACAAAGCAGCCCCACCACCACTGCTTATGTCACCTCCCTCGCCTTGAGCACCCTCCCGCCTACACCGTTGGCAATCCACAAGCTCGCGTTGGCCTCCCGTTGGCCAACCGCCGGCAAAATCCAGAAGCTGGCTCGCTAGATCCGCCCTCATAGCCTAGATCTGACCCTCCATGACCCGTTGTTGCAGTCCTCAATTGTCGAAAGCTGAGCACGGCCACCACCACCGTGTCGCTTTGTCGATCCTCGCTGTGGTGCCGCCGCCTCTCACCTGCATCTGATTGGGGCAATCCGCCTTGCCTTCTTTTCATCGCTTGTGGCTATCTACCACTAGTCGGCGATGCTTCTTGCAGCCCCGCCTCGCATCCCCAGACTCGCCCACGCTTGATCTGGTGTTCACCGTCGACGCGAGACCCGCAGCCGTTGTCCTAGCACACCGAACAGCTTACTAGCAGCTCACTCTAGCAGCGGCAGGGCAGAGGAGTGGGGAGGTGGGTGGTGGCAGCATGGCTAGGGTTTGCCACCACCCAAGTCACTTGTCACGGGAGGCAACACGGGGCTCTTAGCTCAAGACATGATTTTTTTTTTTTTGAAAAACAGCTGAACTATGCTAGGCTAATAGACCTCTGGAGCTGGCTAACACGCATGCGTCACTCTCTCTATATTTATGTTAAAAGATGACAGAAGATACTTTTGAAAAAAATAGTTTTAACTGAGACGGCACGATTAGAACAGAATAGCAATTCTAACATGGAAATGAACAACAAAAATGTAAACAGAGCAGTTCTCATACTGTTAACACATCATGCATGCCCCAGAAAACCCATGAATGCTAATTTGCTCTAGGAAGCGAAATCGTGCGTGCGGTCCCAGGTCACAACAAGCACCGGTTAGGGTTAGGGTTTCGGGGGTGGGGTGGAAGGGAGAGGGGAGAGTGGCGCTGAAGAGGCAGCGGTCTTGTTTAATGGTGGTGGGTGGCAGACAAGGGCGGGCGGTGAGGTGGCACCGCCGCCGTTAGAGCGGCAAGGCCGGCAATGGACAGTGGGCCAGTGTTGATGGCTGGGGGTAAAGCGAGGCGAAGAGGAGGAAGAGGAGGCCAGCCGGACAGGGCCACGCTAGCACGTTGATGACTTTCGGCACTAGTGAGGCCGGGCAGTGGCACGGTGAGGGTGCCGATGTAGAAAAAACGTACCTGGTGTGTTAGAGCGAGCTCATCAAAGGGAGGAGGAGGGGGCTCGCTTGAGAGGGGCCTTCGCTGGAGGAATGCCGCTTGACTGCCTGCCCTCTTCTCCGTTGAGGAGCTCGCCAGGGAGAGGAGGAGAGGACTCACCGATAGACCATCACTGGTGCCGTTGCCGGAGGGGAGCCGCTCGTCGTCATCATCGCTCCGTGCCTCCGCTCTGGTATCTCTGCTCGCGTTGTGTGGATAGAAATGTGGGAAAGAGATAAGGATGGGAGAGAATATTAAGGGATGGGAAGGTAGAGAGATAGGGGAGGTGGGCTGGGGGCTGGCTAATGGGCGGGTGACCGCCCCAGGAGATCACCCCCCATCCCCCCTATACACTACTCTCCTCTTTCCTCCTCTCCTTCTTCTCTTCCGACTACACCATAAATTTTAAAAAATTAAAAAACACAAAGTTGAAAAAAAATATATTTATAGAAATACTATAAATAAAATATTTGAATTCAAATTCAAATTTGAAACGGGTATGTAAACTTTTGACTTATAAAATAAAAAAACTTTGGGTCTATTTTTTAAAAAAAACTAATTATTTTTTGGGAAATTTTTCAAATTTCCAAAAAAAATTTTGAAATCCGGGGGGGAAAATTTATTTTTTTTGTTAAAATTCCATCCCTTTTCTTTTTTTCGGCCCT
>CM020182.1:758142-774718 GCA_009805545.1 Oryza longistaminata
TTAGTTTCCAATTTTTTCTTCAAACTTTCAACTTTTCCATCACATCAAAACTTTTCACACACACCAAACTGCCAACTTTTTCGTCACATCGTTTCAATTTAAAATCAAACGTTCTAATTTTAGCGTGAACTAACTAACACCCATGAGACATTGAGCAGTACGATTCGGGAAAAGAAGGCATCGATAAAATGAAAAGAGATACCGCTATTAAGATGGGAGGACGACAGGAGGTGGGCCACCACGACAAATTCTGTCATGCATCCCTCCGTGATTAAAATACGAGTGACATATTCGAAGCTACTATCCTTACCTCACATGCCACCGTGGTTGCAAATCGGGATTAAGGGCCGGTTAGTCCTTTTCAATTTTTAAGTATACGAACACATTGTAAGTATTAAACATAGACTAATAATAAAATAAATTACTGAGATTCCGCCTGTAAACTGCGGAGGGACGGGGAAATCTATTTTTTAGAAAGGATTAAATAACATCATTTAGCAAATTTTACTGAGCATCACATTGTCAAATCATGGCGTAATTAGCTCAAAAGATCGTCGTCGCACATTTGCAGTCAACTGTACAATTGGTTTTTTGCGTCTCATTTGAATGCTCCATGCATATGTTTAAACATATAAACGTAGACTAATAACAAAAGTAAGTTACAATTCCGCCAGTACTGGAGATGAATCTATTAAGCCTAATAATACATCATTAGCAAATATTTACTGTAGATCCATTGTCAAATCATGGCGTATTAGGCCTCAAAAGATTTTCTCACAATTTACATCAAATTGTGCAAGTTATTTTTTTTCGTCCACATTTAATTGTCCATACATAAGTCTAAACATTTAATGTGAACGGAATTTTGGAAGTTTGAAGGGAAATAAACCAACCTAAGGCCTTGTTAGATCCGAAAAAATTGAATATAATCTAAAAGTTCTGTAAGGAGTAAATTTGATTGTTTGATAAGTTGAAGGCGAAATGTTTCTATATCTATGCTCTGAAAATATTAGTGTATATGGAGTATATTTAGTCAAATTTATGAGGAAAATCATTAACTTTAGAAATTAGCACCTTATGTCGACGTGCATTGCACGTGGACGCTCACTGTTCAAAAAAAGCAGCAGCGCTTACATGCGTAAACCAAATATAATAGATCAACCATTGGAGGTCAAGCAGAAAATCCAAACTCATTCTACAGTAACTAAGCTCGTGAATGGCAACTGATCAAATAATATCGCACTTCAGCAGTTGACACTTTTGTATAGGATTAGTACTACAGGATCAATAACAGGATCATCGCAAGTCTCATCTCACATATCCAAGAAATCAGCCATGGAAGCGACCAGAGAGGCGGCGCCAATGGCGGCTTCAGCTTCATCTTCTTCTCCACTTCACATTGTGATGTTCCCATGGCTGGCCTTCGGCCACATGATCCCCTTCCTCGAGCTCTCCAAGCGGCTGGCGAGGCGCGGCCACGCCGTCACCTTCGTCTCCACGCCGAGGAACGCCGCGAGGCTGGGCGCGACCCCGCCGGCGCTGTCCGCCAACCTCCGCGTCGTGCCGCTCGACCTCCCGGCCGTCGATGGCCTGCCGGAGGGCGCCGAGTCGACGGCCGACCTCCCGCCGGAGAAGGTCGGGCTCCTCAAGAAGGCGTTCGACGGCCTCGCCGCGCCCTTCGCTAGCCTCGTCGCCGAGGCCTGCGGCGGCGGCGGCGGCGCCGGTGATGGGGAAGAAGCCTCCGCTGGATTTTCGAGGAGGCCTGACTGGATCATACTCGACTTCGCGCAGAACTGGTTATGGCCGATTGCTGAGGAGCATGAGGTGAGCAAAGAGAGAAAATGGCAGCAAGTGCTTAATTAATTCCCATTTGCATGCTCGTTAATAAGCACATGATTAAAGATGCCTAGGGAAATGAGGAGCCTTATTACTCCCTCCATCTACTTTTGATAGTCATATTTCATCTTGACACACAGACCAAGGATAAGTAATTCTACTTATCATCCATTTAAACATGCTACTAGTCATTCCTCGTAAACCCAGCGATTCATTAATATTTACATTTCTCAAAGCCCATGTAGCCAATCATATGTGGAAGAATGGAGAGTCATGCATTAAATTCGAGAAAATCATTAAGATGATAGGTTGTTGGATTGAAATATGCCTATCAAAAATAAAATTTTCAGATTTGAAAATATGACTATCAAAAGTAAATGGAGGGAGTATGTCGGTAGGTTTAGGTGGGTAGGTAACGAGGACCCTTATTATATCGGTAAGTTTAGGTGAGTAGGTAATAAGGACCTTTATTATATCGGTAAGTTTAGGTGAGTAGGTAGTGAGGACCGTTATTATGTCGGTAGGTTTAGGTGAGTAAATGGGCAGAGTGGGACATACACATTTACCTATATACACACCGATATTCTTTCCGTCCCAATTTACAAAGTACAACCAGTACTAACACAAATATTAAGAAAGAATTTAATCATCCTCTCGGTTGGATCACCTCGATGCATGCTCGTAGTGTGATTGGGGGCTTCATGGTAGATGATTTGAAGCGAGCTGAATTTAGCGGAGAAAGAGATCCTACTTAATGTATACATGTATAAATATTTTGTACTAAAAAAAAGGTGTACTTTGTATAAAGAGATCTTATTTTTTGAGTTAGGCCTGACTCTTATAAGATGAAGAAAAAAAGTGTTTGTGAATAGATCAAGAGAGTTGCATACATGATAGAGAGAAGCATATATGCTCACCAGTACAAAATTGGATCCCTAATTGTAGTCTCTCTCTCATTTGTAGGCTAGACATCACATTTATATAAATGGAACAATATAAAAGAAAAAAAGGGGACGTACATTTACAAAATTTCAGGAACCTAACTAATAGACAACCATTTCTATCTTTTGTGTCTTGCAAGATCCCATGCGCCGTTTTCTTCATCATTCCGGCCGCCATTGTGACCTTCATCGGTCCGAAGCAAGAGAACATCACTCACCCGCGAACAACGACGGAGGACTACATGGTTGCGCCACCGTGGGTCCCATTCCCCTCCACCCTCGCCTACCGGCGTCATGAAGCGGAGTGGATCGCTGCCGCATTCCAACCTAACGCCTCTGGAGTGTCCGACATTGACCGTTTGCTGGAAATGGAACGCTCCTGCTGCCGCCTTATCGTCTATCGTAGTTGTCCCGAGGCAGAGCCACGACTGTTCCCGCTCCTCAACAAGCTCTTTGCTAGGCCGGCTGTCCCTGCCGGTCTCCTCCTCCCTGCGGACATTGTTCATGATGAATATGCCCCAAACACCACCTCTGACCAATCCTTTGTGTCAGCACTACAGTGGCTTGACAAGCAGCCAAATGGATCCGTCATCTATGTTGCACTCGGGAGCGAAGCACCTATCACAGCAAACCATGTCCGCGAGCTCGCACTTGGACTAGAGCTCTCTGGTGTACGCTTCCTCTGGGCACTCCGTCCTCCGAGTGGCATCAACAGCCAAACTGGCACATTCCTCCCAAGCGGGTTCGAGTCACGTGTTGCCACACGTGGCATAGTATGCACAGAGTGGGTGCCACAAGTGCGTGTGCTTGCACATGGTGCAGTAGGCGCATTCCTAACACACTGTGGTTGGGGCTCCACCGTGGAAAGCTTTCGCTTTGGTCACCCTCTGGTGATGCTACCTTTTGTCGCTGATCAGGGCCTGATCGCGCAGGCAATGGCTGCAAGGGGGATAGGAGTGGAGGTGGCGAGAAACTATGACGATGGCTCGTTCTACAGGGATGATGTTGCAGCAGCAGTTAGGCGGGTGATGGTGGAGGAGGAGGGGAAGGTATTGGCAAGAAAGGCTAAGGAGGTGCATAGCATCCTCGGTGATAGGGCACGGCAGGAACAATATCTTGATGAGTTCGTTGACTACTTGCAGCGCTACAAATGACTATATATTGCTCTCGATGCACTCAAGACTATCCTATGTTTATATGTTCTCGTGCCTATATTCTATTTCATCATAAGGTCATATTTACTTCACCGATAGTGTTATTATCTCGCGATTCATTTTTTTCGATGACTCGTGATCTGTTAAATTGAATGCCATGGAAGTGTACTTTGCCAAAATATGCACCTTGATAATGCCGCTGACCACGCATGCACCCTGAACCAGTTGCCACATGTAAGCCTCTGGGCAGTCATTCCGTGGATGGCCTTAAGTCGTGCACACTACCCACGTGTTCCCTTTGGTTGATACAAACCGTGTACGTTTATATGCTTTTCTTCACCACCCTACATAGTTATCTTCATGTTGTGTTTTGTCACTCCCTTGGGTTTATCATCAGTACAATGGAGCTATTCTTTGATGGGATGGTTTGGTTAGAGGGGGAGAGAGAGAGAGATCGGGGCGATACACCGAGTATTCTCCATTCAATCCCCTTGACCTACACTTGCTTGTTGTAGCATAGGGTGATGGCGAGCACAGGGGGCATGTTCCTCCTAAGTCCAGGTGTGGGGCCTAAGGGGGGCCCGTTAGCAACTCCGCCACTTCTAATCGTAGGTTCAAGGGCACATCACATGGCAGATATTGAACACACTCAAGGCGCCAGCTCTAGTCGTCCCCAAGCACCGCCACACGTTGACTCTCGACTAGCGACTCCTTGGGCGGCCACGAGCTGGGTATGCTGCCTCGCTTCATCCTCCGGGTAGTTGTTCTGGGTATGGACAACATTGAATCAGGTGTGCTACCACACGTCAGCTCTCGGGTAGTCATCCCATGGGTGTCCCCAAACCAGGTGTATTGGTCTGTGTTCCTTCAGTAGATGTAAGTCTTGTATGTCTTCACACTCTTTTTACCCTATATTCCTACTTGTGTTTTGTCTAAACACTCTTTCACGGGCCAAGAGAGTTGGACCGATGCATGGACCTCTATCCTGGCACTACCGATATCGGTCTATCCGGGCACCTATATACCTGTGATGCTGACAACTTTATTCATCATTAACCAAATTATGTGTTTTTATCAACTTAGACATCATAAAGATCTTAACTCTCATATACAGTCAGTACTCAGTGTATACAACCGCTAAGAAGTTGGACTAGGAACTATTATATTGCAACCAAAGTTAGCTAGTTGTATATCAGAGTTGGAGATTGGCCCTGCTTTGCAGTAGAAAAGTACGGATTTCAACTAGCCAAGTACTCCCTCCATCCCAGAATAAACCGATTTCTAGGATGGAGCGGTTGTTCCACAAAAAACCGACTTGTGCTCGAAAAACTAGAAGCATTGAATGTCTGCTGCATTGGGGTGAACGAGAAGGACCTCTCTCCTCACGTTCACATGATGATCCTTATCTCCTCCCAATCTCTCACCCTTCTCGCATCTCTCTCTCATTCACCCTCTGCCTCCTCCTCCTCTCGTTATCGACGCAGGGCAACAGCACTCCACCGATCTCCATCTCTAATCCCGCTCTGCCTTCTCCTAGCACCTCTCTTCCTGCTCCAATACTCTCCCCCTCCCTCCCGCTCCACCCGTCACTCTCTTCGCTAGCGATTTTTTGCACCCGATGCGGCAGCTGGGATGTGATGGCTGATGTAGAGGCTTGCAAGGAGGCAGATCCAATGAAGGCGATGTTGGCGTCAGATGGATGCAGCGCTCGGCTGATGTGATGCAGGAGAAGGTGGAGGCAATGGGGGGATGTTGTGCCGTTGGCTGATTTGATGCAGATTTCTCTTTTCTCTGTTCTTGGTTCTTCTATGTTCTTGGTACTTGCTAGTTCATGCAAGTGATTTCAAAGCATTTGTTTTTTCTGATTAATTGGAGAGATGTTATCTTTTCCTCCGGCGAGTGTAAAAATTATTGATTAGTTCTTGCATGTGAATTCATAGCATTTTTTTTGTTCGGATTGGAGATATGTCTCTTCTTTCTGCAGTGTAAATTTATAAAATAAATTGTCTTCTTTTCTGCTGCAGATGTCTATGGATGTACTGTAGTACTACTACTAATGAATGGGTACAGAGAACGATGCTGATGAATGGATGTTGTACTAGTTAATAAGGGTACTTTGGTATTTTCACTTGAATCCTATACTTGCATCGGATTCTAGGAATCAATATTTTCCGGGACGGAGGGAGTAGCCATTAGCCAAACCATTCAATAGTAAGAATATACCTACGGACACATTAGCAATACCGACAATATAGAGTCGGGTGAGGACTGGGGAGACATGAATCCAAATCACTTATTACAGGCAGGGTCATAGATTGACTCACAAACGAGAAGCATGGATAATTCAGGATCAAAGTTCAGATCGCCAACGCGCAGGTAGGCGGCGATCGAGCAAGCAGAGGAGAGCGCGCAGGTGTGGGCGCGGGCGAGCAGGCGGGCGGCGGAGAAGGAGCGGCGCAGGTTCATGCACAGGCAGGCGGCGAGCAAGTGGAGGAGCGTGCATGAGAAAACCGATGGCGAGCGAACGAAGGATCGAGCAACACGATTCAAGAGCAAGCGAGCAGCGAGCAAATGACAAGCAACGTGGATTCGCATGCAAGTGATCTGCGAGCAGGTAAAGGGGCGAGCATGAGAGAGCCGGCGGCGAGCAGGCAGAGGAGCGACGTGGGCTCTTGAGCAGGTGGGCGCTGGACAAGCAACACAAGCCAGTGAGCAGGCAGAAGAGGAGTGGCGACTACCGATGGTTGACGGGAGGGATCACGAGCAGGCGGGGTGGGCGGAGGATCTTGACGATGGCCCAAGGAGCGGGTGAGGATGCAAGCCGATGGGTGGGCTTGAGAGCAAGCAAGCGAGTAAAACGGCTCGGCAGATGGCCGGAAGAGCGTGTGAACAAGCCGACAGGTGAGCAGGTGGACAACTATTGATGACCAGTGGCAGGCGGATGAGCAGCAATAACTGGCGCGCGGGCAGGTGGGCGAACGATGGGCGGGCAAGAGGACGAGCGAGTAGCGGGGCGGCGCGGGCTCACGTCGTGCGCCCATCAGATAATCCACTCGATTTTGATGGATGCTTTGAACCCGGATTTATGAGGAATGTTTCCATCTGGTGGATTTTGTTTTCCATTCTCTCTTGTCTCTTCTCTCTATTTTCTTCCAAATTCATCCTGCGCTCCAAATTTCGACAATTACGTTCGGTTTGCCCGGGGTGTATAGATGGCAATATGGCCCAAGGCCCGACAGCCCAACCCAAAGCACGACAATTAGGCCCGGCCCAAGCACGGCACGGGGCCGTGCCTGGGCTGCTTCCTCAGCACAGTGGGCCAGCGCGGCCCGACACAACCAAAGAAAAATAGTTGAGGGATCAATCGTAGACTTAATTCAGCCATTTGAGGTACAGCCCAAAGATAGGAGGTATATAAAATAGACTTATTCCAGCCATATAAGACTCAGTCCAAAGACATGAGTGAGGAAAAATAGACTTATTTAATAGAGAAGCACGATAGGCTAACGTGCCTTCAGGCCCGCCCGGCATGGCCCGAGTCTTGATGGGTCGGGCTTGGGCCGGCCAGACTAGCCTCGGCCCAGGCTCGGTCGTGCCTAAGTCGTGCCAGGCCGGGCGGCCCATTTGGCCAAGGAGAAATGATAAACGGGCCTAAATTTACCCACGCAAAGTGCTAATTTGATTAAACTGGTTGACTATAGACATAGCAAAGGCATAGGAATCAACGGTTATACAACTTTTCGTCAGTTTTGGCTAGAGGTTCACAAATAGAGTTCAATAAATTTGTGTTTTATTTTTCTATTGGTATTACTAGTGGTATGTGCCTCTGTCAGTTTGGATGTGTTCTTTATGACTTGTTTAAGGTGTGATTGTGTTTGGATCATGTTTTGTAATAATTGACTATACCTGTGTGAGTAAAGATCATTATTCTATTCTATTATCTAAAAATAGCGAAGACCCTAAATGGTCAAAAAATTTGGAATTTTGTTGGACACATGGTTAGGCGTTAACGGGCTAAACTTTGGCCCACGCGAATGTGTAACGGGCTAATAATTTTGGCTTGCCTAATGCGTTAGTGGTCAAAATTGGCCCCATGTAGCAATATTTAAACAAGTTAAAAAAACTTTAAACGGAAACTAGTAGACTAGCTATACAACTTGGACCATAAATCTCCCCAGAACTTTCAGATAACTTAGTACGATAGTGACATAATAAATTATAACTCATCTGTAAATAATGTAATTATATTTTAACTTAAAAAAATTAGGGACTCTTGGAACGTGTGCCGCCCGTACACGTTTCTTAAAAGCATGTTCAATGGTCGGAAAAATTTCTACAAATTGGACGCCTGATTTGTAAAAAAAAAAAAAAATCGAGCGATCAAACGTTACAGTTGACCAATGAGTAAAACATTAAGGTTGTATGTAGTGAAACAGAAAAAGTTGTATATAGTGAAACAGAAAAATCAGCAATTGAAACATTTTAGCATATGTTGCTGTCACATATGAAACAATGAGTTTTAATGTTCTGAAACATATATTTTTCTTCCGTCAAAATATAATCGTGTCATATCTTGTTGTACAACAAATATAATGGTACGATCGGATCGTAGATTAGATAAGTAGTTTAGAAAAAAAGTCATTTTAAAACTCGCTAAATCCATGTATGGATGGATATATTGGAGAGCGAGTAGAGGGAGGTAGTTGTGTGAAATTTATGAAACACAATGGAACACAAGTTAAAACATATCGCTATCGCGTATGAAACATTATTTTTTTTACAGGTTGAGCATACATCATTTTTTCATTAGAATATAACCATGGGATATCTTGTTGCAAAGATTTAATTACAACAATGGTGTGAACAAATAAGTAGTTTAGAAGAAAATTTATTTAAGGTGAGGAGGAGAGGGAGAAGAAACTAACCTACCATGCATGCAGATGCAGTAGTAAGTATCTCCATTTAGCGTGCAGAATGGACAAAGAGTGCATCCGCAGCATGCAAGCGTGGTGCACCTGATATTTGGGTTGTGGATCGGGCGCCCACTGTTATCAATATACTCCGTATGTCCGAAAGATATTTAATAATTCCAATTATTATAAGGTCTGAATTTTTGCCACGGTAGTAAGTGATGCTGAGACGTGTCCACGTATGGCATAATAGAGTATACTCTACGTCTCAAAATAAGTTCATTTTTCACTCATCACACACATATCAATATAAAAGCAAAAATATTAGAATATCCCTACTTTATCAAATCACAATGCAACTATTCGTCACTTTATCTATTCTCAATACCATTATTTTCTACTTTTATAAACTCCGATGCAATGATTAATTTAAAAATAAATTTATTTTGGAATAAATTGAAGGAGGTAAAAAAGAATTTAATATGAGATAGAGAAGTTAGATCCAATACAATACAATATTACAACGGTGTCAGTTGACGTACAAACGTCTGACACATTGTTTTCAAAAAAGAAAGAGGAAGAAGACATATACTCCCTCCGTCTCAAAATGTAGCTATTTCTAGCACAATGTCTTGTCCCAAAATAAAGCTATTTCTTCACCTACCTCCTCCTCTCAACCAATCACAACCATTCTTCTTCACCTACTTTCTCTTTTCAACCAATCACACACTTCCTCCAATCATTCTCACATACTTTCTTAATACCCGTGCCAATCTTAAAAATGGCTTCATTTTGGGACGGAGGAAGTAGCACATATTCATTGACCGAGAAGAACGATAGCACATGCATCACATCAGCATCTACACGGCTAGCCAAAGATGGCGATCAATGGCGGCGCCGGCGCCGGCGCCGGCGACGTCGACGTCGATGCATCAGCACCTCCACCTCCTCTCCACCTGGTGATGTTCCCGTGGCTGGCGTTCGGCCACCTCATCCCGTTCCTCGAGCTCGCCAAGCGGCTGGCGGCGCGTGGCCACGCCGCCGTCACCTTCCTAGCCACGCCGCGGAACGCCTCCCACCTCGCACGCGCTCCCGCCGGAGCTCGCCGCCTACGTCCGCGTCGTCTCGCTCCCGCTCCTTGTGGTCGATGGCCTGCCGGAGGGCGCCGAGTCGACGGCCGATGTCCCGCCGGAGAAGGTGGAGCTCCCAAGAAGGCGTTCGACGGCCTCGCCGCGCCGTTCGCCGCCTTCCTCGCCGACGCCTGCTTCGCCGGTGACCAGGGAGGACCAGATCCTTTCAGCAGGAGGCCCGACTGGGTCGTCGTCGACTTCGCCCACGGCTGGCTCCCGCCCATCGCCGACGAGCACCGGGTGCCGTGCGCCTTCTTCTCCATCTACTCGGCGGCGGCGCTCGCGTTCCTCGGCCCGAAGGCGGCGCACGACGCGCACCCGCGCACCGAGCCGGAGGACTTCATGTCGCCGCCGCCGTGGATCACGTTCCCCTCCACCATCGCCTTCCGCCGCCACGAGGCCGCGTGGGTCGCCGCCGCCTACCGGCCCAACGCCTCCGGCGTCTCCGACATCGACCGGATGTGGCAGCTGCACCACCGTGCCACCTCATCGTCTACCGCAGCTGCCCCGACGTCGAGGGCGCCCAGCTCTGCGGCCTCCTCGACGAGCTCTACCACAAGCCCGTCGTGCCCGCCGGCCTCCTGCTGCGCCCGACAACGCCACCGGCGACGACGACGGCCACCGCCCGACATGATGCGATGGCTCGACGAGCAGCCGGCGAGGTCGGTCGTCTACGTGGCGCTCGGGACGGAGGCGCCGGTGACGGCTGACAACGTCCGCGAGCTCGCGCTGGGGCTGGAGCTCGCCGGCGCGCGCGTTCCTCTGGGCGCTGCGCGCGACGCCGGCGAGCGGCTGCCGGAGGGGTACGAGGCGCGCGTCGCCGGGCGCGGCGTGTGGAGGCGGGGTGGGTGCCGCAGGTGCGCGTGCTGGCGCACGCCGCCGTCGGCGCGTTCCTGACGCACTGCGGCTGGGGCTCCACCGTGGAGAGCCTCCGGTTCGGCGGCCTCCCGCTGGTGATGCTGCCGTTCATCACCGACCAGGGGCTCATCGCGAGGGCCATGGCGGACAGGGGGCTCGGCGTGGAGGTGGAGAGGGACGACGGCGGCGACGGCTCGTTCCGCCGCGAGGACGTCGCGGCGGCGGTGCGGCGGGTGATGGCGGAGGAGGAGGGAGAGTGTTCGCGCGCAACGCCAGGGAGATGCAGGAGGCGCTCGGCGACGGCGAGCGGCAGGATCGGTACGTCGACGAGCTTGCCGAGCATCTGCGTCGTCGCCGGAGTTTGAGCTGACCGCGGCGGCGGCGGCGGCGGCGGCGCGCGGCGAGCGCTCGATCCGGCACGAACTACGTGTTCATCACGCCCCGTATTTTTTTTCATAATGTTTTTGTCTTAATTTTACTTTATACGATGGAATTAGCAATTCAAGTTTACCGATTACGGAACACATATACGTTGTGAGAAAAAAAAAATACTCCCTCCACCCCTAAATATTTGGCGCGCGCAAAAGCTCCATCACGATTCACGAACTACGTCATCACGCATTGTATTCTTTTCACGAAGTATTTGCTTTGAAAAATTTTGTGATGGAATAAATTCGGGATGCAAATTTGGAAGTGAACTGAACAAACGATGTCAGACTAAAGAACTTGTGTAAAATACGACGAAAGCTGATCGAGAATTGCAAAATTTGGAGTTTTCGACGTGTGGCGGAAGTATATTCCAAGTGAAATTTCTAAATGGTTTTTGAGAATTCAAATCGAAACAGTCATTCAACCGAAATGTGATCGAAATTTGTCGAATTTTGGTGAAAATTGTCGTACCGCCGGTTCAGGCCCTCAATTGAAACAGTGAGCCCTGATATGAACCCAGTGCATGCATTTCAACCGTACATTCGTACTAGCCTACCCTTTATTCTTCTTTAAGAAAATAAAAAGGTATGTATCCTATTTGTACTTACTGCTCCCAATTGTAACAAAAGTATCACTCTCTCTTTATTTTGAAGCGTACGACGCCGTTGATTTTGATATAATGTTTGACTATTCGTCTTATTAAAAAATTATTTATTTTGTTATGATTTATTTTATCATCAGAGAAATTATAATTTTATTAACATATACTTTTTACATACTAGCAAAAATGTCCGTGCGTTGCAACGGGTGAAAAATTCTAATGATAATATATTTTTTCATGCATAATCATGTCAATGACAATGTTTGTATTTTAATGAGCGACATGTTTTTTTATAAACGATTTTTTTTTCTTGTGCGGTTTTCTCAAACCATTTTTCAAAAATGGCGCATTTCTTTCTAAATTATTTTTCCTAGCATGTTCTTTTTGCTTTTTTTTTACTGACGACGAATACCATATTTTTCTCTTTTTTTCTTTTCTTTTCTCGTGTGTTTTTTTGCAAGTTTTTTCTGACAATTATTTTCTCGCGTGTTTTTTGCTTGTTTTTTTCGAATGTTCTTTTTTGCTTTTTCCAGTACAGGAGAAGAATATATGACGAAATAAAAGCCGTGTAGTAGATGACAAAAAAAATCGATGGATCCTATCCGGCTCAAGCGTTCATCAATTTAGCGTTTTTTCTAACAGTTTTTTTGACTGATATGTTTTTTAATAGACGATGTTTTTTTTTGCACGGTTTTTTCAAACCATTTTTTTAGAAATGGCGCGTTTTTCTGATAATTTTTTCCTCGCATGTTTTTTTTAAAAAAAAATTACCGACGATGGAAATAATTTTTCTCGTGCGTTTATTTATTTTTTATGGAAGATGGAAAACCTTTTTAGCGTGTTTTTTTGCGCTTTTTTATGACCTTTCTCACACGTTTCTTTGAACCGTTTTTATTTTGTTGTGCATTCTCTTTTTAAAATAGTTAGATTAAATTAGACATTGCGAAGAGATATATAATGTTTAGAAATCGGAATTTGTTTTGCCCTTTCTATTTTTTTCTCGCGCATATTTTTTATTTTATACGAACCATTTTTTTTCTTCATAGAGAATCGGACGAAATTTTTTAGATGTTTTTTCGAATTTTTTTCGCCTTTATAGGAATCGGACTTTTTTTTCGTTTTTAAAGGAATCTGATCTAGCATTTTTTTTCACTATTTTTTTTTTTGCCTTTTATAGGAATCGGATGTACGGTTTTTTTCGCCACTTAGCCGAAACGGAGTTTTGTTGTTGTTGTTTTTCTTTCTTTTTCTCCTGAATGCACGTATGGTGAACTTTATTAAATTAAGCAAACATGAAATGATATCCAAGACTTATCTAAGTGAACAAGGCAGTGTTGCCATGGTAATATTTTCAAAGATCTTTATACAGGTTCTACCATGCACTGACATATAACTATAAGAATACACTTCAGTATGCAAGCAAGTCAAAGCAAAGCGCCAAACCTGTTGTGTTCTGTCTCCATGAATGCTAGTTGCTGGGAACCCATTGTTATAAAGCCAGTTCTCCAGGGCATCAGCTCCCCTCTTTGTCTCCACAAAGACCAAGGTAAGAGCTTGCTGAAATAATGAAAGTGAAAACACAAGAAATTCTTAAAAATGTGTCAACAAGTATGAAAACAACATGATTTTAGAATAGCCAAAGGGATACCTTATACTAGGTCATATATATACACTAAATCTATGAATTTTTATACACAGTACCTTCCCATGTGTACCATTTGCCCTTTGTGCATGAAGAAGGTCCATGAGGTAGCTTCTTTTGTCAGCATCAAGAACAAACTCAACCCTCTGGACAATTAAATCAGTACTTGAGCCAACTCTCCCGACAGCAAGAAATATGTAATCGGCGAGGAAATCTGAAGCCATTCTCTGCATAATTAAATAATCGGGCGATTAGTGTAATCCTTGTATTTTATGCAGGCAATCCTTGTATTTTATGCAGGCACAGTAACAACAACACTAAGTTACGGGATGCTGGTATCTTTATGCAGGAACCATGCCCCCAAAGGGAAAATACTGGTAACCTCGGAACGATTAACACTTGTGAGATCATGGTAGGTTTTCAATGCTAACCAAACAAAAATTGTGACCTTGGTTCAAAAACTTTCGGGACTAATGAACTAACCGCAGAGAAAACAAAAAATGGATGCATTTTTCTAACGTCCACATGTTAGAAGCTAGATCCAAACACTTTACAAATGTACAGCGTTTTAAGCATATGAATCTGATGGTCAATGTGGAATCACAATATGAGAATACAAAAATTATCTGTAAAACAAAATATGCAAGCATTCATAGAGAACTAAAATACAACATATGGATCACTCAGTGCTTCAAGGGAATAGAACTCCCAAAAATGATTAACATTAGAAAACAGAAATCTGCAATCAAATTCAGTGATGCGATCGAATAGCAGAAAGCCAGACTAGGGAAAGAAGCGAACCTGTATCTCCTTTGGAAATGTAGCACTAAACAACATCGTCTGCCTCTCTCCACGTGGAGGCATGTCCATCTGCTCAACTATTTTACGTATCTGGGGCTCAAATCCCATATCAAGCATTCGATCAGCTTCATCAAGAGCTAAATACTTTATCATCTGCAGTGAGACTCTAGCCCTCTCCAACAAATCCATTAAGCGGCCAGGTGTTGCAACAAGGATTTCAACACCTCTTTCTAACTCCCTCAGCTACAAAAACAACCATACACTTTACTTAGTACAATATCCAATTACATGGAAAAGAAACATTTTAAGACCCATTCCTAGCATTCAAATGTCAGCTTATACCTTGTATTTCTCGTTCTGTCAAGCATACACAAGTATATGTTACCAAAAGTTCCCACTTGCATTATTGCAATAATAAGAAGAATTTATGTTATTTAGTTTGCTACATATGCAGCATTCTTTAGTTTTGTTCATGGTATGTTTGCTCTCCTTGGATCTCAAGTTTTATCAAGATTGGATTTTGTTATACCCAAAGCCTAGCAATTTAAAAACCTTATTAGAAATAGAACGATAACTAAAAACCAGTTTTAGCCAATTTGACCAAATACAATCCTAACCACACAACAGCTGAAGTTCAATTCAATATTTAAAATGGTACATAAAAATGCATTTTCTGTAAACGTATTTACAAATGATGGATCCAAATAGATACTCGAATACGTCATTTCATAACTACATTTCATGAACTTACCACAATGTTGCCTCTACCAACTAAATCGGGATTACAATTTCAGGGCAAGCAGCCCAATTCATTTGCCACAACTCCATGTGCCATAACTGTGGCAAGCCACACAGTGTGGCTAACAATTTGTTGGCCACAACTATGGCAAACTTCGACTAGAAAATGAGAGTACGACACATGGGCCAATGTGCTAATAAAGTATGGCTTGACTCAACTGTGGCACTCAACCATTTATACTAACCTAAGAAATTGTGGCATAAGGTTTGGTGTGGCAAATTGCGGCCACAACCAAACAGCCCCTTAAGGCACAGGCCACAAGGTTTGCTTTGCCAGTACAACTACGATGTTTCGATCTTGCACTAATATTCTATTCATTTTTATCATAGCAGTAGCAGATTGTGACACATGAACTTGCTAAAGCATTCAGTTTTCTTAGATGGCACAATTTAAAATTTTAAACCGTAGATGTAAATGCATCATATCGTAGCAAATGTGCAAGTAAAGCAGAAAATGTGTACAATCCTCTTGACAAGGCAATGCATGTGAGATTCAGGTATGCACAGACCAAAATACAAGGCATTACGGTCGGAACGTATCATAGACTAAATAGACAAACCTGCTGAGTAATTGGTGCTCCTCCGTATGCAACGACCACTTTAACACCAGTCTGGTATGCAAACTTCCTTGCTTCTTCATGGATCTATGGAATGAAATATCGCAAGCGAATCAACCAAAATAATAAAAGATAGTACTGTAAATAATACAAAGAGGAAGACAAGGTTCAGCCGGACATACTTGGACCGAAAGCTCACGAGTGGGAGATAGGATTAGTGCAAGAGGATATGCGGTCCTGGAACCCCGTGACCTGGGGGGTGGCCTTGACCTCATGATTCCACTGATGATAGGGAAACAAAAGGCTGCTGTCTTTCCAGATCCTGTTTGTGCACAGGCCATGAGATCCCGTCCTGCAATGGAGATTGGGATGGCATAACGCTGCACTGGTGTCGGCTTCACATATTTGCACCTTCTGATATTCTCATTCAGCGCGTCACCCAAATCAATCTCCGCAAATGTATTGGCTGGTGGGGGCACATCATGGCCACTTGTCTCAACAGGGATGTCTTCATAGGCTTCAAAATTGATGCCAGTGTTATCGCCCTCAAAGTCAACTTCCGCAGCCTCACTATTGGCAAAAGGATCCGGTTCACGGTCTCTTCGGTCCCAACCCCCAGGGCGGGAGTTCCATGCGCCACCGCCACCACCTCCTCCACCACGGCCACCAACGCCAAAGCCCTGGCGAGGACCACCTACGCTCCCACCACCACCACCACCACCATTCACAATGCCCGCCCAGCGAGGACCACCAACCACACCAGGCTGGCCAACAGAAGGCTGCGCGGCGGGGGCGGCGGCCGAGGGCAGCGCGCCAGCTTGCGCCGGCGCTGCGGGAGCCGCTTGGCCGCGGAGGTGCGGGGGAACGTATGAGCTGCGCGGGAGGCGCGAGTTGCCGTGGTTAGCAGCAGCCGCGGGGG
>CM020182.1:774743-840407 GCA_009805545.1 Oryza longistaminata
CCCGATTCCTCGGCGTTCGCAGCTGAGTCAGCCCATGAAGATCGCATAATTTAGCGCACAAGGCCCGTTGATGAGAACGCACCACTCGATCACTGAAACAAACCACATCATTAGCTAACTAATTATTTTATTTATTCAAAACAAACTAAAACAACTGTCATTATTAGTACTAACGCTAACGCAACGAGGAAAACCTAGCTTAGCTTCTTCCAGATCTAGAAGAGAGGATAAGCCCTACCGGGTAGAAGAACGAGAGGGCGCGGGTGCTCACCGGAGGCGGAAGCAGCAGGACGACGGAAACCCACGGCTCCTCTGCTCAGCTCGCAGCGGGATGGGTGAGGGGATCGGCGAAGGCGGCGGGGTGGCGAAGTGGAGAGGAGGAGACGGGGGAGTAGAGGAGGGGGAGTGGTCGGAGGGCGAGGGCGAGGGCGAGGGCGAGGGGAGTATGCGGCGGAGGGAGGGAGGCAGTAGCAAGAGGCGGCGGCGGCGGAGCGAGGTGGGGGTGGTGGAGATCGGCGCGTCGGCGGCGAAGGCGGCGGGGGGGAAGGGAAGGGGAGACGAGACGTGGGGGAGAGGGGAGAGAGGAGGGTACGGGGTAGAGGGGAGTAATAAGGCCGGAGGAAGCGCAAGGAGTCGAGAGGCCCGTTAGTGGTATGGGCTTTTCGTAGCCGCCTTTTGCCCGGCCGGGCACAAGCAGTACAAGTTTCCGTCTAGTTGTATAGTCCAAAAAGGAATAAGTTCATTTCAGGTCCTTCAACTTGATAACGAATCCCACTTTCGTCCTTGAACGAAAAACAAGATACAACGGGTCTCTCAACTTACAAAATCTGTGCAAACGAGATCATTCGATAGTACTGTCCTTGATTTTGGCTGACGTGGCACGTACATGAATTTGACTAAGTCTTCATCCCACGTGGCATTGACGTGTGGCAATTTGATCTGGAAAATAATAATAAAACCATAGGCCCACATGTCAGTTGCACCAAAAAAAAAATTAAAAATGGTGGGGCCACATGGGACCCACATGTCGTTCTGACTCCCATCTTCTATCTCCTCTCTCTCCCAGGCAGTTTTCTTCATCCTCTCTCCCCATGTCCCGTCATCTCTATCCCATCTCCTCTCTCTTCTCCTCTCTTCAGGCGCGACGGGCCGATGGGCGGTGGGGAGAAGGCGGTGCAGATGAGCTAGCGGGGAGAAGGGTGATGCCCGGCGAAGATAAGGGCAACGTGGAGAGGTGTGGCATCGGTGGAATAATTCACAGCGAGGTTGTAGACCCCTCCCCTTCCCTGATCTCCTCCGCCTCCACCTCCTTCGCTCCCCGTTTGTCCGTCCAGATGGACACGCGGGCATCTCTGGCACGGCGAGCGCTGGCGAAATAGTGCGGGCTACGGAGGTGGCGATAGCCCCACTCGTGCGCTCGCTCGGACCGACTGCTCCACTCCCAACGATTGTCGTGCCTCTCCTCTCTCCCGCCCTGTTGCCGAAGGAGACAAGGAGCTGGGGCCGGTGGGGGCGGCGAAGATGACCTCGACGGCTTCCTTGCCATGGGCGGCGCTCCCGCCATGTCCCCTCACATCTCCTCCGTCCTTTCGGTGTGTCGTCGTCCACAACGGCGGTGCCCCGGTGAAGAGCGCAAGGAGATAGAGTGAGGTGGAGGAAGTGGAACCCACTGAAAATGACAAAATGACAAAATTATCCCATTGTAATTAAAGGAAAATGAAGGGCTTTGATTACCAATGTGAAGCAAACCCTATAAGCTACTTCAGTTTCTTACAGTTTGAGATGAATAGCGTTTCCACACTTCCAGAATAAAATAGAAAGATAAGTAATATTACAAATTGCTATTATAGGAGGGAATTCCTTATATGCCACTCGAAATTGGCCTGTTCCTTATATGCCATTCGAAATTGGTTTCTCCATTTTATACCACTGGTTCAAGTTTTTTCCACCTTTTATGCCAATTCCATCACTATACCATTTGTTGACTGTTAGTCAAATGTTAGTTTTTTCTGTAAATGACCAATATTGCCCTCTCAACTGAAAATGTGTAAACTTCAAATATTCATAACTAATTTATTTTAAATCCTTTTTGAGTGAACAAATTTTTTGTCAGAACCAGTGAAAATGCTCTTTGTATTATAAAATTTTGAGTAAAATACACTAGCGGTTTCACTTAGGTCCACGAACTTACAAAGCGCACATCGAGGTCCTAAACTTGGTTTATTGTATCATCCCGATCAAAGCCACATTTGACCATGGTCTTGCTACGTGGCACGTCACGTGGACGATGACATGGATTTTTTTTTTTTTCTTCCTTCTCCTTCTTTTTTCTCTTTTATGAAAAGACGATGACATGGACGACGACGTGTACGAGGCATTTTCGTCTTTTCGACAAGGAAGAAGAGAAAAAAAGAAAGGAGGGAGAATTTTTTTAAAAAATTCCATGTCATCATCCACGTGGCGTGCCACGTAGGCAAGACCACGGTCAAACGCGGCTTTGGACTGGGATGATACAATAAATCATGTTTAGGGAACTCGATGTGCGCTTTGCAAATTCGTGGACCTAAGTGAAACCTCCTGACAAGTTTAAGGACCGTTGGTGCATTTTACTCTAAAATTTTGTTGGCAAGTTGCATGTTTCATGCTTTTGTTGAAAATTCATCTGTGATGGTGGTGGCAAAAAAAAAATCAATTTTCATTTGTTGTGTGCGTGTATGTCTTCTTACTGTGAAGTTAACGGTCAACAGAGACGTGGAGTGATGGGAGTGGCAAAAAAGGTGGGAAAACTTGAACCAGTGGCATAGAAGGGTGTCACGCCCAGAAATTCTCGAACCAGAATTTCTAAGCTGAATGTGCATTAAATCCCTGTCCAGGACCAGCCAGGGTACAACAAACGACAATGTTGACATACAGATCCACGTCTTACAAAAATAGAAAAGATTACAAATGCAGCGGAAAAGATAAAAGCGAGCTAACCGGGAAGCTTGACTTCAGCAGCGAGCGACTCCACTCCACAGGCAATCCTTGACGGCAGCGACGAAACCAACTTTGACAAAACAGCTCCAACTAGGAAGATCTTCAGCTCTGGTGTGGGGGAAAAGAGAGCAAGACTGAGTACTACCCACTGTACTCAGCAAGTCATACTGGAAGAGGAGGTATGATGCAGGATATAACCAAAGGAGGCTAGAGGTTCTTTTGCATAAAGCTAGCATTTAAAAACAGTAGTTGAAGGCAGTAAAACAGTTGTAGTAATTAATCAATATTAACCAAACACTGTCCAAACGCTACACCACGTTGCAACAGGCCCAACCAACCACCTGAACTACACCAGTTCATTAAGCTAAACTAGGGGTGAGACTAATCACGGTGAATCTGGTTGATCGCCCATAACCGTGGGCACGGCTATTCGAATAGTTTCACTCTGGCCAGAGGTGTACAACTGTACCCACAAGACACGATCCACACATGTCGCCATGCCCGAAGTATCACCATGATACTGCAAAGGGGGAAATCGTGACAAGACCCTCCACATAACCTCCCCTAACCATCCACACCACGCTAAGGTTTCCACCCCCACCCCTCAAAAGGCAGTGGGCGGTCCCCTCTTGCGCCGCGGTGAATCCGGCAGCTGGACAACCGGACACCCCGGCCGACCCTAACTCCATCACGCCCACCCTCGCCACCGGTGCCTAGGAAAGGGTCGAGCTATACTTCAGATCAAGCAGTTACCCACTCCCGCTTGTGGTAAGCACGGTAAGTCTCCCAGGGTTTCCTGTGAACCGGTCCTTTAATTGCTATGTGGTGGCAACCAGCAAAAACCATGCACCCACAGTCTCCACCATTCAATGTATTTTTTAATTAACTAACACCATTGCGGTGGCACCAATCCAAAGCTATGCTCATAGTCAAAGTCTATGTAATAATGTGGATCCCCATGTGTGTGCTAGTTGAACTAAGCATGGCTAAGCATTTCCTAAACCAACATCTAGTCATTTTGATACCCAAGTTATCAATGGCATAAGGTAAACAATAAATGGCTGAGTATTAGGACCCATCCCACATGACATTGTAAAAGGATGCCACATTTAATAGAAATGCGGGATATTTGTAAATTAGGTACAATATGATCAAACGTATTGCATGACTTGCCCTTGCTCTCGCACTGATGAGACCTCAGCAACGTCTTCGAGAAACGGGGATCGACGAAACGGCCGAAATCTACGCGACAAACAAAGGCACACAAGCAAAACATGCTATAAGACTACTGAAACAGGAAACAAAAGTATTTTTAATGGATTCTTTGCATTTTTCTTGATTTACTGAGACTTGAATGGACTTAAACGGAGCTCGGATGAATTACTTATGAATTTTAGAAGATAAACTGTGTTTATTACTATAAAAGAAAAGCCTTAATGTATTTATTGCGCAATAAGTCCCAGGGCTGACGTCAGCGAGGGGAGGGGGCGGCTGGCAGGCGGGGCCCACTGGCAGCGGCACAAGGGGAGAGGGAGGGGGCACCGGCATGTGGGCCCCACGGGCAGTGGCTCAAGGGGGAGGGAGTGGCGGCTGGCAGCTCGGCACGGCTCAAGCCGGCCGGCCAGCCATGGGCGGCGGCGGCGGCACGCGCGGTCACCGGCGGTGACCGGCGGGCGGAGACGGCTGCGGCCGGCGCGAAGGCGGCGGCGGCGGCCGAAGACGACGGCGCACGCGCGGAGGGCGGCGGCGCTCATGGGAGAGAGAGGAAAGGAAGGAGAGAGAGGGGATTCCTCACCTTCGAGCACGGCGGCCGGCGCGAAGGAAGAAGCGGCGGCGACGGACGCGGTGATGCGGAGGCACGGACGGGCGGCGGCGACACCCTAGGAGAAGATGGAGAGGCGTTAGGAGAGGAGACGACGACCACGGCGGGCTTGAATTGCCGGCGGAGATGGAGGGGAGGGAAAACTCACCGGCTCGCGAGGGGAGAGGGCGCTCCGGTGGGATTCCGGCAACGCGAGGCGGGTGGCCGGGAAAGCTCTTGCGGCGGCAAAGCTAACGGCGGTGGCGGGTTGGCGCGGCGGCGACCCTAGCGGCGGTGGCGCGCGGCCGAAGGCGACGGCAAGCGGCGGCGCTAGTAGCAACGGCGCGAGCGCGAAAATATCATCTCCGGATAGGTTGCTAAGTGCAGGCCAATCGTTGATGGTTACGAACAGCAGCGCACATAGGTTAAACTCCTCCTGTTTTTCCTCATCCTACACGGGGACACCTTCCTTCTTCCACAACAGTTTAAGATCTTCGACCAGTGGTCTTAGGTACACATCGATGTCGTTACCAGGTTGGTTGGGGCCTTGAATAATAATCGGCATCATTATGTACTTCCTCTTCATGCATAGCCAAGGGAGGAGGTTGTAGATACACATCGTAACGGGCCAAGTGCTATGGCCGCTTCTCATCTCTCCAAAAGGATTCATGCCATCCGTACTTAAACCAAACCGAATGTTTCGTGCGTCCTTTCCAAAGTCTTTAAATTTTCTGTCGATGTTTCGCCATTGCAAACCATCGGCGGGGTGTCTCAGCATCCTGTCTTGTTGACGCTCTTCAGCGTGCCAACACATCATTCTAGCATTCCCCTTGTTCCTGAACAAATGCCTTAGCCGTGGTATTATAAGGAAATACCACATCACCTTAGCAGGAAATCTCTTCTTCGTTAGCTGCCCGTCAACTTCTCCTGGATCATATCGTCTAATCTTGTATCGTAGTGCTTTACAAACAAGGCATGATGCGGACATCACTATACACACAACAATCCTCCAACGGTTATTCAAGGACCGATAACAAGAGCTCATGCGCGACAATTAAATTTAGAGGTGAGCTCGTTCCTATGTTCTTCTTTGTATGAATTCGAGAATAGATTGCTACCTAATGATTATATTGTGATTAGGGCAAGTGCTATAATGCTTCATGTGCTGCCCCTAAAAATAACACATAGGATTGGGTGATGAGGTGGAGGAGAGAAGTGAGGAGAGAGATGATGAACCACCCCTAAATCAAGAGGTAGCCTCCACACAAACTCCAAGAAGGATGTGAGAGTACTAAAGGCATTGATATTTGTGTATTAGAGGTGACTTGTTGTATATCTTGCATCTTAATTTATTGGTGAATGCCATAAATAAATTTAGAGGTAGCAACCACATCTATTATAGTACTTGCCCTTAGGAACAATGGAGGGGACAAGGAGACACTTGGAGAAGGACTTAGAGCCATGGAGGATCATCGAGGACGTCCAAGTCAAGGTGGAGGCCCAAACCAAGTCGACGTCGGGTGCAATTCGGAGTCCAGAACCAGTCTGCACTAAAACGGGCGCCCAGGTCGCATACGTGCTCGGATTGGGGTGTTCTTTATATGTATGGAAAGCTAAGAAGATAACCTTTCTAATGGTTTTGGTCCCACGTCCAAATTCGTTCCGAGTCAATGGGAATTGACCGAACAAGTTGACGTCCAGAATCTGTCCCGGTGCTGCGTCACCGTATTTGGGCCTTTGGCCTGTGTATCGTGTTGGAACCCATTAGGGTTGCGTCGAGAGGGGGTCGCATGACCCTAAACTCTATATATCAGTACCTGCCGCCATCTTTAGGTTTTTGGGTTTTGCTTAGATTATTCTGTCAAGAACAGTTTCGCCGCTAGATCGGTTTGTGGAACCCCAAATTCGTGTGCTTAATCATTGATATGCAATTTGGTTGCAATCTATCTTGTTTTTGCTTGTGTTCTTCGATTCGCATGCAGGGATTAGCCTTCTCGGCGAGGTCAACTGGGTTACGGCACGGTTGATAACCAGAGGAGACGTGGTGCTACGATTGCGGGGCTCAGTAGCGTGTTCGTTCAGAAGCCGGATCGAGTTGTGTCGCGACTCCGCCCAAATCGACTGTTTATCAATACCTATTGGAACATTGGGACCTAACATCCATCATCAGGACGGCGAAACAAACTATTGAATGACTAGGAGGAGAGTCCCTAAAATAGGTCCATCTCTATGATGTACTTCACTCCTTTTCTATAAGGCAGGATGGTGTATAACTTAATGTGATCTGAATGGCTTTCTTAAGCAGAGATGTTGTCCTATTGAATATCTTATAAGGAACACGCCTGTATGAGTTTGATTGCTAGTCACAGTCTATGAGATTTGGGTGATCTCTAAATACTCATAAAAAGGTATGGAGTATGAAGTATACGCTCCGAAGAGAGGGGATGCAAACGACAGCCTAGTATGAGCTAAGGAATTGAGTACAACCTAATAGCACAAGACTAACAATTCAAGGTTTAGTCCATTATTCAGTTGTAGTCAAGAGTTGCCCCTTTTCTCGGTGGAAGTTCAACTTAACAATCTCCAGCGAAACACTGATATATCAAACAGATTCAGAACAGAGAACATTTTTTGTGTGCTCTGAAATTTGGTGGGGATTGTTAGAATAAATGGGCTAGCCCAATTTATTCGTAATAAATTCCATTGGCCCATAATTAATGTTAAGAGATTAATACAATCATGGATATTGATGTGGAGAGATCACAACCTAAATAGGTAGCTATTAGAGAGCACATGTTGACCGGTTGAGGTGGTGGTGGGACTGCGGATGATACAATAAATCATGTTTAGGGAACTCGATGTGCGCTTTGCAAGTTCGTGGACCTAAGTGAAACCTCCTGACAAGTTTAAGGACCGTTGGTGCATTTTACTCTAAAATTTTTGTTGGCAAGTTGCATGTTTCATGCTTTTGTTGAAAATTCATCTGTGATGGTGGTGGCAAAAAAATAAAATCAATTTTCATTTGTTGTGTGCGTGTATGTCTTCTTACTGTGAAGTTAACAGTCAACAGAGACGGTGGAGTGATGGGAGTGGCAAAAAAGGTGGGAAAACTTGAACCAGTGGCATAGAAGGGAGAAGCCGATTTTGAGTGGCATATAAGGGAACTGGCTAATTTCGAGTGGCATATAAGGAATTCACCCATGTAATTTTTAAAAAATGCTAGTATTAATGAATTGACAACTTTGGACATAAAACAAAGATGGTAATATTTCGGACATAAAACAAAATTGAATAAAGTTGTAAACCAAGTCTCCAAAGATATATCAACGTGCACTAACACACCAACAAAGTTTAGGCGTGTAGAATCACGGCAAAGGCAACATGCACCAGCAACATCCAGATGCTTCAAACCGGCAAAACAGTTTACATCATTCAGCCGTTTCAATTGATAGATGGATATTTCAACAATCATGTCAAGCATTACAAGCTTGTGAGATGCCAATACATAGCTAACCAACACTTCGCCTTTGGTGTCACTTACCTGATTGCTAGCAGCATTTTACCTAACAGAGTAGGCTAGAAACTGCAACAGTCAAAACACAAATGCCTCAATAACGGTATTTCGTGGAGTAATCCTTTGGAGCGATCACCAGACCCCGGCCCTTCCGAGCACCCCTGTAGACGGTCTCCACGATGTCGATGAACTCCTGCTTGTCCTTCAGGGCCCAGTTGATTTTGTTGTTGTTTCCAGTCCCAAGATCAATCATGATGTGCTTGTTTCGGAAAAAGAACATGACTGTTGACGGATCATACAGCTCGTACATGGTGTTGAAGTCAGGAACCTCAGTGATGTCAACCAGGTAGATGACCGCGAAGTTCTTTATGGTCTCAGCCACTGCTGCCAACACCTCATCCATCTAACAGATAAAAAGGGTAAATATAAGTGATAAGTCAGTAATTCCACAGCATACAACAGTAGTAATTAAAATTGTTGTGCAGCCAAAGGGCATGAACATTGACCTGCAGGCTGTGACCAACTCCATAAGAGCATAAACATTAAACAGCCTATAACATTTTTTTTTCTTTGCAAAAAGGGAAAAAGGAGTTGCACCCATAAAAACAAATAGCATTTGTCCATTTATTTGAAAACAATCTCCTCGCAAAGACAATTGAAGGTACAGAGTCCCTATTTAATTTCATCAAGCAGTGATGGAAACTTCAGTTTTGTGAAAGATGAAATGTATATATTAAATGTGCATAACTCTTTTAAGGCATCATAAATAGATCAATATCTTAAGGAAGGAAAAAAAAAATCCTAATTCCCTACTGCTCTTGTTGCCTTGTTGGCACTGACTGACCATACCCTACAGAACAACAGGGGCGATTAGGGCATGTAATCAATTATATAATGTCAATTGTTCCAAGTAGTGGTGTAACCAAGCCTCATGTTACTTCGGCTGCAGCCCAAGGCCCAGAACAAAAGGTCCACAAAAACATCCTTGAAACAGGTAAAAGACAGGCTCAACTAAGCAACAGAGCGCCCAGTCCAGGGCTTGTCCGGACACTGGTTTCTGCCCCAGATGCTGGAAGCAGTTTAAGAATGATATTTGAAGATAAAAACCAAAGGATGGTTGAATATGCAAGGCAGCAGGAACGAATGTTGCATTTATAACTAGTTAATTACTAACCACTACGTAGTTATTGATGTGAAATCATAAGGTTTATGACTTACTTTTATGAAAGGAGCATCCTAAATACCTGTCACTTTCATTAGAGCTAATAAACAAACCTCTTTAATTTTCTGAAAAGAATGCTGAACTGCATTACATAACATGCTAACTTCTGGAAATCGTGATGTTAATATAGGTTAAGAGAGCAACCATGTATAACAGTATAAGTCAGGGAGAGTACACACAATAACTCATATCAAAACCATGGTTACGCACCAAACGGAAGACGGCTCAAGCAAGTAACAGAACACTTTCCCCACATCTGTCAGCTAAGCAGCATCAGCACCCCCAAAACCCACCTAAGCTTTTCATATTATATCGCAACCTCCAGTCACTAGACATTACTGATTGGCATTACAAGGCGTGAAAGAACATCAGCTAACGTAGCAACTTAACAAGATCCACTAAACAGTTCATCCAAGTAGAAATCATTGTGCACAAGTGGTGGTGCTGGTGCTCCATCCTCCTCAAATCCAGCCACTTGCATATATTTGAGAACACCACACAAAAAGGGGTAACCAAATTCCGCATCTCCTCACAATTTTTCACCAAAATCACAGCTCGATTTCATGAATTCAGAAGCACAGGGCTCATCTACTTCAGGAATCGATCAGAGATAGGTAATAACTCCAAATTGACCGGGTGCCGCGAATTCGCGGCACCTTACAACAACCTCACCCCCACCTTAGCATACCCAATCAACTATTCAGGCAGACGGTCCACAAACAACGCTAACGGAGTCGAGTGAGCAGATCGAGGCCAACACAAGCATATGCTAGTACCAGTTACTATGGGTAAAATCGATAGGAGGGGGAGGAGTAGAAAGGTAAGCAACCTGCATGCAGGTCTCGTCCCAGTCGTGGCCGAAGCGGATGATGACGAGGCGCTCCTCCTCGGCGAGGATGGCCTGGTCTACCGCCCACCCGGAGTGCAGGAAGGTAGATACAGTATTGAAAAAAGCTATTCAATTGGCTCAATTGGGGTTGAGAGTAGATTGTTCTCCAATTGAACTGGCCTTGGCCCATATATAGGGGTTCGTATTGCCTCCTATAGGTCCTCCTTCACGTTTAACTCGGAGTAGAAACCAATGGAAACCCGAAACGAACCTTCTCGAGCAAGGAAACCCGAAACGAACCCGACGAAAACAGCTCGGGGTCGGACTTTGCCGATCAAACCAGCCACATGCATGTGGCCGGTCAGACCGGCCCACAGGCGGCGGTCAGACCGGCTCCGGGATGGAAACCGGCGCTTTCCTAACTTTGCAATATTTTCATATCTTGATCCTAGTTGCCAAATTTAGATGTAAACATATACTACATATATATGCATTGAACATCCAGATTAATATACTAGCCTGTGTTTAATCCAGTATGGTGTATTATAGAAACGGAGGAATTAGTACACTTAGCAAACACGGAAGAATGGATAAGAAAAACGTCTCAGGCAAGGCGCTGGCTAAACTTGCACAATCCTAAGTTAAATGTAATATACTGTATTTTTCATTATAGTTGCATATGTACTTGTTGAAAGAATTTATTACTTCCATTAATTGTGAGAAAAGTTTCTCAGTACAAATCGTTTCAAACGAAATTTTAATTACATGAATTCATTACTAGCTAATTCATAAGATTTGGGCTGCTGGAATCAGAAAATATTGTGTGATATAGTGTAGGGGCCACGCTGTGGTGGCCCTCGTGCTGCTCAGTCCCGGGACGGCACGGGGGGAGACCAGGCAAGCACCATCGCCACTCTCTTCCCTTTCTCTCCGCCTTGCCACCGCTTGAGTGATGCCAGCAAAGCTAGGCGGGTGTAAGGATGGTGGAGGCATGGCTCTCTACCTTCCTCTCGCAGTTGCGGCGGCTTGGGCGCTACCAAGACTAGAGAGAGGGCTTCGGGTGTCGGATGGCGGTAGCCAGATCCAGCGTCCTTAGGGCCGGATCCAGTCCCCACACGATCGGATCTAGTGCCCCAGTCGATGGATCCAATGGTGGTCGCGATGGCCCAACGAGGAAGAGAGGAGAAGCTAGGGCTGCGTGACGGTGGGATTACGGGGGAGCACGATGGAGGATGACGGTTGTTGAGCAATGGAGCAATAGTTGCAGACCGACTAGGGGCAGGTGGCAGGTGTAAAACCTAGCTCGGTCTTGCCAGGCCAATAGCGACGATGCTTCGGGCGCCGTTTTCCTTCTTGGGGGTGCTATCGAGCCTTTTCTCTCCCTTTGGTGGGGCTATCAGGTGATAGCCTTGTCTTGGTTCTCCTCGAGGCATCGACGGACAACGGCGTCGATACTCATCATTGATACTCCTCTCAGACAGGTTGTGCATGCGGTCTCTAGATGTTTGTCCTCTTGCCGGCGACACCCTAGCTTATGAAACTTGGCCATGTTGACAGGCCTTGTGTGGAAGAGCGGTTCCTTTCTTCTCTCTCACCCTCTCCCCTTCAATCTGAAAGGCATGGATAAAGTTGAGTGCGGTGTTCGGCTATTAGGGTTTGATTTTGGGCAGTTCGGCTGTAGCTTCTTTGTTAGTGTGGCAGCAGCCGGTCCGGTGTTAGCCTTCTTCTGGGTTCTGTGTACGTGCTGTCAGTGTGTGGTGATGGGGTTTTCTTTCTTTCTTGACTTTTGCCTTCCAGGGTGCTAGTATTAGAATTTTTTCCTACTCTATTCAATCTATTCAATGAATCATTACTCCGTCTGGTGTTGTTCATTAAAAGAAAAGAGAAAATCCCCTGTGTACCCTTGAAAGTTTACTCAATCTCTTCTATACCCCTGAGATTTGCTCATTCCCTTCCATACCCCCAAATCAGTTTGGATCCCTTCTATACCCCTTCCGTTAGTTGACCGTTAGTGGACCGTTAAATTCCTAAGATAAAGTCCATTTTGCCCTTTGGTATCAAGAAAATATAACGTTATGAAGTATATTAATGGAGTGTAAAACTTTAAGTTTATTTTGCGAGATATTATTTAACAAAAATAATATTTTAGTTTTGCCTTAAGTTTATTTTGCGAGATATTATTTAACAAAAATAATATTTTAGTTTTGCCACAGCGAAGGCAAAACAAAAATAATTTTTATGTATGACAAAATTTATTTTTAGAATATTCTTTACCATTAAAAACTGTATATATAGCATATTTTGTAAGTAGTACGACATTTTTATAAGATGAATCTATTGATGTGCTAAATAAGTAATCTTTTTGCCCGATAGGGATGCTAGCGGGGCGGGCAAGCGGGCTTTTTTTCCCCGCTTATCCCACTTCTAGTTTATTTTTTCTTCTAAATTTTATACTACCATTTCGGCAAATAGACTAGCAAGTGGGTTTTTATGTGGGTAGCGGGACTACCCACTTACATCCCTAGTGCCCGACACCAAATTCGTGTTCTTGCAATGTCCATATGCTAATTACACATTTTTTGGGTGTACTATATCATATTTTGCCTTTTTAATATAGAAAGGGCAATCTCTAACGGTTCGTAATGGTTGTTATAAACTCCCTTCGCTACAAAACATAAGTAACCTAGTACTGGATTAGAAAATATACTGTTGGCACTTTTTTGGCAAGAAGACAAATATAATTGGGATACCTAGATGCCTTGCGATGATATGGAGTCGCCAACCACTTCAACCTAGCAAAAGCTACATTAAAATGGGTTTTGATAGATTAAACCGGCTAGCAGAGCCGATTTAGATGAAACTAGAGATAAACGCCCGACTTGTGAGTGAATGGAAGGTTTACAAGACAAACCTACAAAGGGGTTTCGTACTTTCGCAGCCAAGGCGGACGATTTACAATGCAAATCGGCAAAGATGGATGAACTAGGCGAAAGGTAGATACAGTATTGAAAAAAGCTATTCAATTGGCTCAATTGGGGTTGAGAGTAGATTGTTCTCCAATTGAACTGGCCTTGGCCCATATATAGGGGTTCGTATTGCCTCCTATAGGTCCTCCTTCACGTTTAACTCGGAGTAGAAACCAATGGAAACCCGAAACGAACCTTCTCGAGCAAGGAAACCCGAAACGAACCCGACGAAAACAGCTCGGGGTCGGACTTTGCCGATCAAACCAGCCACATGCATGTGGCCGGTCAGACCGGCCCACAGGCGGCGGTCAGACCGGCTCCGGGATGGAAACCGGCGCTTTCCTAACTTTGCAATATTTTCATATCTTGATCCTAGTTGCCAAATTTAGATGTAAACATATACTACATATATATGCATTGAACATCCAGATTAATATACTAGCCTGTGTTTAATCCAGTATGGTGTATTATAGAAACGGAGGAATTAGTACACTTAGCAAACACGGAAGAATGGATAAGAAAAACGTCTCAGGCAAGGCGCTGGCTAAACTTGCACAATCCTAAGTTAAATGTAATATACTGTATTTTTCATTATAGTTGCATATGTACTTGTTGAAAGAATTTATTACTTCCATTAATTGTGAGAAAAGTTTCTCAGTACAAATCGTTTCAAACGAAATTTTAATTACATGAATTCATTACTAGCTAATTCATAAGATTTGGGCTGCTGGAATCAGAAAATATTGTGTGATATAGTGTAGGGGCCACGCTGTGGTGGCCCTCGTGCTGCTCAGTCCCGGGACGGCACGGGGGGAGACCAGGCAAGCACCATCGCCACTCTCTTCCCTTTCTCTCCGCCTTGCCACCGCTTGAGTGATGCCAGCAAAGCTAGGCGGGTGTAAGGATGGTGGAGGCATGGCTCTCTACCTTCCTCTCGCAGTTGCGGCGGCTTGGGCGCTACCAAGACTAGAGAGAGGGCTTCGGGTGTCGGATGGCGGTAGCCAGATCCAGCGTCCTTAGGGCCGGATCCAGTCCCCACACGATCGGATCTAGTGCCCCAGTCGATGGATCCAATGGTGGTCGCGATGGCCCAACGAGGAAGAGAGGAGAAGCTAGGGCTGCGTGACGGTGGGATTACGGGGGAGCACGATGGAGGATGACGGTTGTTGAGCAATGGAGCAATAGTTGCAGACCGACTAGGGGCAGGTGGCAGGTGTAAAACCTAGCTCGGTCTTGCCAGGCCAATAGCGACGATGCTTCGGGCGCCGTTTTCCTTCTTGGGGGTGCTATCGAGCCTTTTCTCTCCCTTTGGTGGGGCTATCAGGTGATAGCCTTGTCTTGGTTCTCCTCGAGGCATCGACGGACAACGGCGTCGATACTCATCATTGATACTCCTCTCAGACAGGTTGTGCATGCGGTCTCTAGATGTTTGTCCTCTTGCCGGCGACACCCTAGCTTATGAAACTTGGCCATGTTGACAGGCCTTGTGTGGAAGAGCGGTTCCTTTCTTCTCTCTCACCCTCTCCCCTTCAATCTGAAAGGCATGGATAAAGTTGAGTGCGGTGTTCGGCTATTAGGGTTTGATTTTGGGCAGTTCGGCTGTAGCTTCTTTGTTAGTGTGGCAGCAGCCGGTCCGGTGTTACGAGGCATCATATCAGAAACAGTAAATATTCAACCTTTACGTACGTGCGCTGAATAATTTCTCTGCTTTTGCTTGCTCTTTTTTTCTAGGAACAATACTGTTATGATGTTTCATTAATTAAGCAATATTAATAATATTCCTTCTTTTCTGAAAAAAAAGGTTGCACGTATATGAATGGAGGGGCCCTCGCATCAGAATTTAGAGAAAATACCCCTGAAACTTCACCCAATCCCTCCCATGCTCCTGAGATTTACTTATTTCCTTCCATACCCCTAAATTTTAGTTTGGATCTCTTCTATACCCCTTTCATTAGTTGACCGTTAGTTGACCATTAAGTTTCTATCACAAAGTCCAATTTGCCCTTTGGTATCAAGAAAATATAAACTTATGAAGTATATTGATGAAGTGTATAAATTTATGGTATGCGAATATTATATGTATGAGTTTATTTTGTGAGATATTATTTAACAAAAGTAATATTTTAGTTTCGCCTCGCGAAGGCAAAACAAAAATAATTTTTATCTATGACAAAATTTATTTTTAGATATAACAAAAAATTAATATTCTTTACCATTAAAAACTGTAGCACAATATTTTTATAAGATAAATCTATTTATGTGCTAAATAAGTAATTTTTAATAAATAATAAATAAATTTTATTTTTATGTCATATCTAAAAATAAATTATCGTAAATATTATTTATGACTTTGTTATGCAAGATATTATTTATGATAAAAATTTTTTGCTATGCGCGATAAAAATTATTTTTGTTAAATAGTATCTCACAAAATAAACTCATAGATATAATAGTCGCATACAATATATTTATGTACTCGATCAATATACTTCATAAATTTATATTTTCTTCATATCAAAGGGTAAAATGGACTTTATGGTAGGAATTTAAGGGTCAACTAGCGAAAGGGGTATAGAAGGGATTCAAACTGAAATTTAGAGGTATGAAAGGGAATAAATAAATTTCAATGGTATAGAAGGGATTGGGCGAACTTTCAGAGGTACACAGGGCAAACATATTTTTTTGAGAATAAAAATTGAGCCCCTACAGGCCATAACATGAACCTATGTGAAACCTGAAGCCAACAGATATGTTTTTACATATATATTTTTTCGCACTTTCTTTTTCCACCGAAGCCATTTTATCAGCAACCTTTTGGTTCGGGGGTGGCTGATGTGCCGTCAGCCATGCGGCGCACCTCCCCCTTTAGTCTATTAAGTATCTATAAGTATGTATGCATATACTTTGTATACACAAGTATAAACTTTGGATCGATAATACAATTTTTATACGTATTTACACAAAGTATATACATACGTATATATATAATTTATATGTATAAAAAAATTGACATATAAAAAATATACATGTATACAAAGTATGTATGCGCATGTATACAAAATTTGTATATACAAACTTTCTACAAAACGAAAAAATACACCACGTATATAAAGTTTGTATACGTATATATTAAAAGACAAAAAAATCACATATATAAAGTTTATATATGTACGTATACAATTAAAATTAGAAAAAAACCAGAAATATTGAAAACAGAAAAAACTAAAAAAAGATGAAAACACCGGAACCAGGCTGACACTTGCGTCCCTCGCCCGCACCATTCCGCCCTCTCTCCTCGCACGCCACGAGGCTGCGCCGCGCGGGAGAGGCGGCGCGTGGATATCCGCGTATTATGGATTTCGTTTTGGTTCTTCTTATTGTTATTGCAGGTGGTGGTGGTGGAACAGGGGTGTTGTAATCCGCATAAGGTTCAAATCCTATTCAATTACTTACAAATTGATACGTTTTAACGGAAACTAATTTATCGATACTTTGTGTATATTTGGATTGAAGCCAAATCATTGATAAAGCCAATTATCAATTTGGTATTAATCTCTATATGGTCAATATTTAGCTTCATATTGGTGTGAATCCAAATATGTGTAATACATCTTCACCCTATCAAAATATTAGTAATGTCAAAACTTACCAAGAATTTGTAGACAAACCATCCAATTAAACTATGTATTTACCGCACTTTTATCTCTTTGAGTGTGGTAGGGAAATTCGTGGATGTGGGCATTTATAGTATATTGTTTTATGCGTGTTTCTTTGACGTGATGAACAAAATTTAGCCAATTTTGTCTTACTAATCATGTCACCATCGATTTCAAGTCAGCTCCACCCGCCAGCGTGATGACGATATGACAGAAAGCAAAACGGTTGGCTAGTAGAAGTACTATACAGTACAAAATTTTACAATTTAATTTTCATTTTCATTGAATCAACATTTTCAGGAAGAATTTGCTTTGCTGTGTCAATGAACTACACGGTTTGCTGCAGTTCTATACTACTATGATATAAGCGGGTCAATTCTATGTAAAATGTAATGGGGAGAGATTTTATTGAGGCACCAGAAATACTACATCTCCGGCTTCAACCGCAGAAGCATGCAACCAAAAATTCGCGAGTAAATTAAACATTTTCCAGTGAGTAGTTGAATCAATATATTTTTTTTCGGAGTACAATTGTACTATGAGCTAGATATTAAGGCAAGCTTTTGTGTTTATAAAAAAAGTTAATCTTCGGACATACAAATATATGATTCTACATTCTCATCGTCTTTGTTTCGTCTACTTAATTCCTGGGTACCTCGAATTACTTGTGGTTAATTAGGCCATCACTTCCCAAATGCCATGCGTAACCATCTGCATGCGTGCGGTATCGACTTGTACTACCAATCAGCAACAACTGGTGGGTGGTGGCATAGCAGTGCTACCTACCAGAGTAGCTAGCTAGCTAGTAGGTACAGCATCGCTTGCTAAGTGACTTTTGGTCACTTTGACGATTTGCTGCTCTCACGATTAGAGCCTAGAATTTATAGGAGTTGTATGTCATGCATGCATGCCCATGGAGTACTCTACTAGCTAGCCAGAAAAATCACAGCACATGAGTTGGAGATATTGAACTATATGCCACTTTTAGATGTGGCAATTAACTATTTGCCACTGGACCCATATGTCATAGACACATGTGGACCCACATGTCATTGAGATAGGTGTGGCAAATAGTTAATTGCCAAATCTAAAAGTGGCAAATAGTTAAAAGTCCATGAGTGACCAGAATGAGCAAATTCCACCCTTCACATTGTAGTGTTATTCAATTGTAATGAAGGGCAAAGCGTTCTTGGAAGCTCACTTGGATTCTGCGGAATTCATCTTCTTCTCTGCTTGGTCTTATGAAGCTGAGATATAAGGTTTTAGGGTAATTTTATCATTTTTAAGAAAACAAAATTTAATACCTTCAGATATTTGGTATCTATGTAAAAAAATTTTAGATCCCTCAATAAAATTTAATACCTAAAATCTAAACGTATTAAATTTTGTTTTCTTAAAAATTTATAAAATTACCCTAATACATAATACCTCAATAAAATCTAAAAATTTTACGTACTTCAATAAAATGATAAAATTACCCTAATACCTAATACCTCAATAAAATCTAAAAATTTTTACACAAAAAAAATAATACCTCTATGTACAAAAATTTAAAGACCGTAAAACTTCTCAAGGTTTAATTTTGGGTTACTAGATAGACTGTTGGTATTTCTTAACGACATTATTAGAAATATAAATTCCCAGTAATGGCGCCATAAATGGTCCTGGATATATATGGTTACAGAAGGAATCCGCAAGCGCACGGATACACCATTGTAGCATTTCACCCGAGAGTATTATAAGGTATCGTATTTATTTAATCCCAAGGGAAGATTGTAAGAGAGAACTATGCTAATAATGTATATATGCCGCTTGTATGATCAGAGTCTAAGCAGGGGATAATATTTTCATAAGGGTACAGTGACACGAAGCAATGAACTCATATCTCTCGTTAAACAATCCTACGCTATGTGGAAGAAGAAATAGAAAAGCAATCAATTCCTATACTCCTAGTATACACTCAATCTTAGTTTACATGTGCTACTATACAGCTATGTAGCCAATACCCCCTAGCAGTGCCCTCCCGGTGTTTCGAATGACCACCCCGGGTTGCCAAGTTCCTTATGACAACCTGTCATGACCGTCCAACCGGGGCTAAATATGGAGGAGTACCCTCCCCAGGAATGTTTCTTAGGAATATATACTAACGTAGAGGAATACCCGTACTGAACTGTTACCATCAGCAATCCACCTTGACTGTCCCGCAGCATATATGCCCACATAATAATGCTTAATAATCCAAACACCACACCTACATTATTAAATACTACTCTATATGCTCAGGAATGACATAGAGCAACCGAATAATCGCACAATAAACCCACACCATTGCACCTCTCTAGTAGGCTAGCTACACAACTATATCGATACAGATATGAAGTAAAGCCGATACTCAGATAAACTAAAGTACAGAGAGTATATAAAGAATTAAAATATTTCATTAATTCCGAAAGTCTTACAAAAGAATAAAGAAAAGCTACTAGAGCCATTCCCGAATTCCTCCAAAGACTCCGAGGACTCTGAGAGCTATTCTATTCTACTCCACTTAGCACTAGAATACTAAACTAAAGTATAGAGAGAAATGTCTAGCTTGCTTGAGTGTGCTTTGAAGTGAATAAGGCCTCCTCCTTTTATAGGCAAGTAATGACGGTTACACTATGCGAATTGTCCAATTTGCCCTGCAACCGTCATTGAATAGCTATCAGGAGCGCCCACGTGGAAGGCCGGGATGAGAGGAGCTCGCCAGGGCCGGCCCAACATGCCTCCACACTTCCCAGGGTCACTGACAGGTGGGTCCTTAAGGTGGTTATGGTAGCTATGGCGGTTAACAGGACAGTTACACTTGACATATGGGCCCATCTTATCCTTTTTTTTTCAGAATTATACAATACAACGCAGACACTCACAACGCACGCGCACTCACCCCTATGAACACACGCACGCAAACCCTACCCCTATGAGCATAAAGTGTCCTCATTTCTTCTTCGTTTATGTATTAATTTCTACAAATAAATAATACTCCAGGCACTATATTATTTTGAAACAAATATGCATTGCAAGCATAGCTAATTCTCCTTTATTTTAGTTATAGTGACGGACGAAATTGGTCTATAACAACCGTCAACCAACCCCCCAAGGTTGAACCTTTGCTTGTCCCGAGTAAAGGACTTACAGAAAATAAACTTGGTTGTTGACCAGGAGTTGCTACTATGTTATATATCTAGAATGTACAAGTGCAAAATTTGAGTACTCTCTCTCATATTAAGCAAGTAGGCACGGTGGCTTACCAATACGCCCAATCCCGTGGTGGAACACATGCTTCTCTTTGCCTTGAGCGGTTGGGAGACAGAACAGATCATAGAATACCATTATCTCATTCTTTGCCTAGCTCTTATTTTGGAAGTTTTCAAATGATTTTGCAAATTAAAACCATGTTCCTCAAATGATTCTCTCAATCACTCAATGTGTATACATATTATTCCTCACCAAAATTATACCTTTTTTATTCCTATACTAAAGCTGAATATGTGTAGTTTGGTAGGGATCAAGAATAAGGCATACTTGCAATCACATTTATCACTAAGTCAAAAATCTAGACTAAAGCGGATAACAAATCATACTAAAGATCAAGATCGTGCATAGTGTGTGGAATATATGGTGAAAATGAAATGAATATGACTACTCCTTTTGTATACATCTTCCTCCATTTTTTGAAAGCTTTTAAGAGGGAGTCTTTTTGGCTAGCTCTTTTTCATTTTTTTTTCAAGAATATTTTTGAGAGAGTTCATGCCACATAATTTGCATGAGCATAAATTCCTTTTCTCTCTCTCTTTTTATTTCTTTTTTAGTCACTCTCCTCTTTTATGTTACTTTTGAAAAAGAGGTATAAATATCATGGAGTATTTATTTGGTGGATGACACATGTGATATATGATGGAATGGATGGATGCTAGCTTCCAGTGTAGAAACTTAGCACATGTGCACATATGTGGCTGTCTGATCTTGATCATAAAGTATGAAGAGCATCTACACAAGTCACGAAATTTGTTCAATGGACATAAAAGTAACCAAAATGTATATGGGTTCAACATTGTATAACATTTTTTTGGCTCTGGTAGGAATTCATATCAAATGAGGAACTTCAAAAGTTTATCTTTTTGAGAAACAAAATATTCGGAGTTTTAGTCAAACGTGGAACAAGAATATAGTAACTCTATTTCACTATCTCATATCTCACAACAACCTAGACTTAGATCATGCAATGTGCAACTCAGTTCTCTCAGGTTCCCGGATAATGGTTGGCTAATTTCACTTAAAACTTGAGAGAGTACTTAACTATAAACACATACATTAAAGATATAAAGTAGATCAACTATTCATCATTTCAACATGGAGAACTAGCATGTTGTTGGTATTTCTTAACGACATTACTAGAAATATAATTCCCAGCAATGGCGCAGAAATACTCCTAGTATATTATGGTTCCAGAGTTCATCCGCAAGCACACGGATATACCATTGGAGCATTTTACCCGAGAGTATTCCAAGGGTATTGTATTTATTTAATCCCGTGGAAAGATCATGGTAGAGAGAACTTGACTAATAATTTATATGTTACTTGTAATAATCATAGTCTAAGCAGGGGTTAAGATAATTCAAGGGTAGAGTGACACACAAGTAGGAAGCTACTCATTCTCATACTAAAATATCTAAGCTAAGTGGGAAGAAAATAGAAAGGGAATCTATTCCTATAATTCTAGTATACATAGTATACATACATCCTACTTATCTGATATACTAGCTAATACCCTCTATCCGATGCCCTCCTGGTACTTCGAGAAGCCACCCCAGACTGCCGAGTTCCTTACGACAGCCCGTCATGACCATACAACCGGGGCTAAATATGGAGGAATACCCTCCCCAGGAAATTAACTTAGGACTATATACACGCGCGGAGGAATACCCGTACTGAGCTGTCACCATCAGCGGCCCGCCTCTCATCCACAGCATATAACCCCAAATAATGATATCCCGTAGTCTAGACACCATGCCTAAGCTACCAGATACTACTCTAATATCATCGTCATGACATAGAGTAATTGCATATGCAAACATTATACCCGCACCAAAGCATCTCCGAGATAAGCTAGCAGTATAATCAGTATAACACAAACATAATGTAAAGTTGGCATTCATATACTCAGAAAGTATTTTAATACCATAAATGTATAAAGAAGAATATTCTAAATAAAGTACAAAGCTTACAAAAGAGAAGAGAAGAGCTACTAGAGCCATACACGAACTCTTCCAAAGGCTTCCGGACTCCAATTTCTACTCCATTCCTATTCCACTAGCTTAAGAATACTAAACTAACTTGAGAGAATATCATAGAGCTCTTGCTTGAGGTGTGTGTTGAAATGAAGAGAGTGAACTCCTTTTATAGGTAGGTAATGACGGTTATGACGGTTGCAATGGTCGGTAATCCCTCCAACCGTCATTGGGGATCAATCCCAACCGTCCATCAAAACCCTGCATCCATCGGTGCTACGGGAGGTTCGGCCGAACTAGGGGCCGGCCCAACCAGCCCATGTTTCGGCTGGTGGCCTCCTCCATTGCTTCACTTTGTAGACTTGTGAATTTTGGCCCAATTTATCATGTCAATTCTGAGTTCTTGGCCTATTCATACATAAGTCTGGTCCTCGACATCGTCCGATTGATTTATCATCTGATTTGGTGTCAATTCTCCTCCACTTTATGGTTATTCTCTGCAAAAGGTTAGTGAACCAAGTACTAGTGGAATATTATTATCCTAACATGTATATGCATTGCAAGCATAACTAGTTCTCCTCTATTTTGGTAATATTGATGGTCGAAACTGATCGCTAATGACCGTCAACACATGTCTCGCCTAGCATGATAAAATCTAACCTATATTTTTTGGTATTTTCTATTTTGTAAATTTTTATATTGTTTTCAAGCTTATAAAAGCAATGTTTTGCTCACGGTCCAGGATAAGGATTGAATCCTTTATGGCGGAAGTAGGCTTGTAGATCAGCTTGTTGTTGCTGCATCATGGCGTTGAGGTTGGAGAATCGTGCATCAACATGCTGTTGCCACTCCTGCGCCTGGATCAGGTGTCCTTCAAGGTTCTGTTGGTTTTCTCCAGCCTGTATCTCAAGTGAGCCCATGCTCCGTGTGATTTCACCCAAGTCCCAACGAGAGGAACTTGAGCGCCATCCACTAGGGGTTGGAGGCATGCCACTTGATCCCGCAGACTGAGTATGCCCCCAGCGCACTTCATGAGGTGTCTGCCACTGGGAACTGCTAGCATGTCACCATTATCCACAAATAAGCTCTCCATTCATGCTTCCTTTTTGAAGAAAAAAATCCTTTGGAAAAATAAAAGAAAAAAAAGAGGGAAAGGTATGGCTATGAGAAAATTAATAAATTCTTGCTCTTCCAAAATTGGAGCATGGTGAAAAAAAAGAGAAAAGTAGCCATATCCTATCTTTGAAAATTAAAGGATATTTTGGAGGAAAAGCATAAGCACAAAGGAGAAGCATTTTCTTTATCTACATTTTGTTTTCCACCATATATTCCACACACACTTTGCACGATCTTGATCTAAGTATGACTTGCTATCTGCTCTAGTCTAATTTTTGACTTAGTGATATATGTGAATACAAGTATGCCTCATTTGATCCTTACCATTCTCCACATATTCAACCCTAATGAAGGAATCAAAAAGGCAATGTTTATGGTGAGGAATAAATATCCATACACTTTGAGTGATCGAGAGAATCACTTGAGGAACTTAGTTTTTATTTGAAAAAAAATTGAAAACCATCCGGAATGAAAACTAAGTAAGGGGGTATTGGCCACATGATTCTACATTAGCAGATATAAACTAGGATTTGAGTATATACTAGAAGTATAGGAATTGAGTAATTTCTATTTCTTCTTCCACTTAGTTAGAATTATTTAATTATGAGGATTGAATAGCTTTGCTTCGTGTCACTCTACCGATATATTATATTTAACCCCTGTTTAGGCTTTGAAAATTATAAGTAATATATGTATAAAGTGCATTACCAAAGTTCACTCTTATTATCTTCCTTTGGTATTAAAAATACGATACCTTGGAATACTTCCGGGTGAAATGCTACAGTGGTATATCTGTGCGCTTGCGAATTACTTCTGTAACCATATATATAACTGGACTATTTCTGGCGCCATTGCCGGGAATGTATATTTCTAGTAATGTCGTTAAGAAATACCAACACACACCACTGCACCTCTCTGGTAGGCTAACTACACGACTGTACCGGTACAGATATAAAGTAAAGCCGACACTCAGATAAACTAAAGTATCGAGAGTATATAAAGAATAACATTTCATTACTTCCGAAAGTCTTACAAAAGAATAAAAAAAACTACTAGAGCCATACCCGAAGACTCCGAGGACTCTGAGAGCTATTCTATTCTACTCCACGCCGCACTAGAATACTAAACTAAAGTATAAAGAGAGATCTTGAGATTGCTTGAGTGTGTGAAAGAGTGGAGGAGGTGAAGGCCTTTTATAGCTCATGAATGACAGTTATGACGGATGGAAAGGTCAGTAATACCCTCCAACTTCCATTAGGAGTGAATCTCCACCGTCCAACCGAAGCCCTAGATCTAGAACAGTGAATTATAGGCCTATTTGATCTTGTCATTTCTGAGTCCCCAGCCCATTTATCCACAAGTCTGACTCTCGACAGCGTCTGATTAATTGTTCGAGTGTTTTGCTATCGATTCTCCTCCATCTTATGTATCAATCTCTACAAACAAATAGAATTGTCGGAGGGCGTGCTCCTCCACCAGGGAACCGTGAGGCCCCTCTTTTTTTGTTCGGCCAGGGACGGTGATTGTAGGTTTGAGGGATATGCTGTCAAGTGTGAGGGAGAGGGGATTCAACCCCTCGGGAGAAAGACCACGGTGGTTTATACAGGCTCGGGCCGCTGAGAAGCGTAATACCCCACTCCTGTTCTATGCTCACTGAGAGAGAATGATTACAAGATCTTCTTGTTGGAGTAGAATGTGTTGATGATGAGGGTCAAGAGACTGTCCTAGTCAAAATGGCTCATCCCCTCCCTCAGTAGGCCAGGACCTCCTTTTATATCTCGAGGAGTTTATACAGGGGCCCACCGAGCTTATCAAGGGAGGATAATCACACTACGTACCCCACCTGACATGCAGCCAGTGCACAGGCGCACTACCCCGGCCACATCAACGTCGGTCACAGACCGGTTTGACGAACCACGCCGCGTTAAATGTTGCGCATGGAGTGCTTGCTCAGACCGTCATAAATGTGGTTAGGTGGGCGTTTGGAGTGCCCGCCTGGTGCAGCGCACGTGGCGCCACGCAGACGGGGTCGGGTCACCGCCGCCCTGCCTCGGGTCGAGCCCCCTCGGGGGAAGGCCACGTGGCTACCGAGGGCATGCCCTTCCTCACAGTCTGGGTACCCCCGGGCCCATATCACTAACTGTAGCCCCAGGCATTGTCCCTAGCCAAAAACCCTCTCTAGGTGGCTAGGGTTTCGCCTCTCTTCTGTTAAAGTGATGCGTGGGCCCGGTTGCCCCCAAACATAAAACCGATGAATTGTGGGTAAAGCCGTGGTGACGAACCGCCTCTCAGCAGTAAAGGGTTGTTACCTTGTAACTGCCACATCACCCGGGGCAGCGTTCAAGCCGAATCCGCTAATAGATTTGGTCGTCAACTAATGATGGCGATTTTAAAATCCTCCTGCCTGACGAAGGAGACGCAGTCATCATTCGACATTTAAAGAGGGAGGACTTTTCGGTCCTCATTTGCACGGGGAGATGGGAACCCTGCCATAAACAGTTAGGCAAACCGTATTCGGCAGACGTGAGAGGCTGAGCTGCCTCTCACAATTGTGACGAGACGGGGAGGGGGTGGTGTCAGGCAGCAGGCCGCCTGACATGCAGCCAGGGCGCAGGCGCACTACCTCAGCCACTTCAATCATCGGTCACAGACCTGTCATGGACAGGTCACAGACCAGCTTGATGCGTGGAGCGCTCGCTCAAACCGCCATAAATGCGGTTAGGTGGGCGCTAGGAGCGCCTGTCTGGCACGGCACATTTGGCGCCACGAGGAGGGGGTCGGGGTGACCCAACCGTGGGGCACGTGGGGAACGGCCGCCACCCTGCCTCGGGCCGAACCCCCTAGAGGGAAGGCCACTGTTGGCGGTCATTAAATGCCAATTCTATATTGCCAACCTCTGTATAAAGTCCAGATAATAAAACATCCAACATAGAGATAGGTGTTAAATCTCACATATTCCACAAGTGTTGGTGTTTATTTAATGCAGGTGTTAAACCCAGAAGTGAGGGAGAAACATGTATCCATACTAGCATGGGTTGTGAACTTCATCAAAATACCAAAGAATCAACCCAAAATTTACAGAAAAGGATAAAGCAATGCAGAGGAAGTCCACAGGCCGAAGCTCAGGCCAGGAGGGCCCAGCCCATGTTCGGCCGAATCGGCCGAACCCTGGTGATCACCGTTGATCCTATGGTTTGGCATGGACGCTCCAGATCACTCCCTGATGGCGGTTGCAGGGCAGTTCGGACATTTCCTCTTCTCACAACTGTCATAACTGCCCTATAAAAGGAGCTTCACTCCTTCACTCTCACACACACTTCCAAGCTTGAGCTGAATTATAAGAGGCTCTATTGTACTATATTGTATACTAGAATAGGAAGAGATTAGAGTAGAAGAAGTCGGAAGAATTCCGGAGTTGTCAGTAATCTTCTCTCATTTCTTTTATTCTGTTTATTACTCTGATTTCAATAGAATTATCTTCCAAAGTAATTTAGATTTATCTTGTGAGAATTATCTCTTGGTTAGTTCCTAAATAGCATACGGATTATTATTCACTATAATCAACTAAAATATAGTAATTGCTTTGGTGAGTTATAAACACTAAAGTAGATATTAATTGCTTAGACGTGGTGTTTAGGTAATTGTTATCCAGTAATTTTTGCGTATCCCATAGTACGTTTGAGGTAGGTGTAGAGGTGGTGACAGCCCTTGAAATCACTAAGCCCTCCCTATCCGGGTATGTAGTAGAGCGACATCTGGGAACAGCGGGTTGCCAGTGCCTAAAGTATTGCGTTAGGATTAAACTTAAGCTTTCCCTAGTCACTGTTTCTCACTAGTAAATCTTCTCTATCCTAGCCTATCATTTTCTTGGTGTCCTTGGATGAACCAGAGGAAGATCTGACCACACACGTTCCCTTGGATTCGATACCCTTTGGAATACTCCGTAGGGGAAGTGCTACATCGGTATATCCGTGTGCTTCCGGATTTTATCTGTGACCGTAAGAATTACCAACAACCACATGGCTACTGGGGGAAGGGCCTTCCTCACAGGTTGGGTACTCTCGGGCCCATATCACCGACAAGAATCCAAGTACAAGTGGAAATAGATTATTCTAAAACAAATATTCATTGCAAGCGCTAGTCCGCCTTTATTTTAGTTATATTGACGGTCGAAATTGGTCTATAACGACCATCAACAGCACCGTCGATGGGACACCAATAGGTGGGGCCCACCTGTTGGGCCCGTCTCCAACCTTCGGCCGCCGCTGATTCCGCCGCGAGCCGTGTCGCTCCCGGTCTCGCCCTCGCTCGCCTGCGCCTCTATCCACCTCCTCCCAACTAGCCCGCAATCGTCGCGTCTTATCCCCTCCTAATCGGCGGGATATCCAACCCTATCCACCGCCACCTCTCTCTTCCTTCCCAACCGTGCCACCGCCAAATATGCCGGCCACCGGACACCTTCGAGCCTGCATTCACCTTAAAAAGCATCCCAAAAACCCCCTCCATCCTTTTCCCTATTTGTTCCACCGCTCCCAGGCCCTACATCGCCGCCGCGCCATTGCCCTTGCCGCTGCCGCCACACTTCAATCTCCGGCCGTTGCTAGCTCCCACTAGCGTCACTGCCCTTTGCCAGTTTAGGGGTGGGGGCAAAACCTGAGGTGTGGCGCGATTGGTTAGAGAGGGTTATGTGAAGGGTCCTGTCACAATCTTTGTCCGGTATGTCGAGGTGGTATGCCGGTGCTCGGTAATGTGTTGTGAGACTGTATCTTGTGGGTACAGTTGTAAACCTCTGATAAGAGTAAAACTATTCGAATAGTTGTGCCTGTGGTTATGGGTGATCAACCGGATTCATCGTGATTAGTCTCACCATAGTAATTTGCCTTAATGAACTGATTTAGTTCAGGTGGTTTGGTTGGGACTATTTCAACGTGGTTTAGCATTGGGCAGTGATATTTAATATAGCTTAATTTCTAACTGCTATTTTACTATATTCAAATTGTGATTTGTAAATGCTGCTTTATGCAAATAACGCATAGCGTCCTTTGGAATTATCAAGCATCATGCCTCTTCTTTTGGTATGACTTGTTGAGTACAGTGGGTAGTACTCAGTCTTGCTTTATTTTTCCTCGACCCTTAGAAGCAGAGTATTACTCGGAGGAGTAGGGTTGTTGGTGCCATCGAGGATGCTTGTGGATTTGGAGATGCTACGCTTATCCGAGAGCTCTATTGGCTAGTTAGCTCGATTATTTAATTTCGTTGCATACGTAAGACTTTTTTATATTTTTGTAAGACGTGGATTTGTGTATCAACTTTGTCATTTGTGTACCCTAGCTGGTCTTGTATAGGGGTTTTAATACACATTCTGCTTGAAATTCTCGTTCATGAATTTTTGGGTATGACAACCGTGCCCCACACATTATGGATTGAACGCGAACATGGATTCACCGAACAGGACCAGAACAATGCAAGGACTTGATTTCCTGGCCGTGTGCACCTTGGGAACCGTGCTCTTCAGTGGATGTGTGCACGTTGGCTGCTGCCCTGGTGGACGATTGGCAGATTGGTGTGGACGACGCCGGCTGCTTATTTCCTCATGGACTCGACGCAATGACAACTCGGAATTGATATCACAACTCCGCTTCGGAAGCAATCTTGCCGACAGATTGATATGGTCATACAGCGGAACGATGAACTCGACGGATATGATAAACACTGCTGCGAGGGATGTCGGAACGGATCTCCAATACTCTGATACCCATTTGTTATAAAATTAGATGCACAACAGAGACATGAATTTTACGTGAAAAACTCTTACTGAAAAAATCACGGATGTCAATTGGCAATGGTTACTATAGAGGAGTTGATTATAAATGTAGGAGATACATTGGGTTGTCATACTTTCTGTCAGTGTCAAGGATAGGGCATACATCCTATACACGGATTTATGGAATACATTAATAACATATACTCGACTACATACAAGAAGATATCCTATGATTAAGGAAATACGACGGATAAGGAAGGAAATTATCTTTTCGGATATAAGGTGTTAGAGTTCTACTGGGGAAGATAATGTATTCTTGAGCCTGTATCCTGTTTTATCTCTCCGAGATCTACTTCGAGAAGAAGATGATCTATGCTATATCTACAAACCCCCCGTGCTCAGGGAGGGGCATCGAATTACATGTTGTGGCCATCATCATAAGAAGGATCAATCAGAAGGGAGCCAGCGCCGTACTCGCCGAATATATCTCATCGGGTTGTTCTTGTCATCATCTAGTTGGCGGGTTAGTCCGATCTTCTTACTCCTCATTGTAATTGTAATCTTTATGATATTTCCATCCATAATTCATATAAAATAGACTAGGGCTATTACTCATCTTGAGGGCCTCAACCAGTATAAATCTTTGTCTCTTGTCTGCTTGATACAGTCTCAAGTACACCTTGGTTCCAACAATGCCCATACTATCCAAATACCGTAGTCGAGATGTCCACCCTCGATAGTGGCGCGCTAGGTAGTGGGCTTGGTGCTAAAGAGTTTCAACGAGATGAACTCAAGAGCCGGATTCTCTGACGAGGGTTTCTATGACCAACCTGGCTTGGTAGATCCAATCCAACCAGCCTACACATTGGTCCAAGTCAGATCCATTATCTTTCCAGTTTTCGCTCCCATCCCGATCTCCTCCCCTTTGGTACCTAGCGAAGACGTGGCTATGATGATGGACCAAGCAGATACATCAACACAGACGACACCTTCTTCATTTCATCCCGACAACGGTGCGCCAACTTCGTTACCCATCGCAAGACTCCTAAACCATCTTGCTCCTCGATTCCCGCCAAGAAATGTGCACCGATTAGGAAGTCTCCAAGTAAAGATTGATCCTGGTGCCGTATCCACAAGACAACTAGCTATCCATTAATCGGGTGCCGGGTGATCATTCAAGACAAAGTTGAACTCGATGGTAGCGAAGAACGCATGATTCAGCGTGCCTCTCCTTACAGGGCATGGTGTCCGATTCACAAAACTCTGAATCACCCCCTCACCAGTTGCGAAGTATTCATGAAGCTTACAGAACCAACGGTGCGAGCCACATGTTGCCCGATCCACGCCAGACAAGATGAGACTCGCAATGCGTTCATGGACAGCAACACTTTACAATGACAAGATCATACTATCATACACATCGGTTCGACTCCCGCGAACCATCCATTCTTCATGGTCTGGATGACCTCGAATTTTCTGGATCTGTTGACGAGAAACACGGTGGCCTAGGAGATCTGCTTAACTCCAGTGCAGGTCCAAGGCTTGCCTCGAGTGTGCTAAGGGCATGCCAGTTGGTTTGATCCTACAACCAGCAAGGAAACATGATGTGACCATGGCTACTATGGATACAACCATTGCTTATATCATGAATAAACAAGAAGACACCAAGATGAAGTTCTCCAAGTGTTGGAATCCGATACAGCCACCTGCTACATTGCTGACTTCGAAAGGCCGTTGGATGTGCAATTGTGCAAACGAGCTCCGTTTTGGGTACATGAGTAGTTGATGGAAAGTTCTCGGAGTCCTCTTTCCAATGGATTTGGCCATATCACCAAATTCCACCTCAGCTGTCCAGAATTGGAGAGACAATGTGCTGTGGCACCTGTCATGGGCCTTTGGGCTTGTAACTTTGTTTGGGACCCCGGGCCAAGTGGGGCCCGTGTGTGGTGCACCCCAACCAGGTGGAGCACGACCCTATGGACCTTTACGTAGTCCTCCCACCTTCTTAAATAGCTAGGTACCCCTTTAAGGTTTCTTGAGTTTTGTTTAGATTACAGTTTAGCCATATCTACTTGCTTACAGTGCGCGTGTCGGCTAGACCATCCGTCTGCTTGTCTTCGGAACCCCAAATTATCATTTGTATTCAATTCCTATCTGGATTTGATTGCTTTTATCTTGTTTTTGCTTGTTTCTTTGATTTGCTTGCAGGAATAAGGTTGATTTGCATTGGCAAGATCAACAACACAAGAAGAGGTGAATCCATCGCTAAGGCGCAACATAACAACGTCTTGTACAGTTTTAGTCGGATCGTCAACGTTTCTTCCAAATCATAGTTATCATCAACTCACCAAAAGATCGTGCCAACAACAAGCGTGAGTGTCTCTAGTGGAGCTCGGGGTTTACCAAAACAACAAACAAAGTTAGTTAGCCCACATGCCGATGACGTATCATTAGTGATCCCAACAGATGTAGTCGGCTATGAATTGATATATAAAATAAGTATAAACGCTAAATATGCCTCATCGGCTGTAGTATCATCTAATCAGTTTGTCAAGTACAAGTCAGACGATATTATAGAAATAGCCAATGGAACAGTACTTAGAGCAAGATAGATAGATAAAGATAATGTACTAGCTAATACTCTAGTACAAACTTATATAAACAAATCAATCTATAGAAATATATCAAATAACGATCTACTGCCAGGTTTGATAACATAGCCGATGCTGATCTAGACTTGATATATTTATATAGGGTAATCTATCTATATAAGTGACAAATATATATAAAACTAGTAAAGTAGCATGTATATTAGGTAAGATCGGCTGAAACTCCGATACTATCTCTAACTATAATTAATTCCATGTTAGTTTCTAGGTTTCTAGACAAGACTAGGGATGATGTATCTCAAAGTAAATAAAGAAACCTAAATTCTAAACAATCAAGGAATTAATCACTTTTCAAGATGGTAGATGCCTTAGTTAATCTAATCTAGTAAGGCAATTTAGTCGATACTGGCAAGAACCCTAAAACGAGAGCTAGCCAACAGGGCTAAATTGAGATACTAAAACTAGATTAACTAAGACATATGATAGCAGATGGTCATGGGCTGATAGCACAAGCCATCGAGACGGGTTACCTCTTGTCGAGAGAACTCGCCGACAAGAAGAACAAAAAGGGTGGCGATGCGTCGAAGTTGTATTGGATTGTCTCCCTGATTACAATAGTCAGGGGTCTGTATATATACCCCGAATAAAAATTTAGTCTGTTATGGACACGACTCAAACTTTCCTAAAGATAAGATACAAACAAGACCTCAAGGCGTTCTGTTGCCAAATTGTTGACGGTCCTTAAATCATAATATTTGACAGTCAATACCTGCATATAATGAAATAAAACATAGTATCCAACTTAGTGGTAGGGTTTATTACTAATCATTTCCACTAATATTGGTGAAATATGTGCATGCAGGTATTTTGAGGAGAAAACACATCCGTCATGCGACAAAATGGACCTCTGCGCATTCAGGACGCGTTTACATGGATTGGAGGGCCCATATGTCAACCAAAACAACTTAGAATTGAGCCAAAACATTGTGCAAGATGTTGGGGGCCATTAAGCAACCTACTAGCCAAAGGAGAGGCCGGGAGGACGGTTTTTTGGTTCCGCCGAACCGCCAGTTCGGCCGAACCAATCCTAGCGCTTCCCGCCATCTGCTTTCACCTGGACGGCTCAAATTTCTCCCCTAAGGCGGTTGCAGGGTGTTTTGGTCATTTCCCATGCCCCTAACCGTCATTTGGAGCCTACATAAGGAGTAGTTCACTCTCATTTCCAACACACATCTTTGAGCTGAATTACAAGAGGCTCTATTGTATCTTTTGTACATTAGAATAAGGTAGAGAGTGAGGGGAAGCTCTGGAGGAGTGCCCGGAAGTTTGGCGCTCATCCGACTTCTTTCTCGACGAGTGTAGCTTCCTAGGAGGAATCTAGAGGAGTACCAGAGCTGTGAGTACACTCTGCTTCGGGTTCGGAGAATCTTCTTCTATAAAGTAAGCATTTGTGTTCTTTTCTTATGTTATTTAATTACTTAGTCTGAGTAAGATATATTTCCATCTTTGCGGGTTCATTGTTTAGTATTCATACTAAGTGCTCTAGTAACTAATAACTTTGGCGTGGTGTCTAGGTTAGAGATTACCTTTGTTTGTTGTGTATCCCACGGATTTGTCAAAGGTAGGCGGCAGGTGGTGACAGCTCTAAATCCCGTCCTAGTAATCCTCCACATTCGGATACATCATAGAGCTATAGCCGGAACCATGCTGGCAGACCAATAGGGGTCGGTGCCCGAAGCAACAGATAGGTAATTACCTTTGCTTAGCGTAGATAACTAAAAACATAGAAAGTCCTCTCTAGCCTAGCCTACCTACAGTTGTTGTCCTTGGATCGTCTTAGCCTTAGGTAGATTACACACGTTCCCTGAGTTCGATATCCTTTTGGGGTCATCCGAAGGTTAACTGCTACAGCGGTATTCCGTGCGCTTGCGGATTTATCTATCGTCGTAAGAAATACCAACACAAATCTCAAACAAACCGACTTAAATATCCTAATTAATACATGCAATTGCCTTATTCGAGGTCTATCTCTATTTAGCAATGACGGTTATCTCAATTTATGCTCAAACCAAGCCCAAACTGTCGTTCACATCAAGATCAAGTTGACCAAGTGCTGGAATCTGATTTGGCCACCTGTGACATTGCTGAATTCAAACGGCCGCCAAATCTGTACGAGCTCCATTTTCGGCCCGTGAGTAATTGATGGAAAGCTCTCGGAAGCCCTATTTCCAAGGGAACCAGTCTCATCTCCGTATTACATCTTGTTTGGCCGCAATCACAGAAACAAAGTGTTGCTTATGGGCTTGTAACTTCATTTGGGACCCCGCCCAAGTGGGGCCCATGTGGGGTGCGCCCCAACAAGGTGGAGCACGACCCTAGGAACCCCTTGGTCATCCTCCCACCTCCTTACATAGCTAGGTACCCCTTCAAGGTTTCTTGGGTTTTGTTTAGGTTAATGTTTAGACTCGCTACTTTGCCGTGTAATCCCGTGATCGGTTAGATCGCTGGTTTCCTCGTTTCGGAACCCCAACTTATCATTTGTACTCAATTCATATCTGCAATTCAGATTGTTTTTATATTGTTCTTGTTTGTTTCTTCGATTTGCTTGCAGGAATAATGTTGATCTGTATCAGCAAAATCAACAACCCACGGGGAGGAGTATCGATTGCTAAGGCACAACGCAACAACGTCTAGTACGGTTGTAGTCGGGTCATTAACGTTTCTCCCAAATCGTAGTCATCATCAATTCACTGAAATATTGGGTCATCAACAGCCTTGAGTGTCACGAGTGGAGCTCAGGGTTTATCAACTGGTATAGGAGATTTTGTTGCTCAGTGATTTTTTATCTACCCATAAGCAGAAAATAGCCATACAATAAAAGTTTGCATCCATTACGTAGCCTTCTTTGTGCCCGTTGCATTGTTCTTTCAGTTTTTGCTTTGTTGAGTTTTGTGTTGCATTGTCGCATCGAGTTGCTGGTCTTAGCGCCTAGTTCGTTTAGAGTTTTGAGTTCTGTACACGTTTTGTACCACTGTCGTCGCAGTGCCGTGTCTTTGTTGTCGTCGGGACCTACGAAAACGGAATCATCTTTCTGCTAGGGTTCCATTTTTCTAGTTTTCAGAAGTTTCTGTCGGTCTGTTTTGGAGTTATTGACACTACTAGAGAAACCATCTTTGTTGGGTTGCCCAAAAACCACATTAGTCCCGGTTTGACCAAAAACCAGGACTAAAAATGATATTTAACCCCAGTTAAAAAGCCAACACCATTTTATGATTTTTAGTCCTGATTGGTGTTACCAACCGGAAATAAATATCATTTTTAGTCCCGGTTGAAAAAGCGTCCGCCCCCTTACCATCTTTAGTCCCGGTTGTTAACACCAATCGGGACTAACAATCAACACATAGTATATAATCCCTCACCCTTGTCCTCCTCATCTCATTTTAACTTCCTTCTCCTCCCTTTCCTCTCTATTTCCTTTCTTATCCTCTCTTATTCTCTCTCTCTCTCTCTCTCTCTCTCTCTTATCCTCTTCTTTTAACTTAGTCTCTCTCTCTCTCTCTCTCTCTCTCTCTCTCTCTCTCTCTCTCTCTCTCTCTCTCTCTCTCTCTCTCTCTCTCTCTCTCTCTCTCTCTCTCTCTCTCTCTCTCTCTCTCTCTCTCTCTCTCTCTCTCTCTCTCTCTCTCTCTCTCTCTCTCTCTCTCTCTCTCTCTCTCTCTCTCTCTCTCTCGAGGGGGGCGGCGGTGCCAGCTCTGGTGCAGGTGGCAGAGCGGGAGGGCAGTGGCCACTCGGAATTTTTTTTTTTGTGATTTTTTGTCGATTTGTGATGTTTAGATCCGTGAGTTTTTGTTGATTTGTGATGTTTAGATCTATAAATTTGTGATGGGAATGGTAAATTTGTGATGTTAATCTGAGTATGTCCATTCGATCTATAAATTTGTGGAAGTTTTTCTAATGGTTTTGTGAATGTGGATGTTTGTTGTTGAGTTTGGTGTGAAATCAATATGCATACAGCAAAAAGTAATACAAAAAAGAAAAAAAATCTTTAGTCCCGAGTCTAAAGATGGATTCATTTTTAGTAGATGGATCTTTAACTCTGGTTGTTTCACCCGGAACTAAAGATAGCCGGATTCGTAGTCTGGTTACGAAGCGGGGTTAAAAACGCTTTCTCCAGCAGTGTGAGTTGCGTCTAGGGTTTGCCGACTTGGCCGTGTTTCTTGTCGTGCTTGTGTCGTGCACGAGAGGAGGAAGGTGAATTACCAAATCAGATTTTGGAAGTAGTCAGGTTTGTTTTGGGAAGAAATAATAGATTGAATCTGCTAGAATCAGTTTCCCTCTTATCATGTGCACCACATCTGCACTTAACATGTGGCCAGTACCACCTCCCCACCGTTTCTCTCCCTCTACTGTTGTTTCCTCCAATAATTTGAGTAGCTCAACACCTTGGTGAAAATTTTGCAAGTGTCAGATTGGAGATCCGTTTGCAAAAACGGAACCTACGGGACAAGAGCATTCCATTTTTGTATAATTTTGAGTTCGGTTGGGACTTTTACATTTAAGTCCTAGTAATTTTTGTATTTACATTTGAATCCCTGCAATTTTGCATTGAGGTGCTTGAGTCTTTTTTTGAAAAGAAAAAGGCAAAAAAGAGAGAGAAGGCAGAAAGGTGCTTAAAAAAACAAAAGAAAAAAGACGCACCGAGAAAAAAAAGAAAAGACAAAGAAGAAAGAGAAAAAAAAGAGAGAAAAAAAAAGAAGAGAGAAAATAAGTTGTTTTTTTAGCTGAATTTGATATATCAGAGTGTGCTTGAGTTGTTTCTATTGCTAATTTGTGTCTAGGATCGTGTCTCTAGTACGTTCTAGCCTAGGACCAGCACAATTATTGAACTTTGCACTTTCTGATTTCAGCATTTTCTATTCCTTTGCTACATATTTAAGCCTATGCAGATCTCCACATCAGACCACATATTTGTTTGCAGCCGTAGGACAGGTGTTTGTAAAGGCATCGATACATCCAACCTCCATTGGGGTGCTTAGTTGAGTCGGTGTACATCACAATTCCGCTTGCATTGGTAAGATCTTGTAAGAGCTTGGTTAAAAGCTTGAGTGTGTGTGATATGTGAGCTACCACGACCAAGTAGTTGATTGGAGCGTGCATATTCTTATGTATGTTTGTTGTTTGCTACTAACCATCGCAGGATTGCGCAAGGGAATAAGAGATCATCGACTTCTTCACCTTAGACGAGATATGTCAACTTCTCCATGAAGTGCATATGAGGTACCTGACTATAAGTTTGCACGAGTTGAATCTAAGTTGGTTTATGCGACGAGAAGTATGATTCTGTTGCTTATATTGATTGGAAGCTAGCAATAGACAATGAATTTGACAAGATTTTTCTGATGCTCAAATGATTAAGGCTGCTAGTAATAAGTTGACCTCTTCTGCATATTTTGGTGGAGTTTTGTGAGTAATAAACCTAAAACTTGGGATGAATGCAAAACAATGATGGGAAAGCGTTTTGTGAGTTCTTATTACAAATGTACTCTTCTTGAGAAATTAGAAAATCTGAAACAAGATGATAGAATTGTTAAGGAGTACATCCGAGAATTTAAAGTTTGTATCATCTACAGTGCTTTAAAAGAATGTAATGAAAACACAATGCGTAGATTTTTCAATGGTATTAATTCTGAAGTTCAGTTTAAGCTTGCTAATATGACACATAATCATATTGGACACATATTCATGCTTGCTCGTAGCATTTAGACTCAGGTCATATCAAATGCGAGGAAGCATGAACAATGTGATTTATCTCCTGTTTCTGAATCTCCTATATCCTTATGCAATGATGGTGTGCAAACATGGGAGGAGCAATCTTTTGTGTCTCCTGTTACTAACGTTTCGCAGGGAGTTCAAAACATTCAACAAAAGGAGGAGAATGATGTTCTAGAGAAGAAAGCGGAGTATGAAGCACCTGCGATGTTTGAAGAAAGTTTGCAAGGTAAATTAAATGGTGCTGAGAGAAATGAAGGTGAGTATTCTCAAGCCAAGCTACACATGTCCACCATTAGCGGAACCAATTGCTGAGATGCTTTTGTCACATGTTGATTTACTTGCTATTCCTTGTGATAAAGAAGAGTTGTGTGATAATTATTCAGTTATATTCATGCCACAACTAGTGAATGAACATGCTATTTATAGTGTTTCTTTGTTTGCTGATTTTAAGCATGTTGTTCAAATTGCTAATAAAGTTGACGAACGTGAATTGCTATCTTCTTTAAAAACTTTGGGCTATGTATTGTTTCATGGATTTTGTGAGCTCGATAATTTGAAGGATAAATTATTTGCTAAGTCTAATTTGCCATATCCAACTAATGCTAATTTTCATATCTTTGGTGAATATAATGATAGAGGAATATATTTGGTGCATAGAGTTTACAGATGTTGCTGTGGATAAAAATTGCAAGCTAGAGAGACATATTATTGCTTATCATGTTATCTCAAGTTTTTCTTGTTTTGATGTAAAGAAATAGGATGGTTTTGAAGAAGGGGAGCGACCAAATCGCTCAATGTTGCTACCATACTCCATTAAAAAATGTACCATGTGATTACTTGACATCTGAGAAAGGGGTGCAACATGAGCTACTAAAGGGCCTTACATATGCAGTGCCTACATTTTTTGTTGCGCTACCTCATAATTAGGTACACTTGTTTCATTGGAGATTGATACTATTTGCTAAAGAGATAATGATATCACATGCCGAAAGAATGTTGCGTTTGTTTTCTTGTAGACAATTCTACGCGCAAGACCATGCACTACGCAGTGAGCACGACATGGAAAATCCAAGGACGGTTTTCTATGAAAAAGGGGAGGATGATGTGATTATGACTACTATTTATACAACCGTCACTCACATCAAGATCAAGTTCACCGAGTGCTGGAATCTGATTCGGCCACCTGCGACATTGCTGAATTCAAACGGCCGCCAATTCTAGATACGAGCTCTGTTTTCAGCCCGTGAGTACTTGATGGAAAGCTTTCAGAGTTGTCTTTCCATGTAATCCAGCCTCATCTCCGAATTCGATCTAGTTTGGCCATGATCACAAAAACAAGGTGTTGAGTCTCCTATAATGGGCCTATGGGCTTGTAACTTCATTTGGGACCCCGGCCCAAGTAGGGCCCATATGGGGTGCGCTCCAACCAGGTGGAGCATGACCCTAGGGACCCCTAGGTCATCCTCCCACATACTTAAATAGCTAGGTACCCCTTTAGGGTTTCTTGGGTTTTGTTTAGATTAAAGTTTAGCCTCGCTACTTTGCAGTATAATCCTGTGATCGGTTAGATCGCCGGTTTGCTCGTTACGAAACCCCAACTTATCATTTGTATACAATTTCTATCTGCAATTCAGATTGCTTTTATTTTGTTCTTGTTTGTTTCTTCGATTTGCTTGCAGAAATAAGGTTGATCTGCATCTGCAAGATCAACAACCCACGGAGAGGTGTATCGATCGCTAAGGCGCAACACAACCACGGCTAGTACGGTTTTATTTGGGTCGTCAACGTTTCTTCCAAATCATAGTTATCATCAACTCGCCGCAAGTTCGAGCCATCAACAACATTGAATGTCTCTAGTGGAGCTCAGGGTTTATCACTAAGTCAAGCCTCAGCTCTGCCTTTGGCCGATACGATACTCAGCCGATGCGCAGTCCGACTCTAATTCCAATTTAATTTCATACCAAATCCACTTAGATCTTGTATCTTCTTTGAATCGGATGTCAAATTCCGTTGTTAACAGGATCAAACACACCAATGACATGAACGTAATCGACGGGGAGATCGAAGACCGAGGTGCACATGACCGTACACTGCAGAGATCATTGGAGGATGGCGAAATTGAACCCCCGAGATGTAGCTCCAGCGCAAATCGATTCCGTACGCATACCTGCAGAGCACATGACAGTCGTCAACTCATTACTTCGAAAATGCTCCATTTGATCATGTTACTTACCTAGAGGCTGACGTGTGGTTGTGCTAGATGGAATATACAATTACCAACCATAACTCTGCCCTCGCCACAATGTTGATATTTCTTAACGACATTACTAGAAATATAATTCCCAGCAATGGTGCAGAAATATTCTTGGGATATTATGGTTACAAATATAGTCCGCAAGCGCACGGATATTCCAATGTAGCTTTCCACCCAGAAGTATTCCAAGGTATCGTATTTATTTAATCCCAAGGAAAGATATGATAAGAGAGAACTATACTAATAATTTCATATATTACTTGTATACATCAAAGTCTATGTAGGGCGTTAATTAATTCAAAAGGGGTAGGTGACACGAAGAAGGAAGAATCAGGTTACTCTCACTAAATAAATTCTAGGCTAAGTAGAGAAAGAATAAGAAAATAAATCAGTCATATACTTCCAATATACAATTATCTTTAGTTTACACTCACTAGTATACAATCATGTAGCAATTACCCCCTAACTATGCCCCCCAGTTGGTTCAAGAGACCACCCCTGATTGTCGAGTTCGTTACGACAATCTGTCACAGCCATGCAACCGGAAATGAATATAGAGGAGTGCCCATACTTGGAAAGAGTCTTAGGAATCTATCCTAACATCGAGGAATACCTATACTGAGCAGTCACCATTAGCGGCCCACCTTTATTGTCCCGCAGTATATAACCCCAAATAATGATACTTAATAATCCAAGCATCACGCTTACATTATTAAATATTGCTCTATATCCCCTAGAAAGACATTGAGCAATCATCTGCGTGAACATTAAACCCACGCCAACACATATCTCTGGTAAGCTAGCTACACAATTACATCGAGACAAGTATAAAGTAAAGTTGGTACTCAGATAATATGAATTAAGTAAAAGACCGAAGCTGAATAAAGAAGAATATTTAATTAATTCTATAAGTCTTACAAAAGAGAGAAGAGCTACTAGAGCCATATCTGAAATCTCCTGAAGACTCGAGGACTAAGAAAAGTATTCTAATTCTACTCCACTAGAACTAGAACAGCAATCTAAACTTTGGAGAGAGCTTGATCTTCTTCTTGGAGTGTGTGTGGGAGAGAGTGAGGTGACCCCTTTATATAGCCTCTCAATGACGGTTATGACGGTTGTAAATGCCGAAAACACCCTCCAACCGTCAATGAGAGTGCATCCTGGACATCCAAGCCAAAGAGGGAGATCAATGATGCTCAGGGAGGTTCGGCAGAACCCTGGCCTGGCCCAACTGGCCCAAAACTAGGTCAGTGTGCTTCTCGTTGATTCCTCGGTCTAGTAGTGTAGTGTTTGGGCCCATTTGCTAATATTTTAATGGGTTTAGAGGCCCATACACCCATAAGTCTACCTCTTGATGGATTTCCCATTTGTGTAGCAATATTTGCAAACAAGTAAAGTCCAAGTAAAAGTGGAGATAGATTATTCTATAACAAACATGCATTGCAAGCATAGCTAGTTCTCCTTTATTCCGGTTATATTGATGGTCGCAATTGGTTTATAACGACCATCAACACACAGCTGCAAGAACACATGACCACGAGATCCCTCCTCGTAATGAGGAAGTCATCGATGATCCTCCCCGCTGCGCAAAACAAAAATGGCGAGAATGCCTCACCACAACGTCTTGCCCAACAACTGTCGCCCCGATGAGATGCCCGCAATCTTCGCGAGCATCTGAACAGCCGAAGGCATAATCGACAAGACAAACGGAACAATGTCCATTGACAACCTCGCGATCAGAATCGCCAAGGCAATCGTCTACACGAGAACCAAAACCAAGACCAAATTCGAGATCTTTAAGATCAACAGCGTCAACAGGACAAGAATGGACGAGGTCAGCGCCATCGTCATGAAGACAGTCGGCGAAGCGGTTCACGCAGCTCCAAGGCGAGATCGAGTCCATGACATACGATATTGAGATCGCACACCTAACGATAGCGATCCATCTTCATCGTCTAGGGGAGGTTCGCGATGACCTCGCGGTCACCGACCCCCATTCATACCCAGCGGCGGATGCAGGATATTTAGACCCGCTCTTCGTGAAGTCAAATGGCCCTCAAAACTCCGTCCCGCACCATTGGACAAATACGGAGGAAGCACTGATCCTGAGGAATTTCTATGCGTCTACTCAACTGTCCTATACACCGCCAACACAAACGACAACGCATTGGCGAATTATTTGCCAATAGTGTTAAAGGGATCTGCTCGGTCATGGCTCATTCATCTTGCTCCATCATCAATCTCATCCTGGGCAGATCTTTGGCAACAATTCATCGTGAATTTCCAAGGCACATACAAACGACACGCAGTCGAGGACGATCTACACACTCTCAGACAAAACCTAGCGAACCTCTTCGGGACTTCATCTGGCATTTCAACGAATGATGTAATACAATCCCGGAAATCACCGATGCAAGCATTCAAGTTGAGCGTCTGAGATCCCTATATGATCCAAGAGATAGCTAGAAGAGGATCACCTTCGCCATAGATTGTGTTAAATTTCTACTGGATGATGAAAACTCAAGCAGTTAGACTTAATTCTTTCTTCTTTTCTACTCAGGCTGAACAAAGGAGAAATAAAGCTCGATTATTGCTGGCTTGCTGCTGGAAGAATTGTTACGGAGAGATTTTTTGAAACGAACACATCAAATACACTCTAATATGTCCAGAACTCATGTTATAGTTTTTTTTTAACTATTTCATTCTAGTGAAAAACATCTCACTCGCGCGAGTCAAATCTGTAATAAATACACAAGTACTCAGATAACTTACAGTGGCTATCAAAGATTCCTTTTGAATTGGTCATACGGAACTTTAGTATTCTATGTTTCAAATGAGAATGCATTTGTACTGAATGTTGATGGCTCCAAATTTCCTTAAATTGATGAATTGGAGTATATAGTAGTAAATAACCAAGTTCATTTGCATAACCTGTTGAGGAAGTTCTGTTTAATAATCCATACTCAATATTCGATTGCATTTTAGTTTTATATATCTTTTTTGGGCTTGGAACACAATTTTTCTAATGGTATCAATATGTTTTCTATGACGGTTGTCCGTCGGACTCCATTCACAGGAATAAACCAACAGAAATGTTTTTTCTGTATGGAAACCAACAAGAAAATTGATTTTTTTTCCGTGGCGATTTTTTCAGCTATTACCGATGGTCCACCCAAAGGAAAAAAAATTCTAATGGTAAAAGCAATTTTTCCGATGGTTTCGCTCCTACTAGATGGTGTTGACGATCATTAGCGATCAGTTTCGCTTGTTAATACTACTAAAATGAAGGAGAACTAGTTATGCTTGAAATGCATATTTGTGTTCAAATATAAATATTCCACTAGCACTAGGATTACTAACCTCTTGCAGGGAATAAACATAAAATGGAGGACAATCAACATCAAAACAGACGATCAATCAAGTGGACGATGTCAAGAATCAGACATGTGGAAAGATGGGCCAAGAACTTAGAAATGACACGATCAATTGGGCCAAAATTCACAAGTCTGGAGTGAGCAATAGGAGAGGAGGCCGCCTGCCAGGAACTAGGCCGGTTGGGCCAACCCAGGGTTCGGCCGAACCCAGGGTTCAGCCGAACCAGCCGCAGCGCCGATGGATACAGGGTTTGGCTGGACGGGTGGGATTGATTCCCAATGACGGTTGGTGATTATTACTGACCTTTCCAACCGTCATAACTGTCATTACCAGCCTATATAAACCCCTCACTCTCTCCATTTCAAGACACACCTCAAGCAAGAAGCTTCATACATCTCTCAAGTTTAGTATAGTCTCTAGAGTATAGTGGAATAGAAATATAATAGAATCTTCAGTCCTCAGAGTCTTCGGAAGAATTCGGGTATGGCTCTAGTAGCTTTTCCTTCTTTTGTAAGACTTGTACTTTTATTACAATATTCTTCTTTATACTACTTCGGTATTGTATTACTTTTCGAGTATATGAATACTAGCTTTACTATATGTTCGAATTATATTTATTATGATGCTAGCTTACCTGGGAGATGCAATGGTGTGGGTATAATGATCGTATTTACGATGAATCTATGTCATGATGATGATATTAGAGTAGCATTTGGTAATTTAAGCGTGGTGTTTAGGTTACTGGATATCATTATTTGGGGTTATATGCTGCGGAAGCGAGGTGGGCCGCTGATAGTGACAGCTTAGGGTATTCCTCCGCGGTGTATATAGTCCTAAGTTAATTTCCTAGGGAGGGTACTCCTCCGTATTTAGCCTAGGTTGGATGGTCATGACGGATTATCGTAAGGATCTCGGCAATCAGGGGTGGCTTCTCGAAGCACTAGGAGGGCATCGGAAATAGGATATTAGCTAAGTAATGATATAACTAGGATGTGGGTATAATATGTATGTATACTATATAGGAATAGATCTTTCTATATTCTTTCCACTTAGATTAGATAATTATGAATGAGAGTATAGATGCTTCTGCTTAGTGTCACTCTACCCTCTGAATTATATTAACCCCAGCTTAGACTTTTGTTATTACAAGTAATATATAAATTATTAGTACGATTCTCTCTATTATAATCTTCCCACCGGATTAAACAAATACGATAACCTTGGAATACTCTCGGGTGAAATGCTACAATGTTATATCCGTGCGCTTGTGGATGAACTCTGTAACCATAATATATCAGAAGTATTTCTGCACCATTGCTGGGAATTATATTTGTAATAATCTCGTTTAGAGATACCAACAGATGGGACGATGATTTGGCTAGATATTCGTCAAAATGTTACATTATATAGTACAGCTTTTAAGTTGTTGCACTAGATAGCACAAAATTTAAGTTGACTATAATTAAGTACTCCCTCCATTCCATAATATAAGGCATAACTAGTTTTTAAAGTTGTTTCATAATATAAGGCATACATACATGCATGCCATTAACTAACACATCTTCTTCACCAAAATATTATTATTCAAATTCTTCACCATCAAAATCTCTAATCTTATTGGGTGCATGCATTACATTTATTAGATTAATCCAAACTATGAGGTGATAATAATTATTTTTTGGTCTTTGGGTTAAGGGTGGTTGTGCCTTATATTTTGGAATGGAGGGAATAGTATCACCTCGTTAAAGTTGTTGTATATTGCTAAAACATGGGAGTAATAATTTATTTGCGAACTTAATATCATTATCATTGTCGAAACAAGATTTCGGCAATACTAAAAGGGGGTGGCTATCAAGCTGGAAAAGTGGATGGGTTTAGAGACAACGAAACTTATACAGGTTCAGGCCTTCTTAAAAAGAAGTAATACCTTACTCCTGTCCGGGGATTGATCCGCCGAGTGTATTATAGATCGTATGATCTGGGAGTAAAAAGTCGTGCCCCAAGAGGCACCCGGACCCCTCCTTATATAGGGGAAGGAGTCCGTATTACAAAGTATAACCCATATCCCTAATGGAATAGGTAGTTGGAGATATGATGTAATCGTAACCGACTAGGATCCTGGGTATTTCCTTAACATACAAGTTTGGAACTTAACCCGAGTCTCCTTAAAGATATTCTATCTATACATGGCACCCCATACCCAGTCGGATTATACATGCCATGTAGGTATGGGGTATCCCTAATCTCCACAGTAGCCCCTGAGACCTTTACAGTTGACGGAATAATCTTCTCTCGCGATCCAAAACGATAACCCGAGTGATCCAACTTCTTCTGCTCTGGCCTCCCGAGTACTAAAATCAAAGACTGTGAAGGGCTGAAAAGAAAAAAAAAGTTAGGTGCATCGACTAGATGCACCTAATTAGGTGTAGCCCTCGACTATGTGATTAGTTAAAAACTAAACATATAGTCAAGGTACAAATAACATCCAACTGAGTGGTTCTACAACCAAATCATTCAAGGTATCATATAGCTAAGCATATACGTCGTTTAATAAAACATTCAGCCGACTACTTAGCTTTAATACACCAAAAAAGGAGATATAAAGAAACCCGAGTGAAAAGCACTCTAAAGGCCTATAAATTACCATATATGATAAGAATCCGAGTACAAACTCTCAAAATGATCCATCAAATATGATATAAATCATGACAATCGATGAGTCTAAATAGCCTAGGCTATGACTCACACCATGATCAAAATAAGCATATAACATGCCGAGATAATGATTATTTAAGAACCAGTCATCTCAACAAAACCCGAACTGCTTTTGCAGCCAAAAAGGCCTACAAAATTAGTATAACACTTTTCTGTTGGGCACCTTTTTATTTGCATCATAGTAATTCCAAAGAATTATCTAACCACGTCAAAAAGGATTTTAATAGCATTGGGCTATAATGTTTTGAGCAAGTGTTGCCGAAGCAAAAACAAATGCCTAAGTCCCTAAGGATCACAACTTAGCCACGCCGATAACAACACTGGGCTGAAGTACTGTTTAGGCCCAGGCCCATTAGCACTTCTGATACCCTAATGAAATAACACCGAAAGCGAAGCGTCGGTTCGTCTTCCCCGCCGAAACTCTTGCCACTTTCCCCATTATCTGCTACAGTGCGAAACCACACCGGCGAAGCTAGGGTTCACTGATTCGCTCCAATCCGTCCTCCAAAGCTCCACAAAAATCTCACACAAAACCACCGCATCGATCTCCCATCCATTCCCATTCATATTTCAAACCAAATCACATCATCCAGTTCGCATCCATGGCGGAAGAGAGAGAAAGCTTTGAGAGTCAGTGGGCTCCCTCCGATGTGACAGAGGAAAACTTGAAGGAGATGGTGGCGCACGGTGTTCTTCCGACAAAGGAGATCATTGGATGGCGTCCGGCATACGGCGAAGCATTTCCGACCCCAGACACTCACGAGGTCGTAGTGTTTTCTCTTTTCTTTTATGGCGGATTTTCTCTTCCAACCTCAAGTTTCTTCTGGGGCATTTTGGATTTTTATGGGATTAGTTTGCATCACCTAAACTCCAATTCCATAATCCACATCGCCAATTTCATCCACGCTTGCGAGGCTTTTCTGGGGATTAGGCCACATTTTGCGCTATTCCGCCGCATGTTCTTCCTCAAGCCCCAGCCAAATAAGAGCAAGACGTGCGTAGTTGGGGGAGCCGGATTTCAATTAAGGGGAACCTTGGGCCAAAAAAATTTCTCCATGCCCTTCAAGACTTCAAACAAGGGATGGCACGCCAATTGGTTTTATGTGCAAAGTCCTGAAGCAGCACTTCCCGAGTACTCCTGCCTTCCTCCAGTGTATCAAGATACTTGGAACTCGCTTCCAATGGGAGATGAAGCTGCCCAGGCACTTTCTCTAATGGACCGCATGCTGAAACTGAAGGAGCAAGGTCTGCAAGGGGAACAAATCACCCGGCACTTTATCAAGAGCCGGCTAGCCCCAATCAAGGAGAGATCTCGCACGGCCTTTGAATTTGATGGGAAACATGACCCCAACCGTGAAGACCCAGAATCTCTTGAATTCAAGATCATGAAGGAGAGAATGTACAAAATCTTCTCGAATGCCATTGTGGTTAGCTACTCGCATTTACTGCCAGTGGTACCATATAATGCTTTCAACCCTCCTCCTCCGATATGTATCACACATCTCGGCCTTTATGAGTAACATCCTTTTGACTTCTTCAAAATTAATTGAAAACTTGGAACATTATGCACAGGAATTTGCCTTGATGAAGTCCGATCCTCCGACTGTTCAACGCCGCTCGTCTCGTCAGCAGACTGGTCAGGCTAGGGGAGGACCAAAAATTCAATCCGATGCTCAGCCAAACACCTCGAAGTCAACTAGCCAGTCAGACTCTCGCAAAAGGAAATTGGTGCTGAGCGACGATGAGGGTGACGACGCCAAAAAGTCTGGCAGCAAAAGGGTGGCTGGGAAACAACCAAGTGAGGTTAACCCGAAGAAGAGAACATCCAGTCGTCCTATACCAAAAATCAGGAAGTCATCCAAGTTCAGGTCATTTAGCAATTGCCCCTGTATCGCTAGTCACTCATCATTGAAGTAGTGCTGATAACATATCTCAAATTTGCATGAAGCCATCTGACATAGATCCTTCTAGAAAAGACCCCATGCCGACTGGCATAGAGACTGGTCCTTCTGTAGAAACCGGGCCGACCGCCGAAGATCACCCGAGTAATGATCAACCAGCATTCGACAACGTAAAAGCCAGCAACGAGCCCCCGACTGGAAACCAGTCGGCCGAAGCTGGAGTCGGTGTCGATCTGGAGCCCTACAGAACAAAATGAAGATATTCCGGAAGTGGAAGCTCAAGCTAATAGTCCTCCTAAGAAGGACGCCAACGCTGACCCGGGATCTAATTCTCCTGTTAAGGTGCAAGGTGCTGCTCGTCCCCGACCAGAAATTATAACAGGTAAACAGCTCCTCCAAATCCGATTTGATCCGACAAACTTTCTTCAATTGTTTCACAATTATTCATGAATGTATAAGGTCCAATGATTGGTGATGAAGAGGAGGTCCTCCGGATACGATCGGCTAAAGACTCTCGCCGAAATCTTCGCCAAGCTGAGAATTGCTCCGGATACATATTTTAAAAATATCAAAGAGGCTGGAAGTATGGGAGCGGGCCTAGCGCTGGCGATGACCAAGTCCTTATATCCGAAGATCGATATTGACGCCATTGATGGCTTTGCAGATGGGACAAGTGAAGAAGCTGCTCTTGACCTCATCAGTGAAGCCCAAAATGCTGCCGACAAGATAGCCACTGACGTTGTTGAGAGATTCCAGGACAACGACCTCAGGACAACTGGATCTAATAACTCTAACGAAGAAAATACTGAAACTGATTGATATTGTCTCATGACAATGATGATGATGATGGAGGTACAATTTGTACAGTACTGATGAATTTATGCTGTGCTTGATGATTTAAACTCAGCTCTTGATTTCTTGAAAGTTTTTGTCAAACCTTATTGAGCCTAGAACCTGCAAAAGTTGTTAAAAACTTTCAGTCCTCATTGACTAAGCCAAAAAATCAAACAAGGCAATGATAAATCAAGTAAGCAAATTGAATTGATAAAAATCACACTCCATTATTATTATAGTAGCCCCCGACTGATAACTCAAGGAAAAACTTGATGTTAGCAGTCAAAGAGGAAGATACAAAAGTAATGCCTAAGCATAAAAACAACGAAGATGCTCAATATTCCAAGAGTTGTCAATATGAGTACCGTGTTCACGCTTGAGTCGGTATGAACCTGGCCGAGTAACTTCAGAAATTATGAACGGTCCTTCCCATAAAGGAGATAACTTGTGCCGATCTCGTGTAGTTTGAATTTTCCTCAAAACCAGGTCTCCGACTAAGAAAGCTCGTGATCTAACATTGCGGTTGTGATAATGTCGCATCCCTTGTAAATACCAAGCCGACTGGATTAAGGCTGCTTCACGGGCTTCCTCCAGTCGGTTGAGATCATCCACTCGATCTTCTTCGTAGCGCTCCTCTCTGAAGTTACGAAATCGTAAAGATTCGAATTCTACCTCACTCGGCAACATTGCTTCCGCACCATAAACCAAAAAGAACGGTGACTGGCCCGTAGCCCGACTGGGTGTAGTGCGCAGGGACCAAAGTATAGACGGCAGCTGATCCACCCATTTGCCCGCGTAGGGACACAGTCGGTCGAAAACTCGTGCCTTTATTTCTTGGAGTACCATGCCATTGGCGCATTCGACTTGTCCATTGCTCATGGGATGCGCTACGGAGGCATAACAAATTTTGATACCAAAGTCTTCACATAAATCTTTAAATACTCCGCCAGTAAACTGAGTACCATTATCGGTGATGATCCGATTGGGTACTCCAAACCTGTGCACGATGTTGATGAAAAAATATCTAGCCTTGTCTGCTGTGATTGTGACGACTGGTTTGGCTTCGATCCGCTTGGAGAATTTGTCAATAGCTACAAAGAGATGAGTATAACCACTGGTTGCCTTTTTGAATGGGCCATCCATGTCGAGCCCCCAAACCGCGAACGGACAGGATAACGGGATGGTTTGCAACTCCTGAGCCGGTAAATGAGTCTGTCGGGCGAAAAATTGACAACCCTCACACGTTCGCACAATCTTGTCAGCATCGGATACGACAGTAGGACAGAAAAAAACCCTGCCGATAAGCCTTGCCAACGATGGTTTGTGCAGCAGCATGATTGCCACAGATGCCCGAATGTATGTTTGTTAGCAATTGCCTCCCTTCCTCCAAAGACACTCAATGTTGCAGAATCCCTGACGGGCTTTTCTTGTACAGTTCTGCCTCATGCATGATGTAAAGTTTGCTTCGCTTGGAGATCCGCTCGGCTTCGTCTTTATCTTGAGGGAGTTCTTTCTTGGTTAGAAATTTGATGAGGGGCTCTCTCCAGTCGGCTTCGAGCATGCTTACTTCTTGAATGTCCGTAGCCTCGGCTGTTTCTTTTCTTGGTACGGTTGGTTCATAAAGATGTTCAACAAACACATCGGAAGGAGTTGCTTCTCGTTTTGAACCAAAATTGGCCAGTCTGTCGGCTGCCTCATTATTGTGTCGGAGAACATGAGTTAGCTCAAGGCCATCGAACTTATCTTCTAATTTGCGTACCTCTTGCCGATAGGCAGTTATATTGTCATCGAGGCAGGACCACTCTTTCATGACTTGATTAACAACCAACTGAGAATCTCCACGAACTATCAGACGCCGAATTCCCAAAGAAATCGCAATCCTCAATCCATGAAGAAGCGCCTCATATTCTGCCATGTTATGGGACGCAGAAAAATGTATCCACAATACGTAGCTCAGCCTTTCTCCGGTCAGGGAAATCAGGACAACTCCTGCTCCGGTGCCTGAAAGCCTTTTTGACCCGTCAAAATGCATAGTCCAGTACTCTATCTTTTCCGCAGGCGTGCCTTCCTAGCACTCGGTCCACTCGGCGACAAAATCTGCTAAGGCTTGGGACTTGATCGAAGTTCGTGGTTTGAAGAATAAATCCAAAGACATCAATTCTAACGCCCACTTTGCAATTCGTCCATTTGCCTCACGATTATGAAGTATGTCTCCGAGTGGGAACGATGTGACCACTGTGACCGAGTGACCTTGAAAATAGTGAGATAATTTCCTAACGGTAATTAGAACACCATATAACAGCTTTTGTACCTGTGGATATCTGGTACAAAATTCTCCCCACCTTCGGCGGGTTTGGCGAATCCAAAATTCCGAAATTTGGCTTGCAAAATTGTCTATTCGAACTCACAAGTTCCTGCACCTTATTTACAGTGGTTTCAGAAAAAATCCATAGGCCACATATCTACTCCGATTGAGCTATAACTTGGAGGTGTGCCTATTTTCGTGTTCTGAAAAAAGAAAAAAATATCAAAAAAATAAAAGAAAAAAAAGAAAAGTTGATTTCCACTAGTGCATTGAGCTCACGACGCGCTCCGTTGAGCTTATCTGCCAGTTCGGTTTTGTAGTTTTTGCTGAAACTCGCCGAAGCTTGCCTGCAAGTCCTTCTTTGTTGCTTACTAGTGTCATTTTTCTTGAAACATAATTGTTACCACTACTGTCTAGGACACGAGTAGACCAGCAACTAAGGGCAAGTGACTTACTATCTGTCATTAGATTGTGTACCACTAATATATTTGCTGCTTACTAGTGTCATTTTTCTTGAGCCATAATTGTTACCACTACTGTCTAGGACACGAGTAGACCAACAACTAAGGGCAAGTGACTTGGGATTTTTATTCAGCATTACTATCTGTCATTGGATTGTGTACCACTCATATACATATATTTGGCCTTCCTAGCTCCACATATTACTTCTGGACAGCACAGGTTCTTGATCCCTGCAATCGCTGACTACGCCTTCCAGGTATCCTTTGCTTTGCTGGTAAGAACCTTATAAGAGCTTGGTTAGGAACTCCATATTGCTGAGAATCGTTGAGAGGCACCACTACTAGTAGATTATTAGGGATAACCTTCACCGTTTTGTTTCTGTTTTGGTGTTTCAATGTCAGGTAACGAAGGTGAGAAGAGTCCCCAGGATTTTGCTGACTGTGTCAGCCAAGAGCAACTACGAACTCTCCAACAAAATACTTAAAAGGACATCACGGAGGCCGTTGCAAAGTCTGTCCAAGATACCTTCACTAAAATTGGCTTCCTGAACCACATGGAGAGGTTGGACAAGCGGATATCCACGTTAACTGATCGGGTCGCCGCGTTGGAGACACCTTCCAATGAGGAAGTGGTGAGTGGTGACGACGATGCTCATCCTGAAGACACGGTGTATGATTCCAGTGGCTATATTGACGCACCGGCTACAAGGCAAGCACGGCTTCGACGTCGCCTACGCACAAACCGCACAGGTATGGGTGGCACTCACCACCAACAAGGTAATAATAATAATCGTGTGCCCGATGATCCTTATGCTAAGGTTAAGTTTAAAATACCATCTTTTTTGGGATATTATGATGCTGAGAAATACCTTGATTGGGAGATGACGGTAGAACAAAAGTTTAATGCGCACCTTGTACCCGAGCAACATAGAGTTAGACAAGCCAGTAGTGAGTTCAAGGATTTTGCTATTATGTGGTGGGCTGGGTTATCTGATGAGGGGGTACTACCTACTACTTGGGAAGAACTTAAGGTAGCTATGCGCGATAGGTTTGTTCCTCCATCTTATCATAGAGATTTACGCAAGAAACTGATGCGTTTGGAACAAGGGGATAAATCTGTACAGGATTACTATGGTGAGCTACAAAAGGGTGTGAGACGCTGTGGCATAGTGGAGGGGGTCGAGGATTCTATTTGTCGTTTTTATTCTGGTTTGAGGGAGGAAATTCAGAACATTGTTGATTATAAGGAATTTAACTCTGTCAACCAGTTGTTTCGATTTGCTATGCTTGCAGAGAAGGAATTATAGGGGCGCGACCATCAGGGCAAGAGCAAGGCAAGCACATACACTCCGCGCACGACGCCATCTGTGGGACTGCCCAAGGCCGTCTCTTTTCGGGCGTCCTCCCAGCCAGCGGGCAAGCGACCAGCAGCATCCGGAGCTTCTGCGGCACCAAAACCATCTCCACCACCACCACGACCAGCAGAGTCAGGTAAAGGTTCCTCGCAGGTACCCGCCAAGAGTGCCTCATCTCATCGCTCTTGGTGAGTCAGCTGGTCGCGTCTTTCGTCCTCCATGGATACTACAGCTCCGCTTCCGGCGAACTTTGCGTTGTCGGCCGGCTCTGGCAGCTACTCCGTCGATGGCGGCTCCGTCGAACACCTCCGGGACGCCACCTCCACCTCCGCGTCCCGAACGCTCCCAGCCGCGCCGACCCGTTCGTCACACGGCCTCCTCGACGGCGCCGACTTCGAGACCATATCCCTCGTCGCGTACGTCGAGAACGACCGCTAACGTGTACAGTGAGAAGAGACCGTCTTGCCCGCCGCCCTTGGCGGCGCACGCCGCGCGGGGCGCGCTCCAGGCGCTCGAGGCCAACTTCTCGTGCAGACACCTCAGGGAGCTTCTCGTGAGCTCCTACAGGTTGGAGAACACGAGCAGCGACGCCTCCTCGCCTGCAGCAAGCACCTTCCAGTTCCCGCTGAGCCATGGCGGGCTTCGCATGCTGTCACCCAGATGCACTGCACCGCGAACGGCTCGGTGCGCGCCTACGTCGTCTTCTCCAACTACACGGGACTCAGAGAGACGGTGGCGGCGCGACATGGTCATCAATAACCGCTTCTTGGTCAAGGAGGAGGCCGTCGTCGCCGACGGGTACTGGGACGCGACGACGAGCCGGCTCTGCCTCAGGGCGTGCCGGGTGGCGCACTCGTCGGCGGCAGAGAGCGGAGCTGAAGGTGGGCGAGCGTGCGGCCTCGGGATGAGCTTCTGGTTCCCGGCCGTGTGGACGATCCGGGACCGGAGCATCGTGGCCGGGCTGCTCTGGAACGCGAACCAGGAGGAGAGCGGCGGTAACAAGCACGCGGGTGCTTCGCTCTCCGGCGTGATGTCGTGTCAAGCATCACGACGGCGACGGGTACAACCGTAGGCGTAGCAACCTCACCGACGTCAAATACAACTACCGATGGTTGAGAAGGCGAAGAAACAGTATCTCAGCTGCAAGTTCAGCAAGAGGAAGACAGGACGGTTCCCAGGCACAGCAGCATGTACTCGTACAGCGACTTCAGATTCAACTTCTTCATCGAAACCTTGGGCGCTGGAGGACAAGCGTCTCCGGTGACCATCGGATCGGTGATGGTCGACGGCGATCAGCTGGCAGCAGAATACATGTTCTTCCGACATGCCATGGAGAGATGAACAAGAAGCCGGACCAGCATGGTCAGGATGGGTCATTCCCAACTTCTGAATGTCAGCTACGACATAAGCTATCGTTGCTCCGATCTGCAAATTCGAAAGCACGTAAGAACAGTTCATCGTTATTTTCACATCCACTGTCAATTGGAGCATCGAGAAATTTCAGCCGAAGGAGTGTACGATCCAAAGACAGGAATCCTGTTCATGGTCGGCTGCCGAGAGATCAATGGCTCCTCCACTGACTGTCAGATACTGGTAACAGTTCATTTGCCTCTTTGGATGCCAAGGGGAATGGTCACGGCAGGGGGAAGATCAGTAGCACGAGAGACAAGGCAGATCGTCTCCACTTCGAAGCGATGGACATCACCTTGTACGGGATGTACAGGGAGCAGATCGGCGAGTCGATCTGGAGGATGGACCTGGAGATCGTCATGGCGGTGGTCTCCGCGACGCTGTCGTGCGTCTTCGCCGCGCTGCAGATCCGCCACGCCAGGCGAACCCCGCGTCGGCTCCGTCCGCCACGTCGGTCGCCATGCTCGCCGTCCTGGCCCGGCCACGTGACCACCTCGCGCTCAACGTCGACGCCCTGTTCGTCAGCAGGAGGACGCACTACATCCCGATTCCGCCGATGGTGGCTCGAGCTGAAACGACGGTGATGCTGCGTGTGCCCACGCTGATCGCCTTCGCGCTGCACCTCAGCCTCCTCCAGCTGGTGTTGGTCCAGCCGGCGATGGCCCCCCGCGCCATAGCCGAGAAATGGTCGGCCGCCGAGAGGAGATCGCTGTGGATCTGCCTGCCGCTGTACACGCGGAGAACTCGCTGGTCGTCCGTGTCGCGGGCGATTCGGCCACGCTGTGGGACGCTCGCGTCGTACGCGGGCTGGTCCTGGACGGGTTCCTCCTGCCGCAGGTGATCCTGAACGCGTGGTCCGCGGTCCAGGCGAGGGCCATCTCGGCGTGGTTCTACGTCGGGGTGACCGTGCTCCGCGCGGCGCCTCAGGTGTACGACGCGCTGAGGGCTCGCGGCTACGTGCCGAGCGTGAGGCCGTCGTCGACGTACGCGTTACGCGAGCCCACGCGACGATCTCTTCGGCGTCGCGTGGGACGTCGCCGTGCCGTTGGGGGCGGCGCGCTGGCGCTGCTGCTGTTCTTGCAGCAGCGGCTTGGAGGTGCCTTCTTCGTGAGGGGCAGGAGGTTTGGTGAATACCGAGATGGTGCCCCCACGGTTAAGCTCCCATCAGGAGGGCGACAAGAAGATGGATCATGAACGCGGGGATGTTAAGCAAATTGAATGGGAGATTATTTTAAACTTGAGAGGATATTGTCCTGTTATTTGCATGTCATTTAAATGGTTATAAAAAATAAAAAAAACAAGATAGACTAATGTGTGATAAATCACTCACAAACTGCAAGTTTAATTTAACTTCTACAAGTTGCAACGAAAAAAGTAAATTAACTGTGAATATACGTTAATTAGTCATAGTTTAATTATTTTTTACATTGTAATTTGTAGAAGTTAAATTTGACTTATAGGTTTGTGAAGTGGTCTATCATATATTAATCTATCTTATTGAATTTTTTTTATAATCGTTTTGATGATACGTAACAACGAGTTGGCGTTTTCTCGAGAGTTTAGAATCCCACTCCCCATAGTGAACAAGTTTTCTGAGTTTGTGAGTGGTCTCAGTGTCTGGGGCGTGTAGAGTACTTCAAGTAGTAGTAGATAGCTGGTCATGTTAATGTTGGTGTGTGTATTAGTCTTGTTAGAACCAAGAACAGCCTTATCTTTATCATGCTTGCTAATGAAATAAAATTTATTTGTTTTATGTTGGCTTAACTCACTAGTCTCACTTGAATGTGATGACGTCTTTTCCTCTTGTGCTCACTTGCAAATTGAGACTTAGAGAGAGCCACAGAAATGACGTGATTGACGGCAGGGTTGTTGCCTTGTTGGACGGCAGCCTCTCTATCGGAGAATTGGGTCTATCTTTTCGTGAAAATTTTAATTTTAATTTTAAATTTAGAGTTGATTTTGAAGGTTTTTTCATCGAAATTTATTTTTCACAGCCTTCACTTTAGATAGCTAGAACATGTATATAAAGTTTTATTTATAAATTATTTTTCGAGTAAAAGTTCATCACCAGTCCTAAACTTGTACTGCTATATCATCCTGTCCCTAACTCACAATTCGACCGTTCAGGTCCTCAAACTTGTTCGACTGTGTCATCCCGTTCTTAAACTTACATATCACTCATTTAGGTCCTCCAACTTGTTCAATTGTGTCACCCCGGTCTCTAAACTTGGATTTGAATATCATCTGGGTCAAATAGGATGGTCTAAAGACTTTATATTTAAAATAATTCATAACTTTTTCATGTGAACTCTAATGAAGACAAACTTTATATCAAACTTGTAGCCCTCGACGCCATCTACAACTTTATAGTTGTTTTTTTTATTTTAAGTCATTTTTTGTCCAAAATGTATTGTAAATTAAAATTTCAAAATCTGTAAACATGCAACAATATTTGGGACCCTAAACAGTTTTAAATTCAAAAACTTTTCACTAAAATTGTAGTCGCGTCGAGGGCTACAATTTTGATATAAGTTTGTCTTCATTAGAGTTCACATGAAAAGTTATGAATTATTTTTGATGTAAAGTTTTAGGACCGTCCTGTTTAGGACCGAGGTGACCAAACTGAACAAATGGAGGACATAAACGAGTGATCCGCAAAGTTTAGAGACCAGGATAGCACAGTCGAACAAGTTTGAGGGCCTGAACGATCGATTTGCGAGTTTAGGGACCGGAATGACACAGCGGTACAGTTTAGCGACCGGTGGTGGACTTTACTCTTATTTTTGTTTGTAAATATGTCGTTTGGCTTATTTAAAAATAAGTGAAAACAATGGGGCCAAAAATGGGCTGGCCCAACATTGCGGGAGCTTACGCATGTTGCCCAGGCCCGTATCATCAGTGATACACTGTAGACGGTACACTTTCAAGTATTAGCTTGACAAGTGCAGAATAGTCAAATCACCTCTTTGCTGGAGTAGGACTGCTTATCATTATCAAGTCGAAGTTTGGCTAATTGGTAGTTTCGGCGATCCATCAGAAACGTGCCCAACCGTAACACCGAATTAAAGAGCATCCACCATCCTTAAACTCCCCACCCTTATCAACTTAATCCATCTGGAAGTATCTCAAAAGTTAAGATCCCATTCTCTAAAAAAATGGCTAAATCCACGTTTTCGAAAAGAGCATTGCATCGGAATCGCCATTGCATCAGCATTGCTGAAGAGAAGGATAGTGCCATATGGTTCAAAAGGGCTTTGACGTTTACTTTGAAGTTGGTAAGCATCACGTTAGCTACTTGCAAATCCAAGGACCAACGGCGGGGAAGGAAGCGTGTTTCCTTGGCGTTTCCGACGACGACAGCAGACAACGCCGTACATTTAAATGCATCACTGCAGCGCAGGGTATCGAACTTGCTCGCTCATCCTGCCTGGTGTCCTCTCAAATGGCGGGGCTAGCCAAGAATCTTAGCACCTCCGCGTTGCCGTCTCTGCTTTCATCATCCAAGTCGTCCTATCCGACCACGCCACCACCGTTCCACCGTGCCGTCGGGACCCTATTCCTCCCGGTGGCGTTCATCCCCGTCACCAGCTGCCGACCAACACACCGGCGTGGACGACGCCTCTGCGCTCCTCCGATCGTTCCAGATTACGTCCTGGCATCTTCTCCGGCGGAGGCCGCGGACACCCTTTCTCCCCTCGTTCCACAATTCGCTTATTTCAGCGAAAGCGGCTTGCCAGGAGCTCCTCTCCCTGCTCCCCCACGCCGTGTCCCGCACCACCGAAACCTTAGCGTCCTCACCTCACCGCCACCCTCACCCTTACCAGCATCCGCGTCCATGAATATACGCAAGGCCACGCTTTCAGCAGTGATTTCAGAAAGAAAACGCATTCCATCTCCTTCTCCCTCGACGGATACTACTCGTTCGCCACCGCCCAGCTCTGCCATGGTCGGCGCATGGGGAGAACGAGTCTCCAGCGATGGCTCCATCGCACATTACGCGGACGTCAACTCCAACTTCGTATCCCCAACCCATCTAGCCTCACCGACCCCTTCGTCACCGGCAGCTCAAGGGCGCCGACTTCGGCCCACTTCGCCGTCTCGTTGCTGAGGGGAGCAGTTACAGGTACAGCGAGAACTCAACCTGCCTACCGGTGCCGGAGGTCGCTTGCTGCGCGCGGCGCGCCATCCAGACGACGCCCGACGGCGATTTCTCGTGCGCCACCCTCAAGGCGCGGCTCACCACGTGGTACGGGCTGGAGTGGGCGCGCGCCACGCGGATCCCCTCGCTGCGCGAGCCGCGGATGTACATCAACCAGGTGCACTGCACCGCGAGCGGCGCCGTGCGAGTGTACGCGGTGCTCTCCAACGACACGACCACCATGTGGGGGTCTCGAGGCCTCTTCTTGACCGAGGAGAGCGGTCGTTGCGGACGGGCACTGGGACGCGACACCACATAGGCTCTGTCTGCGCGCGTGCCTGGTGGCGCAGGCGCGCTCCTTGCCGGCGCCGGAGACGCCATCGACCCGTATTGAGCTGGAGGTGCGCGAGTGCGGATCAGGATGAGCTTCTGGTTCCGCCGTGTGGACGGTACGGGACCGCGAGTGTCACCGCCGGCGTGCTCTGGAACGCGACGTGACCCGCTGAACAGCAGCGACGACACGCAAGTGTAGGCTCCGACGCTCTGATAACCGCGTCAAGCTTTGAGAAATTCAAGGGCAACGTCTCCGACGTGAACTAACAACTACAACTTCACCACATGATTGATGAGGCCAAGAGACATTACCTCAAGGCCAGCTGAGCACCAGCAAGAAGAAGAGAGCAAGGTTTTCGTTCCCGGAAACTACAGTTACTCGTACCGTGACCTTTCGTATCATGTTCTTCCTGGACGGAGAAACAGGGAATGGGCGCGCTACCCGGTCACGATCGGTTCGGCCAATGGTCGACGGCGACAAGCTGGCTGCCGAAAATTCGTTCTCTTGGCACCGCGGCGCAACTTGAGCAGGGTACACTGGTGAAGTGTCAGCTATGGCGTGATGTACTCTGTTGCACCTAAGAATTGGTCTTTCATTGCCCCGTTAGTACACCAGGCATATCTGGGCAGAGGGTTTTTACGACCCTACACGGCTTCTTGTGCATGGTTGGCTGTGGTGACTGAACGGCTCAATGGACTGCCAGATACTGATAACCCGTTCAGTTAGTTCGTTTGGTTGATAGCAACGGATTTGGCCATGGCAGGGAAGGATCAGCAGCCTGAGGGATAGCACCGACCGTCTCTACTTCCAAAAAGGGATCTCACTTGTTTGGCAATGTACTCGCACGAGGTGTCGGAGTCAATCTGGAGGATGGACACGGAGACCGTCGTGGTGGTGATCTCCACGACGCTGACCTGCGTCTTCACCGTCCTGCAGATCCTCCACACCAAGAGGAACCCCAGGGCGGCTGCTTCCACATCGATCACCATGCTCGCCGTCCAAGCCTTGGGCTCGTCACCCCTCTCGTAGTGAATTCCGAGCTCCTGGTCCATGACAAGAGGAAGCAATTGGTGGGCTCGACGGAGACGGGTGGCTCCGGCTCACCGAGCTGATGCTGAGGGTGCCCACGCTGATCGCCTTAGCGCTGCAGCTGCGCCTCCTTCAGCTGGCATGGTCCGGCCGGACAACGGCGGCATGCAGCAGCGAAGGCGAGACCTCGCCGGCCGCCGAGAGGAAGGTGCTGCGGACGTGCCTGCCTCTGTACTTGCTCGGAGCCCCCGTCACGCGCGTGTTCACGTGGTGAACGTCCGCGCCGCGAAGGGAGGCGGGGCTGGTCGATCGCCGTTTCGCTCCGGCAGAGGCCACCACGCGTGGCTGACCTGGCGTCGTACGCCGGCTCGTGCTGGACGGGTTCCTGCTGCCCCAGGTGGTCTTCAACGCGGCGTCCGGCTCGAGGTCGAGGGTGAGGGCGATCTCGCCGTGGTTCTACGCCGGGGAACCGTGATCCGCGCGGCGCCCCACGCGTACGACGCGTTCAGGGCTGTGAGCTACGCGGCGACCCCACGTATACGCGAGTTCGCGCGATGACTTCTTCGGCGTCGCGTGGGACATCGTTGTGCTTGGGAGCGGCGTTGCTGGCCTTCGTGCTGTTCTTGCAGCAGCGGCTTGGAGGTGACTTGTTGCTTCGTTCAAGAGACAGGAGGAGGCCGTGTGATTATCAGTTGGTTTCCATTTCCAAAGATAGCTCAATCTCAGTAGGAAATCGAGAACGCAGGCACTCAATCGGAATGAAGCCTGTCAGAGACTGAAGGAACTGCTCCTGTTCTGAGTGTTCCGACTGGAGTTGCTTCATTGCTCTCTGCATTGGGTGTGCTTGAGTGTCATCTTTGAGAGGCAATAGTCTCGCCCACCAGATGACCTCGAGTCATTTGGCCATCTGAGTCGTTTGAATTTTACTGTACTGTTCTTCCTTTTGGCTCACGCAAGTTGTACAATTTCAATGCATCTTAGGCCTTGTTTAAATTTCAACTTTTTCTTGAAACCTTTCAACTTTTCCCGTCATATCGAACTTTTCTGACATGCAAACTTCCAATTTTCCGCTACATCGTTCCAATTCTTTAACTCTTCCAATTTGGCGTGAACTAAACACAGCCTCGCCAAATGAAAGTTTGACTAAAATTGAAATTGAAGAAAAAAATTAAAAGTTTATATGTGTAGGAAGTTTTGATGTGATAAAAAGTTAGAAGTTTAAGAAAAAGTTGAGAACTAAACAAGGCCTTAATAAAGGATTCAAAGTTTGAACTCTTATCTTGGAGCCTGTGCAACACGACCAAACATGAGAAAATTTACAAGGTGTTCTCTTATTCTTGGATAGGTTAACCCCCTTATAATTTTGAGAGGTAAAAAATAAAACCGGATTAACTGATTAGAAAACTAAGTTTTATGATTAGAACTGGCAGACTTTTCTAATCGTTGTGAGGTTAGAGAGGTATATATAGCTTACAGTGTTAGTCCGGAGGTATATACTTCTTATGGTGAAAATATGTATACTCTTACCTTTTTTTTTTGCGATTATATATATTCTTCCTCTTTAATAGCACAAATATCTGTCTAAAAAAAATGTAAGGAAAAATCACAAATATTTTATAAAGATAAGTTTCCAATCATATTCCAACCTGTAAGATTAATTCTAGTACCTTCTTTATGAAAAAGGTATATCTCAAATATGGGGAGGTATAACCTATGAAGGATGAGAGAAAATATCAAAACTTATAACGTGTATATAGTATAACATAAGGAATGTGGAGTATTATGGCATAATAACCTGTAAAGTTTTCAAAAAAGAAAATCACCAGAACCATTAGCACATTTAATCCTTACAAAAAGAGCTCCTTTGTAAAATATATATGCACTGTAGGAGAAATCTCCTACAATATTTACTTTTAAAAAAAAGCTCCTTAAGGTCTCCTTTGGAGCAGAAAGAGAACACATCTGCTGTTCTCCTTGACAACGAAGTAGAACAAGCAGAAGTCTTTCCATCACCTCACCAAGATTCCTTTGCACCTGAGTACCTGACATAACAAAACATAACTCCATGCTCGAGAACCGGCTCTAATCATTTCCTTTTTTTTTTTGTCTTGCTTTCTTCCTGCAGGGCCTTTTTTTAAAAAAAGACCGAGTTAAAAATATTAATGCATGGTAAAAAGCAATTGATTGATTTGATTTAAATGGAAGGCGATAGAACGCAAGAATGCAAATGATGTGGGCTGAATCTAATACAGTAATACCGATTACCTATGCTAGAGTAAAAAACTAAAAATACATTAGCACACAGTGACATGGTATAGGCATCAGAAATATTAGAAATGGCTGGTAGCATTTTCAAATCATGTATTCGGTCCATCTAATTTACGGGAGTTCCATTGGAGAGAAAACAGGGTAGTACCATGAAGATAAGCTATTGGTCACGGTTTTGAGATCCATCAAGTTCATTGCTCAACATATGGTGAAGAGAATATCAACCATGGTCCCCTTTGTCCTCACACTGCACAACATCAATGGTAAATTAATGTTGCAGAAATTGTTATCATGCCATAAACAACTAATCGTTTTCTTTATTACGCCACAGATCGCCGCCTGTTTCTTCCTTCCAAAGTAGGATCCTGCATGGATGAACAGATGGCCCTCAAAAATCTACTAGCTATTTCAATCCAGGTAACTGCTTAAGTTTATACAAACTAAAGTTATTTATACTTTATAATCCACAGTTTGTAAGGCGAAGCTAGTAACGCCAATTCTTTCTTGATTTGACATAACAGAAAGTTTAAACTACAGAAACCAAACAGATATAGTACTACTTCCAATCAAAAGCTCAAGAGAAGTGGGATTCATGGTCGTTTGGATTGGTTCCCACACTAGCCACAATTGGAGATGACACATGACATGAGCGCCACAACCAAATGGCAACTGGCAAGCTGGCTCAGAAAGTGCAACTACAAACAAACGTTAGCCTCAACCATCCCTCACTGCTCAAATCACCTAAGCAACACTGGCAAGGTTTCGATTCGTACTTATTCAAATAATGTGCGATAATAGTGTAGTGTGAATCGATGTTGTCAAAGGACAACTAGGCTACCTGTAACCAGTTTAATTACTGCTTTCAGCAGTTTTCTAAATACAAGTAAAGAGAATTTGTTGTCGGCACAAATATATGTTCTAACCTGGATATCAGCTTCGCCTCTTTCTCCAGTTCCATCTCAGCAAAAAGCCTCCAACACAAATGCTACAATCTGAGGGAAAAGAAGGAGGACACAATTTATTTAATCAACAAATAATCATCTAAAAATATAAGTAGGATAATAGGAATGTCAACAACTTTCTAACTGCAATGCACATAATAATAAAAACAACAGTATCATGCAATATTAGAAATGCCATGAATGTCACTGCATGAACAACTGAAATAACTATTTAAATCTTACCAGATAAGCAGCAGTAATACTGAAATGAGGTAAAAGCTGACAAAATAAATCAGGCTCCAATAACTTCCAGTCAATTGCCTGTAGCTCTGAAAGAAAGAAAAAAGGAGATTCATTCAAAAGAACAAAGTAAGGAAACGAAGGTTAGCAAATAAATAAGTCACTCAAGACATTTTGGCAGATTTTACTTAAATTATTGTAGGCAGATGATCCAGATCAATGAGCTAAATTTATAAGAAATATAATATAGAGAGAAATATTATCCTTTTCCTTCTGATTTATACTCTTAACTATCTTTTTTCTAGTTGCATACTTTTTAACATCTATAGGTAAACTTTTAACTTAATTTCACGATCTTAAGCATTTCATTTGGATTAACGGTAAAATGGGCAGGCTCTACATGAGTCAACTTATGCAAGGTGAAAAATAGTAAAGTAAATCAGTGCATACAAAACCACCTCTTCACCCCTCAAAAATATAAAAATTCAGTGTATAGAACAAGCAAATTGAAGCACATGCATGGTGCCATTTGTTTACCTCCATCCAAGCTTGCCAATTGCCCATCACTAACAAATTGAACAGAGTTACCATACCACATTGGATAGTCATTTAAGTTAAAAAGAAGATAGCTGCACATGCCAAGGTAAAAGAGTGAGAATTTTGTCAAAAATAAATAGAAGGTGAGATTTTAGTATAGAAGTTACTGGACAAAAACACTTCTAAAACTTTTTAGAAATCAAAACGGTGGAAATAAGAACAAAAAGGGTACTCGTTACTGAAGAGATCGGTTTCTTCTAGTGTTGGATTCCTGCATACACAATGCCCCCAAATATCTGCAAACAGAAGATCGAGACTGTCATCTAATGACAATAATTGAGGTGTGAAAGTGTTTATGATATATAGACAGCACATGACGTGCTGTTTAGACAAGGAAAAGTACAAATAACAATAGTAATTAGTAACTGGGACAATCTAAGAAACAAAGAAAAGGAACTCCAATCACTAGTGTATAACAGATTGCTGTGACCAGTAAACAAAACTGGACCAGCAAATTTTGTCAAGACTGCATGTGAGGGGAAGCACTGAAGAATGAGCACAAATATTTATGTTTCCCCAAAACTTTAAGCTCTTGGATGAACTATTTAGGACATTAAACTTGATATGGAAAACCATTAGTTTATTCCAACCTGCAAACCAAGGGAGCAGTAAATGCAAAGGGTGCAGAATACAATCCCCAAATATGGCATCAAGCTAGACATCAGAGTAAAGAATGTTGCAACAAATGCTCTGAAAACGCGCGAACTTGCAACAGAATTCTTGTCAAGCGTTAACATCCTTCCAAGAAGAAGGTAGCCGAATCCTGCAGGCAAAAATTCAGGAGGAAATCAGGATTATTAAAGCAAGGCAGTAAACAACGATAAATAGTTACAGAGAATTCTGTCAGACTGTTATCCACTCAGAACCTGTTTAAGTGACTTAATGTTAAAGTGATGATTCAAACAAGTAAAGTTTCAGGGCAATTATTAAGATTCAACAACCCATAAAGCTCAACATGATATTTCAGGTTAGAGTTTATTTTTTTATCACATGGTCATAGTCACAGGAAACGGGGTCGGTGCAGCGATCCTCGACCCGGGAACGCCGTCCCCGTCCGAAAACGCGGGTCATTTTCGTCCCCACCTTGTAAAAACCTCTCGCAAGTAGCGTATCACGTTCCTCGACCCCGTTCCTCGATCCCATCGACCCAGGAACTTTGTGACTATGCACATGGTAATTAAGTACATTAGTCTTAAAATCACCATCATATTAGGAAAGAGGTTATTAATTTAGTTTCAGCAATTAAAAGAGCATGATGCATACTAAAAGGATTGATGTTTGTATCTTGATGTACATATGATGAATTGACTAAATTTTGGAAAGTAAAGCATCCAAAACAGTGAAATTACATTCTCCATTTGAAAGAAAAGAAAGCTTCGATGGAAGGCAAATGTTAGAGTCTCTCCAATAACTACAATGAATGAGAAGTCAGATGCGACAAAAGTAATTGCAAGAAGATAACTACATGCAAAAAAAAAAAAAGTTCTCTCCAACGATACTCCTTTTCAGTTATGAATTAAAGGCAGCTTGAATATACAGTACTAGTTATTTACTTATTTTCAGCGGAAAACTGCATGGAACAAGAATATTTGTTGTCCCAGGTTAGACAAAAGCTAAATTGAAGAACATAACGCATTTGATATGACCAGTGTTATTTCTTGGAAAGGAAACATGGTTTTGAAGTTGAGAGTTTATCATCATCCAATCATGACCAAGGGAAAATCAATTATACTCCTATTTTTTTCAGTAACAGTGAATGCACACACTATTCTTAATATAGTATTTCTAAAATATAACCTCTCACCCATACAATATTTTTCTAATTCAGTTTGTTGTGAAATGTAACTCCTCTTTGAACCAGAAATACTTCTGGTAATAGGGATTTTTCTTAAAAATGCTAGGTGAAAAGTAGCAATGGAAGAAAACAAGCAACTACACAGAACTGTTACTAAAATCGTCTCAAAATAATTAGTAGGAATTTTTTTTTTTTTTTTTTTTTTTTTTTTTTTAAAATTTTA
>CM020182.1:840432-869473 GCA_009805545.1 Oryza longistaminata
TTTAGTTGACTATGCATTTTCAAAATAAATTCAGCGCGTGCCTTAGCATCATTATGAATCCTCTCACTAGTAGGTAAAGGCAAATATCAATTGGAAGCACGAGGAGTTTACAAACCATACACTACCTGAAAGGGGACTTTACCTTGGTAGTAGAATGTGTTGCCGATTGTATGCAACTCCAGTGAGGCAAACATTTCTTTCCACACTTCAAATTTTTCTTCAAAATAGCCCTCAAATGGTACCCAAAGTGCGATTGACTACCTCCGTTTGTCCAATCTGTTTGTGGGCTTGAATGTTGTAGAAAACAAATAGCTTGATTACCCAACTTGTTCCATAGCGTGTGTCACGCCCTAAAATCGGCCTAAAATTAAAATGCATTGCTTTAAATCATTTTTAGAAATTATTTTAAAAGCCTACAAGCTAAACTCTAATAATCTAGGACATTTTTCAAACATAAAATTGAGCTAGATAAAATTTTATAAATACTTTGCTTGTTCCTCATTTTCTAGATTTTTCTGGAATTATTGTGGCAAGGGAATATTTTTAAAATGAAACACATTTCACAAATTATTTTAATTAAAAAGTTCAAAAAAACCCTCCCTAAGCCGTTGGCGGTGTTCGGGCCAACATCCTCCCTCCCCGGCGCGCGCCAAGCCGGCCCACGCCGGCCCATCCCATCGCCAGCCGCCCCTCTCTTCTTGCAGGAGACACCGACATGTGGGCCCACCAATGTCAGGATACCACCCCAACCTCCAGCCGGCGGCCGGCCAAGCCGAGTCCCGAGCCGCCCCTTAGCGCCGCAATCCTCGCACTTCCGGTCGCTCGAGTCCGATTAGTTGAGCGAGGAAATACTACTCCTCCTATCTCTTCCTTTCCCCTAAAGTCTTCAGAGACAATTTCTCCCGGATAAACCAAAATGCGAGTCCGTTTAGTTATCTCTCCAAACTAACCTGAAGATTTTCCCGGTTCGATTCCTCTCGGGTTGGAGCGATCCTCTTCAATTCCAAGCCAATATATAGCATCCCCTTGGCGTCCTCTTTCGTTGCCCCAACTCCCGAGTCTTCTCGTGTCCCCGTAGCGCCGCCGCCTCGCCGCCAAACCCGCCCCGCCGCCGGCCATCCTTCAAGCCGAAGGTCGCCGCCGCCCCTAGGGCCGTCGCCGCCGCTTGCCGCCCCGCCGTTAGGTGCGCATGGTGGAAGTGTAAGCTCGGCCGCCCTCTCCCCGTCGTCGCCGGTCCCGGAGGTTCCCCGTCTGACCGATCGACGAGCCCGCGCCGCCGCTCGAAGATCATCGCCGGCCGCTTTTCGTCGTCGTCTTCGCTTTGGTTGAGCACCTTTGGATCGTGTGTATCCCTCTTCGCTTTGGTACCTTTGGTTAGTCCGGCCGACCCTACCTAGCGCGGCGAGGTCCGCTGCCCCGACCGTGGCGCCGTCGATGACGTCATTTTCAATCCAGTTTTTAGTTTTCTTTAATGATAAATAGATTTAACGGTCGGAAAATCATAAACTAAATAACCGTTTTTAGCTCCGATTCGAAGTGCGTTCAAGTTTGCTAAATTTTTCTAAAATCGAGATCTACATGTTAAACAATATCCACATGTTTACTGTTTAATGTTGTTTTATCATGTCTTTTGTTGATTTTTTGCTTTATTTGCTTTTAGCTTCCGACGTTCCGGCAGGAGAGCGTTTCAGTTGAGGGAAGGTATCAGAAGGTTTGTGGAAGGCCCAAGCCAAGTCACCACAGATCCAAAACCAACCCTATTGAGCACTGTAGAACCTATTTAAAGCTATTATTCTATTTCAACTTATGCATATATTTTTGAATGTCATCGGGTGGTGGAAACTTTATCCCGAATAATTAATGGCCGAAGATGCCTTATTTTCCTACGCGGTTAAATTTGCATTAGCGATGAACCCTTAATATATTCGGATGGGTTCGGCTAAATGTTATATGTAACAGTTTGCATTAAGCCATGCCTTAGAAACTCTAGCTAACTAATAGGGTTAATGTAATTCATATTAAGTATTATTCTTAATATAATGGTTGATATTTACGGTAGCTCACATGTGTTAATGTGTGACAGACGGATGTGTAGTTAATTAATTGATTAATTCAAACCTGGTAAGTGGGTTTTGTAGCATCATGGTTTGATGGTTTGCTCATGACAATTAAGGACCGGCGTTCCGAGCTACTGTTTGTGAAACCATAAACTTACCGTGCCAACCAAACAAGCCAGCGGTGGGCAACGGCTTCTATCTTTTGTATAGCATGACTTCATTATAGGTGTGGCCAGACTGTGAAGCAGTGGAGTCCGGGGGGGGGTCGTGGGGGAGTCCATGCCTTGGTTTTGAGGGGGAGGGAATATGGTGCCAGGAAACGTGAAATGTGGGTGAGTTGTGTTGTGCGAGGGGTTATTGTCACCAGTTCCTTCCGATCGTACCGTGGTGGTGCTGAGCGCAGTGGGTGACATGTTGTGGGATTGTGTGTTGTGGGTACAGTGGTACACCTCTGATCAGAGTAAAACTATTCGATAGCCGTAGCCGCGGTTATGGGTTTGAGTTGAGCAATGTTTTCCGTGATTAGTCTCACATGTTTGTTTAATGAAATTGTTGATATTAATTTGACTCCTGTTTGGAATGGTATATTCCTGGTATGGAAGTTTGATTTGTACAACCGGAGGTTGGTTTTCAAATGAGGTTGGAGCCTGCTGCCAACACGGGTGTGTTGATAGGTGTTAATTATTAATATTGATTAATTATACAACTGTTTTGCTATTCTCTTAAATATTTATAAATGCTGTTTATTGCAATGAGCATATATTTATGACATCCTGTTATTATCCTGTGCCACTTGCATATTTGCTGATTGTGGTGTTGAGTATGTCATATGCTCATTCTTGCAATATTCATCATCAATTAAGAGGAGTACTTCAGCGAAGGTGATGATTTGGAGGATTAGGCTGTTCCTGGTTAAGATGCCTGTGGAGTGAGTTCGCCATAGTTGTTCCGTAAGTTTGCATTTAGAGTATAATTTTCCGCTGACGTAAGGTATAGAAATGGTTATTCTTTGAGAGAAACTATCCACCTCTGTACATAATTTATTATTTGCGAATATTACAAATAGTATATTTATTTGTTACTTATTAATCAATTTGTTATTGTATGTGGCCTCAGCTGATTCTGGAACAGAGGGTTATAACACACACTGTAGCGTTTGGATTTGGATAGAAGATTCCTGGGGCGTGACAGCGGTGCGCCAGAAATGACTTAAGCAATTTTGCATCACGATGTTTGAAACAAAGTAAGAAGCAATACCATGCAAGCGAACAATCTCATGGAAAAACAGATCAGCAATATGAACAGCATTCATCACACTTTATGACAATGATGAAAAGGTTGCCAATCTTAGAAAACGACCAACCACCACAACAAATGCTATCCCTCCCCCCTTCTTAGATTTCTAGGCAATCCAAAACAAAGTCCACAGAAATATCTACCCAAGGAATGAAGGTACAGGCAAGAGGCATTAACAAACCATTGTGGATTCAAACGAGGACTTAGCTTTCTGACAAAGTGGTGCACGTGCCACGAACCCTCTCACATCCTTCTCATTCCTGGCCAAAAAGAAATGCCATGTGCCCAAAACATTCTGTCCGTTCTTCTAGCTCAAATGTCCCATCAACCCTCCTCCATGCGTTCCTGTATCAACAAAAAACGAACGGAACCAACTGGAATGCATAGACGGTTAGCTTCTATAAACGAATCACCATTGATCATAAATTTGTTTCCAAGTATGTCCCCTCTTTGCAAATTTAACATACACTTCATTAAAATACAGGATCAAGCGCAATTATGTGTTCTTAAATTGATTCCCAAAGGCCAAAAATCCGACGAATCAAGTTGGACAAGAAAGACTGATAGCGCTAGACAAGCATCGTGCAATCACATTTAATCTTTCCCGTTTGTGGCTGTTTGATTAACATTAGAAAGATTCATAAATTCAACCCATTGGCATTGGTCTACGATTCAAATATTTGAGAGCGGAAAATATTAAGCGATTTGTGATCGGAGTGAAATAACAAATCTCTTAGCCACAAGTAATGATGCCACGTCTCTAAGAACGTTACAAGAGCATACAATTCCTTATCATACGTGGATAATTCAAAACACAGGACCATGTAACTTCTCACTAAAAGTATGCACAGGCTTTACCATCTTGCATCAAACACACCACCAATGCCAACTCCATTAGCATCCCATTTCTAACTCAAAAGTCTTACCAAAGTTTTGGAAGTTGTAGCAATGGGGCGTGTGTAAGCTTGTCCTTCAAAGTGACAACGACTTTCCTGTGTCTTTCCCCAATGGAAGACCACCCCTTTCTTCGTCAACTCGTTCAATGGCTGCCAGCAAAGGTACTAAAAATCTTTGACGAAACGGCGTTAGAATCCTGCAAGACCAAGAAAGCTCCCTTACCTGTGTGATGGTTTGGGGAACGCCAAACTCTTATGGCTTCAATTTTCGACTCATCCACCTCAATTCCGTGTTGGAGTAACAAAACATATCAAGAAAAGAGACTCGTTCCGTTGCAAAAAGAATGCACTTTTCAAGGTTAGCAAACAAACGTGCATCGCGTAGGAGCATTAAAACAGCACGTAAATGATCCATGTGTTCATCCAAAGACTTGCTGTAAATCATTATGTCATCAAAGTACACTACCACAAATCGTCCGATAAAAAGGCCTTTAAACCTCATTCATAAGCGCAGAAAGTACTAGGTGCATTAGTGCAAACCAAGCATTACTAAGCCACTCATACAAACCAATTAGTTTTAAAACGTTGTTTTCATTCATCTCCAAGTTTCTTCTAATTTGGTGATAGCCACTACGCATAGTCAATCTTTGTGAAAATTATTAGAGCCACACAACTCATCAAGCATGTCGTCTAACTTAGGGATAGGATGATGATATCGGATAGTAATATTATTAATGGGCTCTACAATCAACACACATTCGCAAGAACCATCTTTCTTAGGAACCAAAATTACAGGAACTGCACAGGGACTAAGGCTTTGACGTTACTACCCGCGGTCCAAAAGGTTCTTGAACTTGCCGCTAATTTCCTAGTCTCCTCTGGGTTGCTTCGATAAGCACACGGTTTGGCAATGATGCTCCTGGAATCAAATCAATTAGATGCACTATTCCTCTCATGGGTGGCAATCCTGGGGGTATCTCAGCTGGAAAGACATCTCATACTCCTGCAAAGGTTAGTAACAACAGGAGTATCGAACTAACAATATCATCTAAAGAAACCAAGGCTTTTTGCATATCAAGAAATAGCACATATCATCATCTGAAATTTCAGCAATGTCACATTTCGTTGCAAGCATAAACACCACCTTTCAAACTTAATTCCCTCAACCTTAGAACTAGGTGAAAGCTTATCCTTTTAGGTGGAAAAAAACAGATTTAGCCACTTGCTGATTTTCAGATTCATCAAGTTTCAAACTAGCAGCTCGCTCTTTATCAGCTTCTACAATTTCAGCAGGGGTCAAAGGTAGCAAAAATATTTCTTTCATTATGCACAAAAGTATATTTATTACTCCTACCATGGTGTGTAGCATCATTTATCATGCTCCCAAGGACGGCCCAGTAAAAGTGAACAAGCTTGCATAGGAACCACATCACAATCAACAGAATCTGCATATGAGCCAATGGAAAACGAAACCCTACAAACCTGTGTTACCTTTGCTCTTCCGGAATCGTTTAACCACTGAATATGGTAAGGGTGTGGATGTGTACGTGTAGTCAAGCCAAGCTTCTTGACCAAATCAGAACTCACCAAGTTGTTGCAGCTACCTCCATCAATGATCACACGTGCACGACGGGTTGTTGATGACAAAGAAAATCTGAAACAAATTATGCCTTGCAACCTGTCATGCTGCTGTACCTGCGCGCTGAGCACCCGCTGCACAATGATGGTCCTGTAGTCCGTTGTGTCATCACGACAAAGACTTCGCCATCCTCATCCTCAACTTCTTCTTCCCCTCTTCCTCTTCCACGTCGGAGGTGGTGATGTAGCCATCTTCTATAGCAACATAGGCGTTGACTAGGGCAATCTCTTCTGCACATGCCCAAACCCTTGCAACGGTGGCACTGAATGCGTCCCGTCGAGGCGACGGGCTGGCGCCGTCGGCGGGCGCCGCCGCCGCCGCCATGGTCGCTGGATGGCCCGTAAAGGGCGAGCGTGGCAGCGACCTCGAGGATGGCCGGATCGGTGGTGCGAGCAACCTTATACGGTGACAAGGCGAACGAGCGTGGGATATAGGCCGAGTCGTCGTCGGGAGCGAAGAGACGGTCGCCGCCGGAGAAGTAGCCCGTCGTGATCTGAAAGGAGCGGAGGAGTTCGCGCGCGTCGTTTCCTTCCGGTACCTCATTGGGTACAGGGGAGGGGTTGGAGCAACGGGAGGTGGACGCCGCGGCGGCGGTGGCTGGGAAGACGATAACGGAGAGGAGCACGAGCTGGAGGAGGAGGAAGGAGACGTGGCAGCAAGGGCGAGGGGACTTCTTGGCCGGTGCCATTGTTGTGTGATGCGCCGGAGATGAGGACTAGGAGGACGACGGAGGCATGAAGATGAAGGGCGACGGCGAAGAAGCAGAGTGCACTGTGCACCACAGAAGCTATGGTGCGACAGGACCAGAGATTCTCAGACGATGGTTCACTGCCGTGAGTTTTACTACTAACCTCTGATTTAATGCATTATGTCGTTGACAGTTTAGTTATATTTAATCATTTATCGGTAGCGCTATTCCGAGCGCTAGAGCGCGGAATATATATATTTTTTGGGGAATACGCGAGGGGCGCATCTTTGTATTAAGAACGAATAAAAGTATTTACAGAGCGGGAGGGGGGAGGAGGAAGAAAATAAAAGCCTAATCTCCCAACGAATGTGGCGACCTTCCACCCGACATAGGGGTCACCATGGCCGGTATCGTGGCTCTAGCCAACCACCAAAGGTCCGCTTCACCCGTCATGGCCCTAGCAATTTCCGCCCATGTCCTGCTCTTTTGGTTATAGACCCGATTGTTTCTTTCTTTCCAAATCGTCCACGCCACCAAAGTTGCAATGGTGTCGAATCCTCGACGATGTTCCTTGGCCATTCTTTTGCGACTGTCACACAACCAGGAGGGAAAGGAGTGCTCATTGAGAGGCAGACACTCAGAATGACCAATAGCTGAAAGAGCAATCCACCATAGCTGGAATATTGTTCCGAGCACCGCACATCGCACCCAGAGTCCGCAAAAACTGGTGTTTGTTTCCCACGTTCTATCTGTCTAGATTAGTTCTATTTAAATTTGGGTAAATCAATTACAGATCCGTAAAATCGGTGGCCGGTTGAAAATAATCGTTGTAATTGGTTTATCTCTGTTTTCAATCGAGGTAGTTACGATATGGTGTGCAACAAACTGAGACCAAATCTTGTAGTAATCGAATTACTGTCGATGTAAATGAAAATTGATGGTGCATGTGCCTGTAGTAATTGGATTAACGACAACCATGCTTGGTGAAATCTTGTAGTAATCGAGTTACTGTCGACATAAATGAAAATTGATGGTGCATGTGCTTGTAGTAGTTAGATTATGAACAATATTGGTTGATCAAATCTTGTAGTATTCGTATTACTGTCGATGTAAATGAAAATTGATGGTGCATGTGCCTGTAGTAATTGGATTAACGACAACCATGCTTGGTGAAATCTTGTAGTAATCGAGTTACTGTCGACATAAATGAAAATTGATGGTGCATGTGCTTGTAGTAGTTAGATTATGAACAATATTGGTTGATCAAATCTTGTAGTATTCGTATTACTGTCGATGTAAATGAAAATTGATGGTGCATGTGCCTGTAGTAATTGGATTAACGACAACCATGCTTGGTGAAATCTTGTAGTAATCGAGTTACTGTCGACATAAATGAAAATTGATGGTGCATGTGCTTGTAGTAGTTAGATTATGAACAATATTGGTTGATCAAATCTTGTAGTATTCGTATTACTGTCGATGTAAATGAAAATTAATGGTGCATTAACATTTAGTAATTGCATTATTGCCAGCCTTGGTTGATGATTTCTTAAAGTGAGTGCATCAAGCAAGAAAAAAAAGGAAAAATAAATAAGGATAGAGTTACTGGGGCCTAATTAGTTTAACCCAAATAATACATGAATAAATTTTTTACTTATACATTGAATCGCTCCATCCTAAATCACGGGAAAAAAATAAAGATTTTACATGCACATCATAGTAAAAGCACAAGAATAAAAATTTTACACACAAACACAGCAATACACGCCATCGCCAGTTCCTCGTGACGGCTGAATGAAGTTTTTGTCATGCTAGAGAGAGAGAAAGAAGACAAAGCGGCGGAGATGCAGGCTGGAGCCGGGGCAGCACCAAGTCTGGCCGCTGCGACCTCGGTAGGAGCCGGATCTGGCGGCAGAGCCAAAGATGGAGGTCGTCGTTACTGTTGTCACCATCTCACTGTCATAAACCATTCATCTTATTTTTATTAACTTTAATAAATAATGTCATTAACTTTTAACACGACGTTAAACCATTCATCTTATTTTTAAAAACTGTGTAAATATAATTTATCTTGTTGTGATATATTTTATCATTAAACAAACTTTAAGTATTACGTTATTAAAAAGTCAACAGCAAAACGACAGTACCGTAGGGTTATAGGGATGGTTGGTTGGTGTATAACCTTGCCATAACAAAGGTTAAATAAGTTGTGGTATGTGACACAAATGTAGCTGTGTAGGTAAGAAATAGATGGCCATAAAAATTAGCTCCAAATTCGACCGTGTGATATATGGGTCTCAATGCTAAAAAAATGGCATATGACATAGTTATGACAGCAAAATAAACACACAATTAAAAAAAAACTGTGATATGACCCAAGTATGGCGTCGTAAAGTTGGGCCATATGCTCTTCCCGGTTGTCCCCTACATTATTTTCTCTCACTTACATGTGGGCCCCATGTATTTTATTTATTTATTTTGCTGACTAGGATGCCACGTCAGCGAAACCAGGTGTCTATATTGCTATAGGATTTAAATTGGACGGTTTTGTATAGTTTATGGGTAAAAATGATTTCTAGTATTGAGGATAAGAGATGTCAAACAAATTCAGAGTAAAGTTGAGGGGTGAAATATGAACTTATTCCTATTGCGGGCGCGCTTCTCAAACCATCTGTTAGTGGTCCGCAGGTCACTGATGGGCCGGAGTGGATCGATTTGCATTGAGGGAAGCGAGATTGGGCCCGGCAGCATATCTGCATTTCTCTCTCCTATGGTGGTTCCGACGATGGCGGACATGGAGCGCCGGCGGACGGCGCGGCATCTTCCTCCTCTCCGTCTCGCCGTAGATCTTGACAAGATCACGAGGTAAGCTGCTAGTACTTGTCCAATAATCCCCCGCCCTGCCCTTGATTGTGATGTCTGTCTATTCCTTCCCTGCGTTGCGCTGCCCCCTACAAAATGGGGATGATGATCTAGGTCTGCACACCCTTCTTTTTTTTCTTTTTTTTTTTTTTTTTGCAAATCAGTTCCTAGATTTCTTTTATTTGGTTTGCTTCCGCTAGGGCAGCTGCAGCGGGAAGCAAGGTAATCCTTCTTCCTTGTGTATTGCGCCTGGTGGCTATGCAAAGCTTCAACACCCCGCACATGTTCGATGTAATGCCTACCTAGCTGCGTGTAAGCCTGTGGGGCTCGTCAAACTGTTTTCCACATTTCGGCTTGCTATGGACATTGGTGCAAGTCGCCAGACTATACAGCATAGGTCCATGCGTTGCAAAATGAAGAATGATACAAGTACAAAAAAATGTTTATACAAACATCGTGCAAAAACTGATGTGCACATTGTGATTCAATCTTGATTTTTCATAATTACCCACTAATTAAATCCAACAGTTGAGATCTTTGTCGGTAAGGATTTAGTAAAGATTTTTTTTAGTATGTAATGGGTCTAGTGATAATTATGTAATGGGCCTCATCATCTGAAGTGGTCATATTCTTCTCGACTTAGGAAATAAATCAACCTGTCGTGAACTCGTGATCACTTCGTATGTGCACCATTGATTAGTCATCGACAAGTGTGCATCCAGTTCCAATGGTATACAGTTACAAGGAAATACAAAATTTATACCGAACACTACTTCTAGGCAAAGGATTTAAAATAAATTAATACATATGATGCATAAACTTATGCAGTGGATTTAAATAGATGCACCAATATGTAAAGTGTTTTCTGTAATACAACTTGGCTTGTATATGTGAATCCAGGCCAAAACGTCCATTGAAGCAAAATGATTAGTTGGCAATGACAGTAAAACAGCGTGCAACACGACACCAGAACCTAAGATGGCTTTTTTTTTTCTATTTTTGCAAAAAATATGCATGGCAACATGTTGCAATCCACAGCGGAACGCTTAGGATAGATGGCATTGGCCACAATATCACCTTGGGAGCAGAGGGGACAACAGACGACATCGTCTCTTGGTCAGTGTGAGTGTGATAGTATGGGACAAGTACTATAAAAGAACACTTATTTTGGGACAAATTTTATATCCAAAAGGGGCACTTATTTTGCACTCTAATTTCGCAACTAAAATCAAATCCTCAGCTACCTGATCAGGATGGAGAAAATATCAGTCCACTTGAGCAGGATGGAGATAATATCAGTCCACTTGAGCAGGATGGGAAGAGAGAAACTTGCATGATATAGTAGGTTCTGCATTTTTCTTTAGTTAAATCAGGAAAAAAAAAACAAGAATTTCAAAGCAGCATAGCAGCAGGATGATTGCAGGAGGAAACACTAGTGATATACGAATTTTCTAGTAAGAAATCATATAGCCAAGATAATTTTGAATTGTATCTTTTTACGAAATGCTAACCTATAAATTGTCTGCAAGTTAGTACTTCCTCCTTTCGATTTTTACCAACAATTAGTCTAAATACTTACTCCCTCTCTCCCAAAAAGACTCAAATTCTAGGGGATATGTGTAGATTCAACCCTAGGAGTAGTACAAATTTAGCGACATACAATTGGTTCCATTAGATTCATGTGTTCATGGTTCTGTAATTAATATTAATAACATATTTAAGAGGAATTAATTAGCACTTGTAGTAGCCAACATCTATACATTGCAGTTATAGAAACATTTTCTAGTTCCAATAATAAATAAATCTAGTACAATTCGGTTTAGTTTTTTTTTTCCCTTGATAGCACCCTAAAATTGAGAATTCCCTCGTGAATGTGACGTTTGGCGAGTAATTTATTTAATTTTCATAAACCACTCTTTTTTTGTTAGTACTGTGTAATTGAGAATTCCTGCGGGAACATATCAGTTTTCTTCAAGTGATATTGGGGAGCTAGTAATAAATAATTAATGTTCATAAGCAAAAAAGGTAAAAACTTACCTTAGTGATATCTTCAAGTGCATCTACTTAGGTTGTGCCAGGTTGAGAATTAGAGATCTTCTTTCTAACTTTAGTCGCGGCAGATAGATGTCTGCTCTCCATTCATTACTTCCTCAGAAATTTCTTCAGAGATCTCTCTCCTATGCTTGAACCTGTTGTTTCATTGCATCTTTTTCTTCTACACTCGAACAAAATCTATTTTACTTTCTTGGTGGACATGTCCTCAGAGATCTTCGCTTGAATTTGAGTGTTCAAGTAGATCTTGTCCTTCTGTGTGTGAATGTTCTCTCCTACTATCTTCCTCACAAGTGTCTTCGTAAATCTCTAAGGTCCTCTAACATGTGGATCCAGGTCGATTTAATCCTTCTGCACCTGCACCTAAATGATCTCTGGTTCTCCACAGTTCTCTGTTGTGCTTCAGTGTGAGGGTCCCATTAGATTTGGTCCTTCTGCAACTGAATGGTTGCTCAAATTTTCCTCTGAAATGTCTTCAGATCTCTCTCTAGTAGTTGAACGTGAAAGTCCAATTTGATATATCCCTTCTCCTCCTGAATGATCTGTACTCACTGCTTCCTCAGAAACGTCTTCAGCGTCTACACTTGAAGGAACATTGGTGCTTGACTGGCCCTCCTGCACCTGGATGAAAAATAGTACTTGAACTTCCTGGACCTTCCTTTGTATCTGAGACAAATTGCCATGTTTTTCATCAGATAAGAAGCCTATTTTAGGATTAGAGTTTGTGAAAGAAAGGTAAGAAACACAGTACTCTTCCAATTAGTGTGCATAACATAACAGAACTGTAAAAAGGTTTTGAATCTGATGATGAGGTGATCTGGAATGACATTACTTTGCATTTTTCATGTTCAGTATATATCCATCTGAATAAATAACAAGATATTGTTCCTTTTTCATGACTACGCCCTTCCCAAAAACATACCCACTGACTCTGTAGAAACTGACATTAGTTGGATCTTCAGAAATCAGAACACCATGGACTAATGGTTAAATGTCATTGACTGCTTCAAATGGTAAAATTAACAGGTGTGTGTTTGGAGTGGCAAAAGCAAGAAGCCATTTTTGGAAGAACCAAAATATCCAATAATTGTATGGCGAAAGCATAATCTTGCCGTTTCAATTTGGTAGACGGCAATATTGATTAAGACAATATCAAAGTTTTATCTACTGAATTATCATTTAGTGTGAACATATCTACTGAAAACAACAATTTCTGCATATACATGGAAGCTTTATTATATGATTTTGAAAATTGGCTCCCCTTAAATGCCATTGGTTTAAGTTTTCCTGCACTGTCATGCCCTTGTCCTTTTGTTCACTTCCTCCCACTTCCGATCTTCCTTTGCCTGCTCTTTTCTTTGTTTGGAATCTGCGGAGCAGCACATCAATGAGCCCAAAAAAGCAGTTATGAAAAGAAGACAAAAATGCCACAAATAATTTCACTTTATCAAAAGAGGTTTAGTTTAACACAAGTAAACAAGGCACTAAATTTCACTGTTCTTCTGTGCATGTTTGCTGGTAAAATTGTGTTAAAAACAAATTGAAATGGATGCAAATTCTTTTCCTTTTTGCTATCACATCGATATAAACTCTTTTTTTGAGGTGGAGGATACAACTTTTTATGGGCATTTCCTCGCAAAAAAAAAAAAAAAAACTTTTTATGGGCATTCCTGTTAGTGCCTTCACCTTCTAGTTCCACTCCATATGGACACTACAATAGAAACTAATTTAACGCACCTTTTCTACTTGTGATCCCAAGTATTAATATCCTTCATCCCTCTCTCTCTCTCTCTATTTCTCACTCTGACTCCCATATGTTTTTTCTTTTAAGACTCATATAATTTATTTAAATATTAAGTTCAAAGTACAAAAGGAGGGGAAACAAATTCCCTAGTGCATAACAGACAGTAATACCTATCCTTCTAAAAGAAGGTAAAAGCTGAATAAAGTGTGCAAACGTCCAAATAAAGCCACACAACAGTAAGGGATGCAATTGACAGGAGCTGCGCGTTGCCGCGACAATTACATCCAGAGGTCTCTACTGATGTGCACACTTCTTGACAAACCGGCGATCCTTCCGGCTTCCTCGACGGACATGGCACAATTCGAGATTTGTTGCTAAGTTGTAGATTTCTCATAAGCTTTGCTGGACTCAACAAATGATTTTCATGGAGTTCTCCATTAAATTTGAGGAATGCTAACTACAATCCTACCAACTAGTGTCCCACAGGCGGTTGGTGCTCCTCTACATGATTACTGCTGTGATGACATGAATTGGAAGAAGCACCCAAAACCCAGTTTACCTTAAGCTTTTGAGGAGCTAGATGGTGGTGATGTAAATAGTGTGTTACTGTCTTCAGTTGGATCCCATGGGTGAGAATGGAGAAGAAGGTTACCTCGCCGGTGAGTTACTGTCATCAGCTTTGCCAACCTCCATTTCCATGTATATGAACGCCATCATGGCCTTGAGATAGCAATCCATGGCGAGCGAGTTGCAACTCTTGCTGATTGGAGATTTGCTTCAGCCACAGTACCAAGTTGACGGAGGCATCGTCGGTGGAGGCGACAGGGGAGTCAGAGAACACAAACTGCTCTAGCAGCTTGGGGCCCACTGCAGCACCTCTCGGCTCCTCGACTGCGACGATGAGCTGACAGGTGGCCGAGCACATCGTGGATGCCGTTGACGATTTGACGGATGTTGGAGACGTGGGGACCCACGGTGCCCATCCAGATCTGTCGCAATCCACGCCCACCAAAATCATAGCTCAAAGACTACAGATCCATCTCCTGCCGCTGCACCCTTCAGCCACCACAGCCCCCATCTTCCTGGTTGATCAATTCACAAGGCTCCTAATCTTAAGAAGGCAACACAACTTTCTTCATAGAACTAGACTAGAGATGAGGAACAGGTGGAACCCTGAAAAACAAGACTAACAAGCTCATATCCTCACCTCGACAGACTTTTTTCGGGAATACGCAAGGAGCGCATTTTTTTCCATTAAGAGAAATAAAAGTTATTTACAATGAGAAATGAAAAACAAGCATGGGACCGATACTGGAGACTAGTGATCTAACGGGATATCTCGCACTAGATTTGGCTACCACGACCTCGCAGAGGTAAAATAGAAGGGACCCCTGCATTTGCCGACTTCCAAAGTACGGCTTCTTCCACCATTGCTTTCGCCACTTCGATCCAAGACTTGGACTGCTGATTGAAGATCTGATTATTTCGCTCCTTCCAAATCGACCAGGCCACCAGCGTTGCAATGGTGTCAAAGCCCCGGCGATGTTGCTCTCTCAACTTCATCCGGCTTTCACATAGCCAGAGGTGAAAGGATGGTTCGTTGATGGGTAGACAATCTGGATTGCCTAACGCTCTTAATGTCCACCACCAAAGCTGCCTCGACTCTAGGCACATAGAGCCAGAGGTGAAAGGATGGTTCGTTGATGGGTAGACAATCTGGATTGCCTAACGCTCTTAATGTCCACCACCAAAGCTGCCTCGACTCTGGGCAGCCTACTAGAATGTGGTCGATGCTCTCCTCCGGTTGGTCACAAAGGACATAGCGCTCTGGGTGAGGCAACCCCCGGCTTCGCAGACGATCGGCGGTCCAGCATCTGTTCATTGCTACCAACCACAGGAAGAAGCGGCATCGAGGTGGAGCGAGTGATTTCCAGATCGGGGTCGAGAGGAAGGAGATCCGACCAAAGAACAGAGCTTTGTAAGAAGATCTTGAGCTGTACTGACCCGAGCTTTTTCCCATTTCCAGCTGAAAGAATCAGGAGTGGTAGGGATACATGTCACCAAATGAAGTAGCGACCAAAGCTTCAGATACTCCAGGATGGCTTGGATCCCAAGTGCCCCGGCGATATGCTTGATCCATCGACGATCCGTTAGTGCGTCAGCCACCGTCCGGCGCCGGCGCACGCGAGGTGAAACGCGATCGTAGATGTTAGGAGCAATGGACCGGATGCAGCCCTCTTGCAGCCAGCTGTCCTCCCAGAAGAGGATCGTTTGCCCATCTCCCAACTGACAGACTGTGGATGCAGCCACGAAGCTTTTCTCTTTTTGCGACCCCGGGATGTCTAGGCCTTGCCATGGTTTACCTAGTGAAGTCTGTTGTAGCCAAGTCCATCTAGAGCGAAATGCAATACCCATCAACTCTAGATTCGGCAAGCCTAAACCGCCATAGTTCTTAGGAGCACAGACCCTTGACCAAGCGACCCGACCGCAACCTCCATTGGCTTGCGCCTTGCCTGCCCAGAGAAACCCGCGCCGGATTTTGTCAATTCCTTTGATCACCCACTTGGGTGCGTGGACAACAATCAGCAGGTAGATTAGGATTGCACTGAGTACAGCCTGCACCCTTGTTACACAACCTATCGACGACATTTGGTTGGATTTCCAAGCTGGAAGCCGCTGGGCTATGCTGTCAACGAACGGCTGCATGTCTTCCTTCTTCAACCGGAAGATGGAAAGGGGCAGGCCTAAGTACTTGCAGGGGAAGGAAGCAACAGGGCAGGGCAATTCCGGCTGTATCTCAGCAAGCAACTCCTCAGAGCATTGAATCGGCAGGGCTGAATATTTTCCAAAATTTGTCCGGAGGCCAGAGGCCTCACTGGAGATGCTCAGGATTTCAGTTGCAACCTTAACCTCCTCCATCGCCGGTTTGATGAAAACGACCACATCATCAGCATAGAGAGAGATTCTGTGAGGGATTCCCAAATCTTGCAATAGCCCCTCGTGTTCCGCCTTTTGAAATAGAAGGCTGAGAAAATCCATCGCGAGGATGAATATCATTGGTGAGATTGGGTCACCTTGGCGGACTCCTCGGCGGTGATGAATCTCATTCCCGGGATTGCCATTGATTAACACTCTTGTTGTTGCAGTTCGAAAAAGCATAGCGACCCAAGCACACCACCGATCACCAAAGCCCTTGTGTTTCAAAACCTCAAGAATGAACTGCCACGAGATTGAATCAAAAGCCTGGGCTATGTCGAGCTTAAGGAGCAAGGCCGACTGTTTTCTTTGGTGGAGCTTCTTAGCGGACTGCCTAACCAACATGAAGTTGTCTTGTATGCATCTTCTCTTGATGAATGCACTCTGGTTCGGTGCGACCAGAGAGTCCAGCAGCGGAGCGAGTCGCCTTGAAAGAATTTTGGCGAACAACTTGGCAAAGCTGTGAAGCAAACTGATGGGGCGGAAATCCTTTAGCTTGTGCGCATCCTGTGTTTTGGGCAGCAGGGTGAGAAGCGCCTTGTTTACCTTCCCCAGCGTGGATCCATCCATGCGATGGAGCTGATGCAGAGCTTCCATAACATCTTGCCGCAAGATCTGCCAGCAAGTGTGGTAGAACAGGCCAGTAAACCCATCCGGGCCCGGCGCCTTGTCTCGTGGTGTGTCTCTAATAGCAGCCCAGACCTCCTCTTCTGTGAACGGTGTTTCCAACTGGGGCAGAGATGCACCTTGCTGTTGTAGGAAGCCCATGTCCAAAGTGACATGTCTTCAAACATGTCAACAACCAGCACAACCTTACTTTGCATGTTGGACCTCTGTTACTGGGAAGAGCTTCTCTAACTTTGCATTGGAAAGAACCTTGTTAGGGTCAAGCTCCATGCGTGCTTTGTTATATGCATCTACTGGGAAACGTTTCCTCAACCTAGACTGGAGTTCAGCGAGTTCATCCTTATCCTTCGGAACCTAAGGAGAAATGAAGAAATGTTGATCAGTAGTTCAGTACGGTATGTGATATTGCAAACAAAGCAGACTGGACAGTGGTATCATGCATCATGCTATGCATACAATGCAAAGGAGGTCATTCTCTCGAAATTAACATGTCTGATGTTAATTTCAACCATCTCTGCAGCAATGGACTGTACTAACAAACAATTAATAAAAGTAGCTGCCCAGATCTTGCATCAAGCAGTGAAAGTTCGCACCTCAATTTTGGCCCAGTGTTCATATGCAGAATAACCATCCCATAAGTTTGTTTGTGTCTTACTTCTGTAATTAAAAAATTCCTCTGTAATTTCCTTCCTTTGGCGAGCATCCGACGTTGGGAGGTACATTATTATCCCAACCTGCACATTGATCACAATAAATCAGGTCACTAACACTGATGTTACAGACTACAAAGTAAAACTGCATAATGTTGGACATTTCTCAAAGAAGAAGCACTATTACATCAGTTGACAGTACCAATAAGAAAATCTCGAAAAAAGAGAAATTGCACAGTTCTCCCGGAACCAGTTAAATATCTATATACAGTTAGTTGCCTACCATGTATTCAATAAATATTGCTCGATTGTGGTTTATACCTCAGAAATTCTAGAGGGGGCATAGCAAATGTTGCAGAACATGTGAACAGATCATCTACATTGAAGTTGAAGAAAATATTTTTTGTACATGTAAACAGAGTACCATTGAAGCAAGAGGGAGCACCCTCTAAACTATATCATATGCAGAAACTAGCCAAATTCCAAGTGTAATCAATGTGGTAATTTCGAGCCCATGAGAGCAAATGCCAAAGGTTCTTTTTCTATTGTTTAAATATTCCTGTTTAAATATGTAATAATATATTATAAGAAAGACTACCTATATCTATATGTAGACAGATTTGCTGTCAGAAATGCAAATGATAGCTATTGTAGATTTGTAGGCAGAGGAACTATCTGCCATCTTGTATATCAATTGCCCAGTCCAACTGTTTACCAAGTTATCCAATATTCATTACAACAGGAAACAAGTTAGCAGTATATAAACAACCAGAGGTGGATGGTGGCAACAAGGAATCCTTGTTAAATATAATGAAAAAGGTAATGTGCAGAGCAAATTACCCATGAAAATATGTCATCTTCTTGAGAGCTTGATGCTGGGCTCATGGGACTCCTGCTGCAGGCAGTCCAACGCTGCTCAATAGGTGCCGGTGCGGGTATATCTTCCTTCTCAATCAACTGCAGCAGCTCCTCTATATAATCCAGATCCTTCATATTAGGCTTTGCTAGGGTCCCTGCAGGGAAGCAAGTTTCAGAAACCCACTGCTGCCCACCACAATCAAAGCCTAATATTTCGTCACTCCAGCCCATGCGATAACCCTCTGACTTCTTCCAATATTCAGCTTCTGCTTTGTTAATTCTGATCACATGATCTTTGTCTAGAGGATCCAGGGCAAGCAACCGATCCCTCAATTCAGTGAATGAAAGCTGATCTACTTCTGGGTCATTACTTTCTGCTTTAGTTCTGAAAAGCATCTACAAGATGGCATTAGCTAGAAACTAATGAAATGCTATTGCTGAGTAAAGCTAGAATGTTTAGTGCAAAAGAAAAAAAAGTACCATTGAGTAGATATGTATAGTGCATACAGCTACAGTTTGAATGCAGTGCATATTGTTTTGAGGTAGTACCTATATTTCTTCAATGACTCACGATAAAGATCACGAACATGTTGTATAGCCTCATCCTTTCCATATTTTGAGGTAAACTTTGGAGTTCTCCACCTTGAAGGAGGATTGCATTGGACAACAACAACTGTATCGGTGTATGGAATCCATAAGTACTTAATATGTTTATTTTCAGAGAGCCATTTCCTGAGAAAGGAGGGGAGTGAAAGAAAGTCAGTTTTCTCCAGTAAATGATGACAAAATTGATAAGCAAACCAATTCCAGACATCCATTTAATGATCAGAATGAGATAACATTACTTGTGATTTTTCTTGACTTCATCTGCACTGGAAACGAAAGTGTGTTCAATAAGTTGGTGTCTTTCCACACATTGAAGAGTAACTTCTGCTACAACTCCAAGGCCACCAAGCCCACAGCGAGCAAGATAGAATAAATCAGGATCCTTCTCCCTTGACAACTCTATTGTCCCCTTGGCAGGGGTAACCAATTTCATGCTAATAACTTGTTCGTCAATTGGTGGCAACCTTGCACCAGTGCCATGGGCACCAACCTGCAATCAGTCATGAAATGATCATCCGAGGTAAGCTGTACAGAAATGCATATGGCCTGAACTGCATGTTAAGTCCCATCTATTTATTCTGGAACGGAGGCAGTATTTCTTTATCCCTCCCTACCTAATCCACATACACATCTTCCCTAACAAGCTTAAGCCAACTTTCATCGAAGGAAACAACATACAGTAGATCTTATTTCCATTATTTCAACAGTAAACTCAGTGAATGCTTATAAGGTAGCCACTGTCATTCCATACATGAGAATTAACAGATGTGAGATAACAGAGTGACAAAAAAAAGTTGTACTCCTTGTCCAAATACAAGGAAGAACAATAACTGCAAAAGTTTTCAGTATATAGGAATGCAATGCCATGTTAAGAACGAACAGTGAAAGCATTTCTAGCTTCCACAAATTATTACTATCAAATGCAGGAAAAAAAATTACAACAAGATTATAGTGTAGAGATAACCGTGACATTTTTCCGATTTGTTACTTTTTGTTGGATGACTATCTTCTAATCAGAAAGCCTCTCTTGACTATCTCACCAATTTATTTGGGAAAGCTCTATTGATGTCAATTGAAACAAATTCTACTACATTTCATTGAACATATTTGACAAATTTGCCAATTATACTTTTATACTGATTGGTAAAATCATTAATTTCTTCCTATCAATCCTCCAATAAATCACTCTAGATAGCTACAAATTCTTTTCATTCCAGCAGAAGCTACAGAACTAACCTGAATGATGCCGCCGACCTGCTGCTCCCGAATGGACGCGAAGTTCTGCAGCGTAAGGCCATGCTCCCGGAGCGCGTCGACAAGCTCGGCGACACGTATCCCGGCCTGCACGGTGACGGTCTTCTTCTTGGCGTCGATGTCGAGCACCTTGTCCATGAGCGCGAGGTTGACCATGCCGGCGCGCGAGAGCGCGAGGCCATTGGGGGACAGGCCCGAGCCGAGGGGCCTGAGCTTGCGGCGCTCGCTGTGGGCGGCGGCGAGCGCGTCGTGGAGGGCGGGGAGGGAGTCAGGCTGGAGGAGGACGCGGGTGTGGACCTCGTGGGTGGCGCTCCAGTTGGAGACGGCGTGGAGGTCGTCGGGGAGGGGCGCGTACTTGAAGGGGACGGCCTTCTTGTGGAGCGCGTCGGGGGGAAGCGGGAAGGAGTAGTAGGTGGCGGCGCCGCAGCCGAGGAGGAGGAGCGCGTAGCCGGCGTACTTGCGGAGGTCGGCGTCGGAGGCCGGGAGCGGGGACGAGGCGGAGAGCGCCCTGACGAGGTGGAGGTGGTGGTGGGAGGAAGGGGAGGAGGAGGCGCGGCGGAGGATGCCGGCGAGGAGGAGGCGCCGCATCGTCGCTCGTCGGCGGCAGAGACGGGACGAAGCACAGCCACCGCCGCACCAGATCGAAATGGGGTTTTCCCTTTTTTTTTTCCTTTTCCTTTTTTACTTTTCAATTTTTTGGCCCGCACTTGGAATAAAGCCCGTATAAGAAAAGGCCCAATGGCTGCAAGTTAGTGGGCCGTAACTAGCATCCTTTGGGCCCAAGGGCTGCCCGACTCCGCTGCCTCCTTTCTGCGTCGAGGTTGCCAAATCAAAACCCTAGCTTTCCCCTTTGCTCGAGGTAGACGACGATGGCGCCCAAGAGGAAGCCGGACGACGACGACGACGTGGGGGAATCAACCGACGAGTTCGCAAATCCATCGGGCGACACGATGGAGTTCGCCAAGCCGGTTTACCTCGTGGCAGTGCGCGACGACGACCAGGCGGCCGCCTACTCCGTTCTGAAGATCGATGCCGCCGCCGTTGCCGGTAACGATGAGCCGCGGCGCGTCCGCGCCGTCGCCGTGCTGACGACCGGCACCGAGCCTGGCATGTCCTTCGTCACGGCGCGTTCGAGGCACGGGTCGTGGATTGTCGGCGTCGGCGGTGGGCTAAGAGCCGGCACCATCATCTTCGACCCGGGCACATCGAGGACGTTCCAGGGCCCGCGGCTCGGCTACCCCAAGCACAAGCCCGTCCTGATCTCCCATGGCAGCGAGGTGTACGCCATCTCAGGCACCCCCAGGGTGAAGCCCTCCATGGACTGCGAGCCATGGTTCGAATCTCTCAGCTTCAAAGATGGTGTCCCCTCCAAGGAGTGCGGCCGTTGGGTCTCCTGGCATCACCTGCCGCCACCACCCTTCTTCCCGTGTTTCTTGGACCCCTATGAATTTCGCAACCCACCTGAAATTTCAGTCTCATCCTATGCTGTCATTGGCTCATACATTTTGATTTCCCCACAGCCGGAACTAGTGGTAGGTACTTACGCTTTTCATGTGGTGAACAAAATTTGGGAGAAGATCCATGAAAAGAACCTGCCTTTTGTTGGTCAGGCTGTGCCCCTTGGCGGCAGCCTCTTCGCCGCCTGCCCCATATCCAACACTGCCTCAACATCTGCTTCTGTGTTCCACATGTCCATCAAAGTCTCCTCGTCCATTCCCTCATTATCAATCCAAAAGTTCAAGGTGATGGCATCAGTGGACAAGATTACCTTCCCGCTCTTCTGCCCCATGGGAATGGGCAGCTTCTGTTGCATCAGGTTGGGGCCATCTCGTCGCCGGCACAGACGAAAAACCAACTATCGTCGCTGGCGCAGCCCAAAAACCAGCTGCTTGAAGGAGGTCCATGTTATCTCGACTGCCTTTCGGATAGAGAACATTGAAGCTATCATGAGTTCATGACTCATTGTCAGTCCCAGGAATCTAAGGCTAAGGATCAGCTACTTGCACTACAAGTGAAGGAACAGATGCATTCATGCGAATCCAAGGAAATACATGGTTTGCTGGGTTCTGGCATTCCTGTGGTTGCTGCCCTCTCCATGTAAGCACATGAGGAGTCTCCCTCTTGTTCTTATCTATTATACTCCCATTTAGTTTGTGATTTTATTCAAGTACACATCCGAATTCGCTGAAACAAGACATATATGAATGTGCTTTGACTCGGTCCAATTTGAATCCAATCTTTTTTTTTTTGAGAAAGAGGGCGAAGCCCTCCCATTTCATTAACGAAATAAAAAGATCCTTAATCCAATCAGTTACTGGTGACAAATTTCACAACAATGTGTTACTACATCAGCAAACAATTTGCTACTAGTATAAAGGTTAAGGTATCTTCACTGAAGGCCGAACTACTGAAAGTAATCACCTCATTCCAGTTCTGCCGGCTTCTTCACGTTGGTTGGGCTGTCGGACAGAACTAGACTACCAAACTCTGTCCATTCTGATTAGTGATTAATTGTGCTTCTGAGCCCATCCCATAAATCCACAATTGTGAGTTCATATTTAATATGGAACTTTTCGCATTAACACAATAACACAGATTATACAACAGATGCAATGAACTTTCTGCATGATTCGTCTCCACATCTACAGAAAAAAAAAAACAAAGAGTAGAGAGAGACGCACGATGTAATCACGGTCGAATTGGCGCCAATAAGATTATACGAATGCATTGGCGCCAATACGATTATACGAATGATAATAGCCATACGAATGCATTGGCGCCAATCCGATTATACGAATGACAGCCTAGTTTTAGACTATTTCAAACTGAATAGTTAACAAGCTGGCATGATAAAAGGCCCACCAAACACGGAAAGGAAAACAGGCCCAAACAAAACAAACGGCTGGACTCTGTTCAGTCTGATTATACTTCTGTTTCTCAGCCCATCTCACAATTGTGAGTTCGTATTTTTTTTTCATCTTTTGACATTAATAACACAGAATACACGGTCATGGTGGATATTCACGGAACTTCTCCATATGCAATTGGTAGCAATACGGATGGATATAGCTCCTGAATATGCAATGACAGCCTATGTTTGACTTCTTCAGTGTTCACATGATTTCACACTGAAGAATTAACAAACTTGTATGATAACCAGAAAGTTGTAGTGATAAATTTCTATAGAAAGTACATACTCACTAGTACATATTCACTTTTGTGTACGTTGAAACGTGGACTTGAGGAGTCAAGCCACTGCTCTCTCTTGGCCAATTCGCTGAACTTTCATAGTTACTCCTGCCCCATTATCATCTCTTCAATACATAAATAGAGACGACCAGCCAGTTGACGCCTCATGCGTGCACTATAAATTCAAGAACCATGCAGAAACCAGTACTCTGTTCACGCAGTGTTAGTATAGCTAGTGCTACCTAAGCATTTGGTTTTCATTATCCTTCTTTCTTATTTGTTGTTCTCATTCTTATCACTGTGTTTCTGCGGAAATATGTTCACTAGAAGTCTGCTCGTCCATATGACGAAGGTGTTCCTACCTCTGTTCCACCCTCTGAATTTTCTTCTCTGTGACAAGCACAACACAACCAGCACATGCCCATCTGAACATTCTGAAACCAAAGCAAGAACAGAGCTCGCGCATGGCGATGTCGCTGTGGTAATGGCAGCGCTTGGGCTCCGTGTCAACGGGGAAGGCAACGAGCGTTCCTTGGTAGAGGATGAAGCTCTCGTACTATTGGAAGAGAAGCAAGCGAGCTGGGAAGAACTGGAGGAAGCTTTCAGCGTGTTCGACGGCGATGGCGATGGATTCATTAGTCCCCTGGAGCTGCAGAATGTGATGAGAAGGTTGGGTTTGCAGCGTGACGCTGGCCATGAGGAGTGTGAGAGAATGCTCAAGGTTTTCGACAGAGACGGCGATGGAATGATCAATTTTGACGAGTTTAAAGTCATGATGCAAGGAGTTGTCTGAGTTTTGTTTTTCTTTTAGAGAAAAGGTAGGCAACCATTTTCCCTTGGTTGCCTGATACTTTTGTTTCTTGATTTGAACAAGTAATGGTAGGCAACCATTTTCCCTTGGTTGCCTATGTTGGTTTCTTTGTGTTACCGAAATTTTTGCCGATGTATGGCCGCATATCGATATCAATTAGAGGAGTTCCTGTCTATCATCGGTTCATTGCTTTGAATCGGCATGCCGCTTTGTACACTGACAGGATATATATTTTGGCAATCAGTACACTCAGGAATAATAAGTCCATAAATAATTTTCGCTAGACCTTACATGGTGATGGTGGTACAGAAATATACGAATGGGCTGGCAACGGGCCGGAATCTCTGTCCTGGTGGTTTCAGCCCATCATACTTTTTTCAGGAAAAAAACTGTGCGTCTCCTCCGTTCCTGTCCTTGACCTTCTCCGATCCGAATGACCTTGCGGGTTTCCGTGTATAGCCTACACCTGTGCGCCTATAAATCCCCAATTCCCCCATCGATTCTTCGCGAGGCATCCTATGTTTCCGCGTCCGCCCATAGATTCCACACAAATCCGTCCGTGTCCGACTCATCCCAAATTCCTCAGCCATATCCTTTCTTCGCCTGAGATCACCAGCAGCGAGAGCAACCGGACGGAGGAGGGTTACTCCTCTGCTTCTGCTGCGTTCGTGCACGCATGGATCGCACAACCACCACGACAGATTCCGAGTGCGACTTCATCAAGAAGATCCCTAGTTGGTCAGGCTGTGCCCCTTGGCGGCAGCCTCTTCGCCGCCTGCCCCATATCCAACACTGCCTCAACATCTGCCTGTGTGTTCCACATGTCCATCAAAGTCTCCTCGTCCATTCCCTCATTATCAATCCAAGAGTTCAAGGTGATGGCATCAGAGGACAAGATTACCTTCCCGCTCTTCTGCCCCATGGGAATGGGCAGCTTCTGTTGCATCAGGTTGGGGCCATCTCGTCGCCGGCACAGACGAAAAACCAACTATCGTCGATCGCGCAGCCGAAAAACCAGCTGCTTAAAGGAGGTCCATGTTATCTCGACTGCCTTTCGGTTGGAGAACATTGAGGCTTTCATGACTCACTGTCAGTCCCAAGGATCTAAGGCTAAGGATCAGCTACCTGCACTACAAGTGAAGGAACAGATGCATTCATGCGAATCCAAGGAAATACATGGTTTGCTGGGTTCTGGCATGCCTGTGGTTGCTGCCCTCTCCATGTAAGCACATGAGGAGTCTCCCTCTTGTTCTTATCTATTATACTCCCATTTAGTTTGTGATTTTATTTAAGTACACATCCGAATTCGCTGAAACAAGACATATATGAATGTGCTTTGACTCGGTCCAATTTGAATCCAATCTTTTTTTTTTTGAGAAAGAGGGCGAAGCCCTCCCATTTCATTAACGAAATAAAAAGATCCTTAATCCAATCAGTTACTGGTGACAAATTTCACAACAATGTGTTACTACATCAGCAAACAATTTGCTACTTCATCTGTTTTATAATGTAAGACTTTCTAGCATCGCTCACATTCATATAGATGTTAATGAATCTAGACACACATATGAATCTAGATTCATTAACATCTATATGAATGTGAATAAAGTCTTACATTATGAAACGGAGAGAGTACTAGTATAAAGGTTAAGGCATCTTCACTGAAGGCCGAACTACTGAAAGTAATCACCTCATTCCAGTTCTGTCGGCTTCTTCACGTAGGTTGGGCTTTGTCGGACAGAACTAGACTGCCAGACTCTGTCCATTCTGATTAGTGATTACTTGTGCTTCTGAGCCCATCCCATAAATTCACAATTGTGACTTCATAATTAATATGGAACTTTTCGCATTAACACAATAACACAGATTATACAACAGATGCAATGAACTGTCTGCATGATTCGTCTCCACGTCTCCAGAAAAAAAAAACAAAGAGTAGAGAGAGACTGCACAATGTAATCACGGTCGAATTGGCGCCAATACGATTATATGAATGATAATAGCCCCTGACAAGTAATGACAGCCTAGTTTTAGACTATTTCAAACTGAATAATTAACAAACTGGCATGATAATTTCCTGCCAAAAGTTGTAATTTCCTGTAGCCCTTGTTAGATAGGAGTATATTAATTTATACGGAGTACTACGCACTCACTTTTTCTGTTTGTTGAATCGTTGACTTGGGGAGTCAAGCCACTGCTATCACTTGGCCAATTTGCTGAACTTCCAGAGTTACTCCACACTCATTTTCCTGATCTCATCGTCTCTTTAAATTTTAAAACGTAAATAAACAGGACTAGACAGGCAGTCGAAGCTTGCACTATAAATCTGAGAACTATGCAGAGACCACTCTGTTCATGCAGTGTTAGTAGCTCAAACTATCTTGCATTTGGTTCTTCTTTGCTACTGCCCTTTTAGTTGTTCTTGTTGTCTGGCTGTTCTTCTTGTCTGCGTGTACACATGTTCGCTACAAGCATATGATCCTCCACATAACAAAGCTGTTCCTGCCTCTGTTCCGACCAGTGAGTTTTCTTCTCTAGGACAAGCATCATGCACACAGCAAAATGCTGATCTGAACATTCTGAAACCAAAGCAAGAACAGAGCTCACACATGGCGATGTCGCTGTTGTAATGCCACACATGCCGATCATGTTACTTTCCCTTCAACCACTCCTTGTTCAAATTTCTCTTATGTTAACCACCAACTACCACACCTCATTTAATGAGGTGAGGGGGTATCTATGTCATTTTCCTTTACCACTAAATTCCCCACTCATTCTAGGATTATAATCTTTTTGAGATAAAGGGAGTACAGGACTATTTGTCATTTGTTAATAAGTCGGGCTGTTTTTCATCTTTCTTATCATGTTTAGCACCAAAATTGATTAGAGGTAGCAACATAACCATCGATTATTAGCACATCCAATACTCGTAGCAGTAAGTTTTAGGGCACTTAGATGGCAAGTTTCCTAGCCTCCAAGATAAAGAAAAGGCTTGATTGCAATGAAAAGAATAAAAGATGTTTCGATATCTTTTTAAGGCAATATTCCTATGCAAGAAAAACATCCTATAAAATGTAGAAACTGTGAACGATGAAACAGGCGTGCATTAAAGTAACATGGCATTTATATTTGCAGCTAAAAGGGTTCTTAAGGAACATATTCTGAAATAAAGGTGCCAATGGGACTTATATGGACAAAATAGCGAAAGCAAAGGGAGAGAACCCATGGGATGAACAGGAAATCTTGAAGCCATGTTCCCATTGGTTGCAGACTGTAACCTCTGGCTTCACAGCCAACAATGTTTCCTCTGGAGCCTCCAATGGTGAAGTGTTCTCTGTTTGATAGGTTCTCAGGTCTACATGTGCCTTGGTTGGAAAAACTTCAAGGTTCTTGGAGCGAATCACGCTGCTGCTGTCAAGCGAGAAACGTAAAGAACAGAAGAGTCCATCCTCCAAGGAAAAGAAGCATGACCCTGCATCAACTTCATGTTCCATGTATTTCACCGGGAGCACAACGATGGATAAGCAAGGATCATGGTTCTTGTCAGAACTCAGAAGTTGTGACATTGATGCGATAAGCATTGATGGGTCCGTTGTCTTTCGATAAGCCAAGGAACACAGAGCCATGTGGGGCGGCGCATCCGGTGAAAGGTAGCCTCTTGTCATCAACCTTGTGCCACTTGATTGAGTTGGTGTCAAATGCATACGTGCCCCATGGCTGATTGAATGATACCAATATGTAGGCATCAACCACCACATAGGACATGACGATTACAACCGGCAGCAATGTGTAATCTACCGGGCGAAGCTTCCAAGGGAAGCAAGGTGGATGCGGTAGCTTAATCCAGGAACATCCCTCCAGGTGGTAGCCGCGGCCAGCAGTAGCAGCGACGACTTTGGATTGGGAGAGATCGAGTAGCTCGAACCATGGCGGGAAATCGGGGTCTGCGATCCAGGAGGGGGACTTGGACATGGCATAAACCTTATCGCCCACTGCCATCAGGGCAGGGCACCATTTTGCGGAGTTGAGAGCCGGACCATGGACAACCTTCTCCGTCCTCGTGTCGAAGATGACGGTCTCGCCGGGATCGCCCCCGACGCCAACGATCCACGCGCGGTGGATCAACCGCACTGAGGTGAAGCTCTTACCGCCGGCAGCGGTGGGCAGGCGGGTGATCCGGCGCAGGCGCTTCCGCTTCGCCTGCGGTGGAGATGAAGTGGCGGTGGCAGTGGCGGTGACGCCTACACTGTATACGGAGTAGGGCTTGGAATACCTGGACCAATCCCAGTGGCACGCCACAAGGTAGGCAGACCGACCATGTCCCTCATCCAACTCTTCGCCGACTATCCAGGGCTGGTTGAGATCCTCTGTTGTTTCTTGCATCGGCTGATCGCAATCCGCTTGATCCTCGTCCGAATCACCGCCGATGATCCCCAGATGCCCCGACTCAAACTGATCGGCGTCTTCCGTTTCTTCTAGCTCTGGATCTGTAATGGATGGCTTGGGCTTGTCATAGGAAGCCTTGCCCCTTGCTCCATGACGGTCTCTTGTCTTCCTCTTTTCGCTGCCCATCCCTGGTCTATGCTGCCGCCGAGAGGCCGGAGGAGGAGGAGATGATGGCGGCGGCGGCGGCGGTGGCTGCGGCTGCTTAGGACAGAGTAAGGCCCACCAAACACGGAAAGGAAAACAGGCCCAAACAAAACAAACGGCTGGACTCTGTTCAGTCTGATTGTACTTCTGTTTCTCAGCCCATCTCACAATTGTGAGTTCGTATTTTTTTTTCATCTTTTGACATTAATAACACAGAATACACGGTCATGGTGGATATTCACGGAA